>CM075989.1:689229-1134325 GCA_038087875.1 Malacoraja senta
ACATCCACTGCTGGGAGGTTCCGAATCGGCCGCCTCCAACCGGAGACCGGGGCTTCATGATGTTATAGGCCGCGAGCCGGCGGTCGGAGCTTTTCTCCGGCGAGGAATCCCAGACTCCGCGAGGGAAAGTGCACGCTAGCCCCGCGACTAGAAGTTCCACACACCGCGGCTTCAGGGTGTTATAGTCCGCGGGCCAGCGATCAGAGCAATTCTGCTGGCGACCCCCCGCTACAGGAAGAGATGGGGCAGGCCTCAAGACAGAAAGTTATAATTGTTTTCTTACCTTTCGTCTTTAGTGTGGAACCTGAAGAAAGACTGCTATAAAGTGCTCGAATCGCTTACATTGGCGATTCGAGCACTATAGCAGAATGGCTCGCTACGCTGCTAGATGTGGACGCCATGACAGAAGCCCATTAAAAAAAAAACCCTCATATATTCGATTCCCAAAATGGCGCGAATAAAAATACCCATGATCCCATGACCGTACTACGTCTTTTTCGTCGAGTGGTTTATCTTGCTCCTCTAGTATCTTTGGGTATGAGTGTGTGGGGGAGGGGGTGTATGGGGTTGAGGAGGAGGGTACCGGGGGAAGGGTGAAGGAGGTGTGTGTGGTGAGGAGCGTGAGGGGGAAGGGGGGAGTGCGGGGGGGAGGGGGGGTGGGTCTCCACTCAGCGACCACCGGCCACGGCTCCACACAGCACCTCCCGACTCCACACAGCAGCTTTCCTGACTCTACACAGTGGCTTTCCCAACTTCACACAGCGGCTTTCCCGACACCACTCTTGCGGTCTCAATTAGCACAGCTTGTTTACTCAGCCCCACCTCCAGGTCTTTATTCTCTCACCGGGCGCCAGAAGGGCGTTACTTTCATGGTGACTGACAGGCGTGAAGACCAATCTGCTGATCTCACTATTTTTTAAACCTTCGTAATTTTTCTCATTTTTCACCAATGGTGTCTTGGAGTAGAGGAGATCATTGTGGCGAAAAATCCTAGCGATATAGGGTAGCGTTTTTGCGCAATTTAATTACAACGCAGACCGGAAGTGGTCAAGATGAGAGTTTTAGTAATAGTATAGATAGATAGACAGAAGATGGATGGATGGATGGAGGGATGGAGGGATGGAGGGATGGAGGGAGGGAGGGAGGGAGGGAGCGATGGATGGACAGACAGACAGACAGACAGACAGACAGACAGACAGATAGATAGATAGATAGATAGATAGATAGATAGATAGATAGATAGATAGATAGATAGATAGATAGATAGATAGATAGATAGATAGATAGATAGATAGATAGATAAGAGGCAGAGATAGGGTAGACAGTCAGAACCTTTTTTTCCAGGATGGAAATGTCAAAGACAAAAGGGCATAAAGTTAAGGTGAGAGAGGCAATGTTTACTAGAGATGTGAAGGGAAATAATTTTTAATGATTAAGAAGGAACTGCAGATGCTGGAAAATCGAAGGAACACAAAAATGCTGGAGAAACTCAGCAGGGTGCAGCAGCATCTATGGAGCAAAGGAGATAGGCAACGTTTCAGGCTGAAACCCTTCTTCAGACTGGAGAAGGGTTTCGGCCCGAAACGTTACCTATCTCCTTCGCTCCATAAATGCTGCTGCACCCACTGAGGTTCTCCAGCATTTTTGTGTTCCAAATAATTTTTAATGGTGGGGGGCTGAAATGTGGTACCAGGGGTGGTGATAGTGTCAGATACAACAGTGGTGTTGAACGGCTTTAAATACATACATGGATATGCAGGAAATGGAGAGATATAGATCATGTACAGGCAGAGGAGATTACTTTAACTTAGCATCACGTTGGCATAATCACTGGGCCAAAGGGCCTGTTTCTATGTTGTACTGTTCTATGCTTTATGAAGCAAAATCCATTTTGGTCTTCCTGAAATGGATTTACTTTGCAACTTAAAAGCAGTGCAAAGTCAAAATAGATTTTCATGTGGGGAGGATGTTTGTCTCAGAATAAGAAGTTTAAACTGGAATTAAGATTTTTCATGCAGAGTAAATTAAAGCTGTGGAAGGTCAGTTATGGAGTTCATTTAAAACAGGATTAATATATTTCTGGACATTCGACTAATCAAGAGAGTGGAAGAATATGTGAGTAAAGAATTTGCCACAACGTTGAAGAATGGCAGAGCAAGCTCCAAGGGACAAATAGCCTCCTGTTATTTCTCGTATCACTTATGTTCATGTTTCTGACCAGCTTGTAATATTAATATTCTGTCCTCCACAGATGTTGCCTGACTTGCTGATTATTTCCTGCATTGTCAATTTTGATTCAGAATACCAGCATCTGCAACTTTTTGGCTTTTACTCAATGAAGCACGATATTCCTGTTTTGCTTATTGTGTTGAGGGTACACACAGTTTAAAGAATGTTCTTGGTGTTATAAAACAGCCTCTGGGATCATCTCTCAAATGACCTCCTGAATGGATTGTCTTAACACCATCTTTCCATTCACACATCAGACCTATTCTGAACTGAGCCTTGACTCAGTTTGTTTTCTGTTTCCCAACACCCTCTCAACATCTTCCAACCCCTTCACCCCTCTCTATCTCTGTAAACTCCTCCAACCCCTTCACCCCTCTATCTCTGTAAACCCCTCCAACTATACACCCCTCTATCTCTGTAAACCCCTCTAACCCCTACACACCTCTCTATCTCTGTATACCCATATTTATATTTCTTAACCCCTCCAACCCCTACACCTATCCATGTCTCTGTAAATACCTCCAAGCCCTATACCCCTCCCTGTCGCTGTAACCCACTCGGGCCCCTACACCCCTCCCTGTCCTTGTAGGACTTCCAGCTTTTTGTGTCTATCTTCTGTTTAAACCAGCATCTACAGTTCCTTCTTACACACCTGTTGTGAAGTGCTGACCCCATCCAGCTCATCCATCACCAGCGCATCACTAGCAGACGTGATCATGCTCTGTGAGTAGACACAAAATGCTTGAGTAACTCAGCGGGACAGGCAGTATCTCTGGAGAGACGGAACAGGTTGAGAAAGATTAAGGGTTGAAAAGTTACAAAATGGATTCAGCTGTAGAATTAGAAGCAAGAAAGGCTTTCACCTTTCTCCTATTACACTAGCAAGGCTAACAAAGGTGTTTGCGCTATTCTTCCATAACACTAGCGAGATAACAGGACTATACTTGAATGTTTATAACAAAGACCAAAACAATTAAGGGAATGTTCAGGCTCTTGGCCCTTATACTTGATCTATAAGATTATAATGTGTGTTAATAAAGTAAAAAAAACAAATGCTTGATCTGCAGAAAAATAGCCTTCTCCATCATGACCATATATGGGCTACCCCTTCCTCTCTCAGAAGAACCTGGCAATCTTAACAAGCAAGAGGTTGTACAATTGAAGAAGGGTTTCGGCCTGAAACGTTGCTTATTTCCTTCGCTCCATAGATGCTGCTGCACCCGCTGAGTTTCTCCAGCATTTTTGTGTACCTTAGAGGTTGTACAATGCTCTGTGAGATAAAGTATTGCTGAATCGCTGATTATTGGGGTCTAAATATATCTGATTGAACATTACCCTTTTGTGTGGGGATAGAGTGAACCTATAGTCTGTATATTACATACTGTAAGAGTTTGCTGCCTCACCCGCCTGATGAAATAAAGATTTTACTACTTGATTACTAATGTTATTGCGTTTTTGTCTGTTTGAAGTGAAACGAACCACAACAATGTTTCCGGTCGAGACCTTTCTTCGGTGGTTAGGGATATGGGAAATGGGAGATATAGACGGTGATGTAGAAGATAAAGAACAGTGAATGAAAGATATGCAAAAAAGTAATGATGGTAGAGGAAACAAGCCACTGTTAGTGGTTTGTCGGATGAAAATTAGAAGCTCGTGCGACTTTGGTGGGTGTGCGATAGAGAGAGAGGGAATGCCGGGGCTACTGGAAATGAGAGAAATTAATAATCATACCACTAGGCTGTAAGTTGCCCAAGTGCAATATGAGATGATGTTCCTCCAATTTGCATTGAGCCTCACACTGATAATGGAGGTGACCTCGGACAGAAAGGTCTGTGTAGGAATGGGAAGGAGAATTAAAGTGTCCAGCAACTGGGAGATCAGGTTGGTTAAGGCGGGCTGAGCAAAGGTGTTACATGAAACGTTTGCCCAGTCTGCATTTTGTCTCGCCGATGTATAAGAGTCCACATCTTGAACAATGGATACAGTAGATGAGGTTGGAGGAGGTGCAAATGAACCTCTGCCTAACCTGAAAGGACTGTTGGGGTCCCTAGACGGAGTCGAGGGAGGAGGTATAGCGACAGGTGTTTCAGCTTCTGTAGCTGCAGAGGAAGGTACCTGGAGAGGGAGTGGTTTGGGTGGGATGGGATGAGTTAACCAGGGAGTTGTGGAGGGAACAGTCTCTGCGGAAGGCGGAAAGGGGTGGAGATGGGATTATGTGGCTAGTGGTGGGATCCCGTTGGAGGTGGGGGAAATTTCGGAAGATTATGTGATGTTTGTGACGGCTGATGGGGTGGACGTTAAGGACTGGGGAGGACTGTCTCTGGTGTGACCAGGGGGGAGGGGGAGCAAGGGTGGAGCTGCGCGGTACTGACGAGACACAAGTGAGGCCATCATCTATGATGGGAGAGGGGAAGCCCCATTCACTAAAGAATGAGGACATCTCGGATGTCCTAGTGTGGAACACCTCATCTTTGGCGCAGATGCGTCATAGACGGAGGAATTGGGTGTCGGGGATAGAGTCTTTGCAGGAAGGAGGGAGGGAAGAAATGTAGTCAAGATAATTGTGGGAGTCAGTGGGTTTGTAATAAATGTCAGTCAATAGTCTATTTCCTGTGATGGTGACAGTGAGATCAAGCATGGACTGTGGTTCTCTGCAGGGTTCTGACTGTGAGATGCTGCTTATCACAGCTGACAATATCTGGAATGATTCAGGTCTGGATGGTGTCGGTCATGCCAGCAATTATTGCCCATTAGGAGCAGGGAGCCACCCTGGATGCACTCTGTACCCTGTTAAAGACAACTTTAGTACACAACACATGCAAGCCTGATGGTTTTCATCCCAGGGTACTTAAGTAGGAGGCTCTAGAAATCGTGGACGCATTGGTGATCATTTTCCAATGTTCTACCGATTCAGGACCAGTTCCTGTGGATTGGAGGGTAGCTAATGTTATCGCACTTTTTAAGAAAGGCGGGAGAGAGAAAACAGGGAATTATAGACCAGTTAGCCTGACATCTGTAGTGGTGAAGATGCTGGAGTCAATTATAAAAGATGAAATCGTAAAGATGAAAAAGCAGTAACCGGATCGGTCCGAGTCAGCATGGATTTACAAAGGGGAAATCATGCTTGACTAATCTTCTGGAATTATTTTAGGATGTAACGAGGAAAATGTACAAGGGAGAGCCAATGGATGTAGTGTACCTGGACTTTCAGAAAGCATTTGATAAGGTCCCACATAGGAGATTAGTGGGCAAAATTAGGGTACATGGTATTGGGGGTAGAATGCTGACATGGATAGAAAATTGGTTGGCAGACAGGAAACAAAGAGTAGGGATTAACGGGTCCCTTTCAGAATGGCAGGCAGTGACTTGTGGGGTACCGCAAGGCTCGGTGCTGGGACCACAGCTATTTACAATATATATCAAAGATTTAGATGAAGGGATTCAATGTAACATTAGCAAATTTGCAGATGACGCAATGCTGGGTGGCAGTGTGAACTGTAAGGAGGATGCTATGAGAATGCTATGTGACTTGGACATGTTGGGTGAATGGGCAAATGCATGGCAGATGCAGTTTAATGTGGATAAATATGCGGATATCCAGTTTGGTAGCAAAAACAGGAAGGCAGATTACTATATACATGGTGTCAAGTTGGGAAAAGGGGAAGTACAAAGGGATCTGGGGGTCCTTGTTCATCAGTCAATGAAAGTAAGCATGCAGGTACAGCAGGCAGTGAAGAAAGCAAATGGCAGGTTAGCCTTTATAACAAGAGGATTTGAGTATAGGAGCAAAGAGGTCCTTCTGCAGTTGTATAGGGCCCTAGTGAGACCACACCTGGAGGATTGTGTGCAGTTTTGGCCCTCTAATTTGAGGAAGGACATTCTTGCTATTGAGGGAGTGCAGGGTAGGTTTACAAGGTTAATTCCCGGGACGGCGGGACTGTCATATGCTGAGAGAATGGAGCTGCTGGGCTTGTATACTCGGGAGTTTTGAAGGATGAGAGGGGATCTTATTGAATCATATAAGATTATTAAGGGATTGTCACGCTAGAGGCAGGAAAACATGTTCCCGATGTTGGGGGTGACCAGAACACAGGGCCACAGTTTAAGAATAAGGGGTAAACCATTTAGAATGGAGATGAGGAAACACTTTTTCTCACAGAGAGTTGTGAGTCTGTGGAATACTCAGCCTCAGGCCGGTTCTCTGGATATTTTCAAGAGAGAGCTGGGCTCTGAAAGGTTATGGAGTCAGGGGATATGGGGAGAAGGCAGGAAGAGTACAGATTGGGATGATCAGCCATGATCACATTGAATGGAGGTGCTGGCTCGAAGGGCCGAATGACCTACTCTTGCACCTATTATCTATTGTCATCACACAAAAATTGGGCAAAACAATCAATACTTTATTCAAGAGCGTCAAATACAGTGATCACTGGGTGCAATCTAGGAGATTACTCAACGAACAAAGATTCATCTGCTCCTTATACACAGACTTTCCTTTTGATCTTCTGTTTATCATAGCAAGCACTTGAGAAGTTTTCCTTCTTCCTTCGTCCACATCCAAAAGACACAGCAGCGTAAGCACAGCCCAATTCCACACCATCACAGATAAGCAAATGTCCTGTTACACTTTCGACCTTATTTTATTGTTTTGCGATTGCCATTTGTCCTTTGACAACAGAGAACAGAATCTGACTAAAGTAAACTGCAGTGAGTGTCGGTTACGCATGCTCAGTTTCAACCTTCTTTAAAGCACTGTATTATTAAAATGCATGAGAGGACTTTAAACATTTTAAGCTCTACCTATCCCTATCCCTTTCTGTCTTCTTGAAGCTTTGTAATTGTATCTTTGTCAACCTCTTTGATAGTCACAGCGTGTATACGTGCTCTGCTCAGATGGAAGTGATCTGTGAAACAATAAGTTCACGGCTTTTTAACAAATTGGCAGCTTCTGTTCTAAATAAAGAAAAAGTAACCTCAAGCCCAAAGCCACCTCATCCATTTCCTGCACCACACCAAGACGCACGACCCACAGACTCATGACTCGTGTCCTGCTTCCCCTGGACATTCAGTCAGTCCCCTCAAGTATCTCAGCCTGACCAGCTGCAGCTGAGAGGACAAGCTGGTTGCCTGTGATCCTGATCAACCCCACACCTTCCTGGGTGAGGACTGGACATTGTGAACAACACTGTCCTTGTTCAGAAAGGAATGAGGGACTTGACAACAGGTACAGCACAACGGTAAGAATACTGAATTATCCAGTTGCAAGTAATACATCCTGCCCCTCTCCTCTTTTCCCAGACCCCAAATAATCCTGCTGTACACATATTTCTACAACCATCTCCCATCACCCTGCTCACTCTGCTTCTTTCCCCTCCTCCCTTTGCTCATAACCCATCCCTCAGTCCATTATTTCCCCTTTAACCCCCTTATTTCCCCTCTTTCCCTGTCCTTTCCACCCATATCCCTCGCTCCAGCTTCATATTTCACTCCTCATCTGGGCTGCTCCAAAAGATTAAGAAGCACAGGATCCATGTTGAAGGTGGACACAAAATGCTGGAGTAACTCAGCGAGACAGGCAGCATCTCTGGAGAGAGAAAATGGGTGAATAGTCTGAAGAACTAGTCTGAAGAAGGTTCTCGACCAAAAACATCGTCTAGTCTGAGTTACTCCAGCATTTTGTGTCTATCTTCTGTTTAAACCAGCACCTGCAGTTCCTTCCTGCACATGTTTAGATTTTGAACTGACTTACTCATAGAAGACAGAGCTTTGTGGTGGAAGGGTATTATTCTATTTGGAGGTCTGTGACCAGTGTAGTTCCACAAGGATCTGTGCTGGGACATCTGTTGTTTCTGATATACATATATATGAAGAAGTCAAATGTAAATGTAGATGGGTTGGTTAGAAAATTTGCAGACACCACCAAGATTGCTGGAGTTGCAAACTTTGCGGAAGGCTGTCAAAGTATACAGATACAGATCAGCGACAGCAATGGGTGGAGAAATGGCAGATGGAATTTAATACCAGCAAATGTGAGGTGTTGCACTTTGGGAGGTCAAATGCAAGGGAAAAATATACAATTAATGGAAAGACATTTAACTGTATTGACGTACGGAGGAATAATGGGGTACATGTCCACAACCTGTAAGTAACAACACAAGATAGAGTAGTGAATAAGGCTTGCCTTCATTGTTCGGGGTATGGAGTATAAGTGTCAGAAAGTTATGATACAGCTTTATAGGCCGCATTTGGAGGAATAATTGCCCCCAGTGTGAGAAGGATGTACAGGCTTTGGAAAGGGCGAGGACGAGGTTTACCAGAACCCATTGATTATTGGAGCCCCTCCGCTGGGTCCTCCCTTTGTTCTCGACGGTCCACCTCGCTCTAATTTCCCTCCTCACTCTTGGTGACGCGGGTTCCATCGACACTGGTGGCTCAGGACCAAGTTCGGTGGAGAGCCAGGTCTACCGGTGGGTCCTCCATTCTTGGTCTGCGGTGGATGATTTTCGGTCCTCTGACTGCGGTGAGCAGGAGCTCAGTCCACGGTGGGCGTCTCCTCCAATGTCGTGGTCGTGAGCCAGGCTTCCTTGCCGGGATCCTCCCACTGCGCTGCTTACCGGGACCCGACCAGAACCGTCAACTTTCTACTCCCTCCACAAATGCTGCCTGACCCACTGAGTTCTTCCAGCACTTTGTTGTTTTAACCCAAGATTCCAGCTCGTGCTGTGTCCTGTATCTATGTGATAATTTCTAAACTCGTTATTCATGCCTGGTTTCCAGGGTCTGAGCAGTGGGGGACAACTCCGTCAATGGGTGGGTCTGGGGACGGCTGTCAAAGCCATTCTGTAAGTCCAGCGGTCACTGAACATAAGTTCATAAGTCACAGGAGCAAATTGGCCATTCGGCCCATCGAGCCTATTCCACCATTCAATCATAGCTGATCTATCTTTCTTTCACCCAGCCTTCTCCCCATAACCCCAGACACCCGTACTAATCAAGAATCTGTCAATCTCCAGGATAGAATGTATAGAAGACTAGGGGAGGCCCTGGCCTGACCCAGGACATTGCACTGGGAGCCGGCTTCCAGAGGGAGACTGTACCTGGGACAACTCTGGAAGGACAGTGGGGTCCAAGCGCAGACAGCAGCAGTTTTGGGTCAGGGGAAGATCAGCCCCACTGTCCAGCAGCAGTTGGAATCTCTCGAGAGCTGCCGGGCAGGTGGAGAGATATCATTAACTATTCTCTCTTCCAGACCTGGAGAGTGGGAAACTGACGGGATATGTGGGATCGGACAATGATGGGGAAATCGTACTTCTTCCTGTTACTACTCCAAGGTACCATCAACAACAGCTTGTGTGTGTTTATGGCCGACTGTCTGTACATTCTCATGATGGGGAATAACCTCCATCACTGCTACAACCCTCACTCTCTCTGTACCCCTAAGCTTTGCCCATTTGCTCCCTTCCCACCCACGTGCCTGTCCAAATGTCTTTTAAATGTTGTTATTGTACCGGCCTCAACCACTTCCTCTCACAGCTCATCATATATACCCTCCACCTTCGTGTGAAAAATCTGTCCCTCGGGTCCCCTTCAAATCTTCCCCATCTCACCTTAAACATGTGGCCTTTAGTTTGAGACTCCCTACAACGGGAGGGGATGTAAAACCTGCCTCTGGTATGAATAACCTGCTTTCACCTGGTGCTTGCTTTATCTGTCACTGCAGTCCACCCACCACTGTTCTCACAGGCTGCCAGAGAGACCTTGAGGTCTTCCCCTGGGTCAGTGCATGCGAGTTGCAGCAGCTGACCCTCAGTAAGAGAGTCAGTTCACGCGCAGTTCACGTTTTCAGAGGCAGAAAAGCACGAGAAGGTATTCACACACTTTGTCATCCCACAATGCCCAGGATGTGATTCCTACACAATGGAGTCTGGAAGATCCACAAGCCCTCCAGTGCCTAATGTTGTTCCTTCTCTCCTCAGCTGCAGTGTCAATGGAGTGGACAATCAACGCTCCATTAGAGGTGACAGCGCAGAGGGGTCTGTGTGCCCGGATTCCGTGCCACTACAGTTACCCGTCGCGTCTGAACAAAATAACACCGGTTGGAATCTGGATTAACGATGAGAACTGGAACCCTCAGTCTATCGCTTTCCACTCCGGGGATCGCAGTAGAGAATCACCAAGGTTTCACCATCGGACCCGGCTGTCTGGAGTCCTGAGAGATGGCAACTGTTCCCTGATTATGGACAACATCACACAGGAAGATGAAGGTCCTTATCAATTTAGAATTGAATTCAACAGCAACGATCTTTTTAGCTTCTTCCCTGTAACACGGCTCCATGTTTGTGGTAAGTGTTCTGTATAATAGTAAGATTAAATGAGAACTTAACAGTTTGAAGTTTGATCTTGATTTTATGACGGGTTACGATGAGCGATTACGCATGCGCGTCTTTCTTCAAAGCAGCGGTGTGAAATCACAGATAAGAGATGTTGACCTGAGGATAGTAAGATTTTGAAGAACTGGAACTACCAGATGACCTTGATAATATGAGGGAGGGAGCGGTGGGCACATAATCGCTCATCGTAACTCCTCATAAAATCAAGATCAAACTTCAAACTGGTAAGTTCTCGTTTAATCTTACTATTTTACTTCGGAGTCACGTGAGTGACTACGTGAAGATTTTAAAGCTCTGTGATTTCACGCCGGATACGAGTCCATGCGTCACACTCTGAATGGATTGACCATGGATGAGTGAAAAAAGTAAAGCATTCAGACATAATGTAGTTAGGTAATAGGCAATGTTTCGGGCCGAAAACCTTCTTCAGACTGATAGGGGGTGGGGAGAAGAAAGGAAAAAGGCGGAGGAGGAGCCAGAGGGCTGAGGGATGGGAGGAGACAACCAGAGGGCTGAGGAAGGGGAGGAGACAGCAAGGGCTAGCACAATTGTGGTGGTCCCATTTGTGCTAGCCCTTGCTGTCTCCTCCCCTTCCTCAGCCCTCGGGCTCCTCCTCCACCTTTTTCCTTTCTTCTACCCACCCCCTATCAGTCTGAAGGAGGGTTTGGTCCGATACGTTGCCTATTTCCTTCGCTCCATAGATGCTGCTGCACTCGCTGAGTTTCTCCAGCATTTTTGTGTACCTTCGATTTTCCAGCATCTGCAGTTCCTTCTTTAACACATATTTGGGTAACTGGTGATTTAATCTGGATGCGAACAAATCAATATCCGGGATGCCATACCGTGTGATTATGTCGTTAAATACTGCACGATTCAACATCCATTCTGTGTTGTCCTTGAATATCCGCGATCCGGTGTCTGCCACCGTTTTGTATCTACCTGGTAGGTAGATAGCTGAGACCCAAATGTCCCTCGCAATACACCAGTGCCAAATAAGATTTGCCAATCTATCACAAGATACAGACTTAACAACACCCATGTGATTGACATACGCCACCGCGGTTGTGTTGTCAATCTGAAGTTGAACATGCACATGTTGCATAGTGCTGCAATAAGCATTAAGCCCATAGAGCGCCCCCAACAACTCTAGGTAGTAAATACCATGTTGCTGAAGAATGAAGGACTCCTGCTCATTCCACCTACCACCGCAGCTAGAGATGGTATCAGTTCCTCCCCATCCTAGGCCGCTTGCATCGATTTGTAAGATGACCAATGGAGTAACCAGCAAAATTTCCCTGGAGCTATGATGTAAATTCGTCATCCACCATTGTAATTCAGCAATGGCCTCGGCTGGCAATTGAATTGGTCTACCGAATTGGCCAGCGTGGGATCTGAGTGCCTGTTCCTTTGCACGTTGTAAATGTTTATAGTGCAAAGGCCCGTAACACACAGCTGGAAATGCAGCCACTAGTTTGCCAATTACACTCACTGTTTGTCTAATTGATGGCTTTTGTTTAACAATAAGGTCGTTGCAGGCTTTAGTTAACTCTAATTGTTTGCCCCTAGGCAGAGGCACTGACATGTGAATTGTGTTAATTGTAAACCCCAGGTAATCAATAACCCTGGTAGTGTCAATTTGGACTTAACTGGATGGATGAGAAAGCCCAATCTTTCAAACATGAGTTTGGTGGCTGAGACAGATGATTCTGCCGATTCCTTGGTGACCCCGAAGATTAGAATCTCATCCAAATATGCCATGACTATGTGATTCTGAGCTCGTAGTAGCCCCAGAATAGGTTTCAGTAGTTTGGTAAATAGTCTGGGAGCTTGAGTCAGCCCATTAGGCAATGCTTTGAACTGCCATAATTGACCCATCCAGTTAAATTTGAAATATCTCCTGTGCTCCCTCTGAATAGGTACCAAGTAGTATGCATCGTTAAGATCGATGCATGCCATATAACCACCTTTAGAAACCAGTTGGATGGCAGTGCCAAAGTTATCCATTTTGAAATGTATATACTGCAGAAAATTGTTGAGTTCAGTTAAGTCTCGGATAATACGACATCCTCCATCCTTTTTCCACTTGGCGAATATATTGGATACAAATTGGTGAGGTTCCGGATGCGACCTCTCAATGACCTCTTTATTGGACAAAGTTTGGATTTCAGCTTGTATATCCAAACTTTCCTGGTGTGAGAAAACATATGTGCGGTTTGGTGAATGTTGTGTGGGTGGTAATGAGTCAATAATGAACTCAATTTTAAACCCTCGTATACTGTGCAGTATAAACGGATCCGCTGTGACCCAACACCATTCATTCAAGAAATGTTGCAATCTCCCCCCAAGGCATGTGTAAGGTGTTCCACAAGGAACTAGGTAGACCTACCTCAGTAGTTACTGGCGGTTAGGTGCTGGTTTTCGTTCGCGAGGCTTGGGAAGTAGAGCTGGTGGCGGTTGCCCTCTGCACATCCTTGCCATGGGCCGGCTGGGGCCCACCCCTAAAAAAGACCTTGATGCCTCCAGTTCGGGTCTTCCACCGGTTCCGGAGCCCCTAGGCAGGTATCGCCTGGTGCTTTAGGGTGCGTAGGGGTGAGCCTGGTATGATGAGCCCCTGGGTGTGGTTTGGGCTCTACTCATGAGGCGGATGGTCTTCGCCTCATTGTCCAGCTCCCGGACCTGTCTTGGCAGATCTTCCCCAAATAGATAATTGACCGGCTGGACGTTCCTGGCCTTGCACAGCACAGCAAACTTGGGGTTTAGTGCCGGCCGGATTGCGTTCTTGCGCAGGCAATTTATTTCGAAGTGAGCATTACACAGTAATACCACTGCATCCTGTTGAGTGTCGGTCAGTAGTTCCCCATCTACAGACCTAGCAAAGGCCGTGATACCAGAGGCCAGTAATTTCAGGACTTCCTGTAGCTTTACTTCCTGGGCTCTGACACCCGCTCCAATGTGACCCCAGATGGAGTGGTTCACGGCCGGCACAATGAGGGAGGCACAGTTTGCAGGAGAGGGGAACCTGTTGGTGGTCTCCTCCATAGACAGGTCTTTGAGCTGCTGAGATGCCAAATAATTAATATTGTTGGCCAGGTCTTCATCCAGGGGTGCTCCTAATGGTGAGGATATGGCAAATCTGGATGCCAATAGTGGCACTTCAGACCCGTGCCCCTGGGAATGCTCACCCACTGTGACTCCAAACTCTGTGTCAGGAAAAAACTCCCCCCTCCAGCGGAGGAGACACTTTGCAGCCCCATGAATGAAGCCGCTGGCGCGGGCTGCTGCGGAGACCTGTGTTGATACTGCTCCCTCCTACGGAGCAGATCATTCTGGAGCCACCTCTGCATAAGGTGCTCCATATGGGTAAGTCGCCCATGGATGCTTCCCGATGAAGGAGGGGATCCCTCCTGGCCCGACTCATCTGAGTCTACGGGCCGTGCAGATTTCCATGTGGCCTTGCGCCCCTGCGGGACCGCCACGGTGCTTTCCTCGTGCACCAGGTCTGCTGCTGCTGGCTCCACCACCAGCGACAGTCGCCCGCTACCCGCATAACCGCGGTCTTCGGTAGCCGGCTTCCCCGCAGACCATCTCTTCATCTTAGGCATAGCTGGGTCCAACTTGTTGAAAAAACAAGACTCACTGAACCCGCCAATATGACCGCAGAGTAGTTTTAAAAAACACTTACCTGCAGTTTTTAAAACATACCGCTGGAAGGACGCAGCGCGCCTGCCAGTCAGTCGTTGGCGCATGCTTCTGACGTAATGATGCGCATGCGGACTGACGGCCCTTCTTCACGTAGTCACGTGACTCTGAAGTAAAATCAGTCAACAACTGATATTCAGGCAGTAGGAAGTAACACAAACTGTGCTTCTGCCCAATGAACACAAACCCAAGCTCAGTATCACAGTGTTTGATGGTTAAACCCTGGCATTGCCCTCCAGTCCAATCTCACCACAATGCTGATACTTCTTCCATTATCAAAAGTAAAACATGAGCACTATATGCAGCTATTGATGTGGATAGCTGTATTCAGTATTGATGTGGATAGAGAACTGGCTGGCAGACAGGAAGCAAAGAGCAGGAGTTAACGGGTCCTTTTCAGAATGGCAGGCAGTGACTAGTGGGGTACCGCAAGGCTCAGTGCTGGGACCCCAGCTATTTACAATATATATTAATGATTTGGACGAGGGAATTGAATGCAACATCTCCAAGTTTGCGGATGACACGAAGCTGGGGGGCAGTGTTAGCTGTGAGGAGAGTGCTAGGAGGCTGCAAGATGACTTGGATAGGCTGGGTGGTGGGCAAATGCATGGCAGATGCAGTATAATGTGGATAAAGTGGGGTTAACCACTTTGGTGGCAAAAACAGGAAAGTAGACTATTACCTGAATGGTGGCCGATTAAGAGAAGGGGAGATGCAACGAGACCTGGGTGTCATGGTACACCACTCATTGAAAGTAGGCATGCAGGTGCAGCAGGCAGTGAAGAAAGCAAATGGTATGTTAGCATTCATAGCAAAAGGATTTGAGTATAGGAGCAGGGAGGTTCTACTGCAGTTGTACAGGGTCTTGGTGAGACCACACCTGGAGTATTGCATACAGTTTTGGTTTCCTAATCTGAGGAAGGACATTCTTGCCATAGAGGGAGTACAGAGAAGGTTCACCAGACTGATTCCTGGGATGTCAGGACTTTCATATGAAGAAAGACTGGATAGACTCGGCTTGTACTCGCTAGAATTTAGAAGATTGAGGGGGGATCTTATAGAAACTTACAAAATTCTTAAGGGGTTGGACAGGTTAGATGCAGGAAGATTGTTCCCGATGTTGGGGAGGTCCAGAACAAGGGGTCACAGTTTAAGGATAAAGGGGAAATCTTTTAGGACTGAGATGAGAAAAACATTTTTTACACAGTGGTGAATCTCTGGAATTCTCTGTAGTTGAGGCCAGTTCATTGGCTATATTTAAGAGGGAGTTAGATGTGGCCCTTGTGGCTAAAGGGATCAGGGGGTATGGAGAGAAAGCAGGTACAGGATACTGAGTTGGATGATCAGCCATGATCATATTGAATGGCGGTGCAGGCTCGAAGGGCTGAATGGCCTACTCCTGCACCTATTTTCTATGATTCTATGTTTCTATGAAAAAGAAAATTTCAGGCTGTGATGTTGGAATTATAATCAGCAAGTGTGAGATGTTGAACTTTGCAAAGTCGAATGCAAGGGGAATTTAATGGCAAGATCCGTAACAGCATTGAAAATTCAAAGGGTTCTTGGAGTCCAATCCCATAACACTGAAGGTGGCAACAGAAGTAAATAGTGTGGTAAAGAAGGGTTTTGGTATGCTCGCCTTCATTCATAGGAGCATTGAGTATAAGTCAGGAAGACATGATGAAGCTTTTGGGGGGGGGGGTATTTGGAGTATTGTGCGCAGTTCTCTTTGCTTCAGCTTAAGGTTAAGAGGGGAGAGATTTAAAAAGGACCTCAGGGGGAACCTTTTCATCCAGATAGTAGTCCACATCTGGAATGAGATGCCAGAGGAACAAAAGGAAGTGGATACAATTACACCTTTAAAAGATATTTGGACATAAACATGGATAGGAAGCACATGTAGGTATTGGGGCCAAACATAGGCAAATTACATTAGCGTGGAATACCACTATTATCAGCATGGACACGATGGGCTGAAGGGCCTGTTTCCATACTGTGTAGGTACACGACTACACAATCTGCTCAATTTGCATCTTATCCACCACCCCAAACCCTCCCTCCCTCTCTGCCCAAATACATTGAAAATGCAGCCGTGTGCAGCAAAGTTCCAGCAACCTCCACAGCATTTCTCTTTGGTTGCTGCTACTGATACGTATTATTTTTTTAATTTTTGCTGCAGATGTGTAATGTAAAGTTGGGCATATTCACTAAGGAATGACTCAAAGCTGTGATCTACTTCTCTGCTTGAAGCCAGCACTGAAATGTACTTCTTTTTAAAGAGTTGGTATCTCCCATATTAGCTCTGTGTAGGGTTCCTGTTCCACACAAGGCTGGATAAATGGTTCGGCAACAATTATTTCTAATTTAGGGTCAACAAGACCAAGGAACTAATTGTTGAATTCAGAAAGGGGAAGTGGGGAAACCAGGTGTGGGTTGATGGTGGAGAGAGTTAGCAGCTTCAAATTCCTGGATGACCTGTCGTGGGTGTGCAGTAAATTGATCCAATTGTGAAGAAGGCAAACCAGTACCTCTACTTCCTGAGTTTAGGGAGAGTTGGTACACTAAGTTATGTGTATTGTCATGTGTCCCTGATAGGACAATGAAATTCTTGCATTGCTTCCGCACAAGAGAATATAGTAGGCATAAATGCAGAACAGATCAGTGTGTCCATATATCATTGAATATATACATGCACACACATAAATAAACAGATAAAGTGCAATGGGCTATTAATGTTTAGAGTTTTGTTTGAGTTGAGTTTAATAGCCTGATGGCTGTGGGGAAGTTGGTATTCCTGAACCTGGTTGATGCAGACTTCAGGCTCCTGTACCTTCTACCTGTAGGCAGCGGGGAGATGAGTGTGTGGCTAGGATGCTGTGGATCCTTGATGATGCTGCTAGCCTTTTTGAGGCAGCGACTACTGCAACAAACTTCCACAGATGCACTGAAGAAAGTATCCTGATTGGTTGCATCATGGCATCATGGAGTGTGGCAATTCCAATATCCTGCCTCCAGATGGCAGCATCTATCATCAAGGATCCCCATCATGTGGGCCATGCTCTCTTCTCACTGCTACCGACAGGTCGGAGCTACAGAATCCTGTAGTCCCACACCACAGGTCAGCAACAGCCATGTTACTACTATGATCAGATTCTTGTACCGACCTACACAACTCTAATACTACTTCAGCAGTGGAACACTACAGACCACCTTGTACTGGCATGGACTTGGTTTCTTCTATCCTAATTATGTTTTTGCACTAATTGTCTGTTTTTATTGCACTTTCTTTTATAATCTTTTGTGCAATTTATGCAAAATGTGTTTTTTGTGTGTTTCTCCATGTGCCTGTGATCCTGCTGATTTTCACTACTCCTATACCTCACCCTACGTGTGCATATGACAATAGAATTGAACTCCTTCCACCTCTTCCCATGTCCCTCATCACCACTTCAGATGCCCCTCTCTCCTCAGTATCTATCTGGTTCCTCACAAATCCATCTCTGTTATTCACCACAAACCCTTCTAATGGGAATGAGGTGGTTGTTTTTCCTCCACTGGATAGAGGAATTTCTCATGAATTCCCCCACTGGATTTATCAGGTCTGTCACAACTGGAGAACCAGAGACCTCTCCACCATTGCAGTGCTCCCTCAAGCCGAGAGGCCCAGTGCAAGGGCAAGTTAACAACATCTAAACTGCCAGCTGTGCTGTTCCCTCACAGGGCAACGTCTGGTGACATTTAACTGAAAGTTTTTCTGTTTATTAGATTTCACAGATAAACCCTCAATATTCCCTGTTGAAACTGTGGAAGGAAAGACTGTGAACGTAACCTGCATCTTCAACACCACATGTGATGGAACAGCTCCCAACTTAACCTGGGTCACCCCCACTGATGAACCACTGTCAGTCTCACACAGTGTAACTCAGTGGGGTGATAATCTGACATATACTTCTGTTGTGTCCCTGACCCCAGCGCTCCAACATCACGGGCAAAACCTCACCTGCAGATTCAGATACCTAACTGTTTCATCGGAGCAGACCTTCACACTGACTGTGCAATGTAAGTATGAAGATTATTTATTGTACACAAACAACAATAGTCGGCATTGTACACAGCATGATTCCACAGCAGCACTGTAAAACTGGCAGAAACGTCTGTCTTTACCCAAGTAACTCTGGCAAGGACACTTGGGATACTCCTCTCCTGCTTCATGAGACACTCCCACTGCACTGCCCCTCCTACTGGGCGACGCTCCCTCAATACTGCCCCTCCCCAGGGTTGATGCTCCCTCAGTATTGCCCCTTACAAAGTGTGGAGCTCCCACTGTACTGGCCCTCCCAATGTGGTGCTCTCTCAGTACCGCCCCTCCCACAGTGCGGCACTCCCTCAGTACTGCCCACCAGCCAGCACAGCTCTCTCTCACTACTGACCCTCCCACAGTGTGGCACTCCCTCAACACTGCCCCATTAACAGTATGGAGCTCCCTCAGCACTGCCCCATAATATGCTGCATTATGCCCTTTCTATCATATAGCGATTTCCTTGGTAGCCTGAACTGTGACAGAAAAAAACTTGCACAAATATCAGATGTTTTCCACCAGTGATCTCTAAAGATGCCCCACAACTGGTGCCCAGGCACTGATCTGTATTTGCTTTTAGATTCCCCACAGAATCTCTCAATCAATTCTTCCGACAAGGTGAACAATTCCTGGGTCAGTATAAAGGAAGGGAACTCTACAGCGATCCTCTGCTCTGTCCAGAGTTTCCCAGCGTCTAACCTGACATGGAGACATCTCGGTGTCACACTGAACAGAACAATTTCCAACAACGAGCTGTGGTTGGAGTTCCCTCAAGTGACACCGCGCCTCACTGGGGTCTATCAGTGTGTGGCGGAGAATAAACATGGGACATCGGAGAGGACCGTGACCCTCGCCATAGAACGTGAGTGAACACACCGACGTGTCTCTCCAAAGACAAACAGAGGAGGTGTTGTAAAGTACCTAAGCTGTAATTACCTAAGCTTTTACCAATACATGAGAGAGAAATGGGTAACTAGAGAGAGAGTGGGAGCCCTCAGTAATCAAAGCTACAGGAGATTTGAAAAGTCATTAATGAGTATTTCACCTCTGTATATACCGAGGAGAAACACAGGAGGACGGAGGAACCTGCGGAAGTCAATGGAAGTGTCTTGAGAGCAGTTCATGTTAAGGTCGAAGAGATGCTGATGGTACTGTCGTGCATGAAGGTAGACAAATCTCTATGGCCTGATCATATATTTCCGAGGACATTGTGGGAAACTAGCGATGCTTTTGACAGAGCCCAGGCTGAAATTTACGAGTCATTGGAGGGTGGCAAATGTTGTGCCTCTATTCAACAAGGGCTGCAGGAAAATGCTGGGAACTATAGGCCAGTGAGCTTAACATCTGTCGTTGGAAAGTTACTCAAGAGTATTCTGAGTGAAGATAGTTTTGAAAAATTGCAGCAGGATCTGGATCGATTGGGCTGAGAAATGGTTGATGGAATTTAATACAGAAAAATATGAGGTGTTGCTTTTTTGGAAGTCTAATTTGGGCAGTGTTGCATCAGGGGAGTGTTGGAAAGCAGAGGGATATTCAAATGCATGTGCATGGTTCCTTGAAGGTTGAGTCGCAGTTAGATAAGGTAGTCTAAGTATTGTCAGAGTATTGAGTATAGAAGCTGGGAGGTCATGTTGCAGTTTTATTAGACGTTGATGAGACGGCATTTTGAGTATTGTGTTCAGTTCAGGGCACCATGCTATAGAAAAGATGTTATGAAGCTGGAAATGGTACAGAGAAGATTTAACTTTGCCAGGACTAGAGGGTGTGAGCTGTAGGGAGAGGTTGTTTAGGCCGGGACTCTATTCCCTGGAGTACAGGAGGATGAGGGGTGATCGTATGGAGGTGTATAAAATCACGAGAGAAATAGATCGGGTAGATGCACAGAGTCTCTTACCCAGAGAAGGTGAATTGAGGACAAGTGGACATATGTTTAAGGTGAAGGGGAAAAGATGTAATAGTGACCTAAAGGGTAACTTTTTCACACGAGGGTGGTGTGTTTATGTAACAAGCTGCCAGAGAAGGTGGTGCAGCTGGGACTATCCCAACTTTTAAGAAACAGTTAGACAGGTACATGGTAGGACAAGTTTGGAGGAATATGGACCAAATGCAGGCAGGTGGGACTAATGTAGCTGGGACATGTTGGGCCGAAGGTCTGTGGCTCTATGTTTCATTGCTGCCACTGATATCAGTGTTTATAGAATGCACAGAACAAATTAATGAAAGATATACAAAAAAGTAACAATAATAAAGAAAACATGCCATTGTTACCTGTGTGCTAGGTGAGAACGATTACAGACATTGCTTAGAGTCATAGAGTGATACAGTGTGGAAACAGGCCCTTCGGCCCAACTTGCCCACACCGGCCAACAATGTCCCAGCTACAATCGTCCCACTTGCCTGCTCTTGGTCCATATCCCTCCTAACCTAATACATTAATCCTGAACAATCCTGCCATAAACTAGCGTGGTCCCGGTTTTGCAACCTACTTCATTATGGATCTTGGATTTGTTTTCTCTAGAACTTTATTGCTATAACTGAAACACTATATTCTGAAATTTGTTATTTTTCTCTTTTCAACAACTGCTGTACTTGTGTACATTTAAACACAGTGGGTTGCTGAAGGCTACTGTGGACGAGAGGTGGGTCTTTGTGAGAGCAAGTTAATGAAACTGTGAACATCGTCACTAATAACCATCTCTTTGGCCTCAGTTCCTCCAACAGATGGGCAGAGGTTACCAGTAATCCCATTGTCTGCTGCAGCAGGGGTTGTGTTCCTGATCATCCTATCATCTGTGATTTGCTGCATTCTCAAATCCCGATGGAGAACAGACAGGTGGGTAGTTGTCCCCGTCCCTGAGATCCCCTCCATCCCTCCAACCCAATTCCAGCTGTTCAGTTCGTTCACGTTTATTTTCACACAGAGACACAGGGACATTTAAAAATCTTGCTTGCAACAACATCATAGACAAACATACAAAAACAAATTATACTTATAATATTGAAAAGAAAATATCTCCATAAATGCTGCCTCACCCGCTGAATTCCTCCAGCATTTTTGTCTACCTTCGATTTTTCCAGCATTTGCATTTCTTTCTTGAAGATGCAAAATAATATATCATTGCAAAAACATAAATGAAAAATAAAACAAAACTAATCCATGGTCGTGCATGAGGTGGTCCGTAGTGTTCTGTTGTTGACGTAGGATGAGGGTTGTGCAGGTCGGTAGATTCAAGAGTGTTTAATTGCCACATGTACCAGTAATGAAAGGCTTATCTGCTGCAGCTTTACAGTCCCTTTAACAAAATAACACAAATGCATATATTGTCAATAATTGTAAGATTAAACGATAACTTACCAGTTTAAAGTTTGAACTTTATTTTATGAGGAGTTGCGATCAGTGATTACGTGAAGAACCCCGCAGTCCGCATGCGTGTCAATCTTAAAAGTAGCGGTGTGAAATCACAGATAACAGTAATTGAAGTAACATAGTAAGATTAGAAACCTAGAACTACCAGATGACCAATGACAGATGGCGCAATGGGCTAAGTGTTCGGCTGGCAACCGGAACGTAGCCGGTTCGAATCCCGCTTGGAGTGCATACTGTCGTTGTGTCCTTGGGCAAGACACTTCACCCACCTTTGCCTGCGTGTGAATGTGTGTGAATGTGTGTGTGTGATTGGTGGTGGTCGGAGGGGCCGTAGGCGCAGATTAGCAGCCACGCTTCCGTCAGTCTGCCCCAGGGCAGCTGTGGCTACAGAAGTAGCTCACCACCACCGAGTGTGACTGAGGAGTGAATGAATAATGCGATGTAAAGCGCCTTGGGTATTAGAAAGGCGCTATATAAATCCAATCCATTATTATTATTATTATTATATGAGGGTTGGGAGTGGTGGTCACGTAATCACTCATCGTAATTCCTCATAAAATAAAGATCAAACTTCAAACTTGTAAGTTCTCGTTTAATCTTACTATTTTACTTCGGAGTCACGTGAGTGATTCCGTGAAGATTTCAAAGCTCTGTGATTTCATGCCGTAGATACGAATCCAGGTGTCTCACTGCATCAATTGACTCAGGATGAGTGAATAATAAACAATTCATTGAACCATGGAATTGATCTGAATCCATTAATGGTTTATTTAACAAAGCAAAACAATTGCGACCCCTCTCTTCCAGGGGGAAGCTATGAAACAGAACTTAAAATAGAATGGGCGAATACCCCCAGTTCGGTATGCGGTTTGTTATAGAACCATTGAAAAGTCAGTTCATTTGACCAACCTGCGGCCAAGAGGATATGGTCGAGAGGGACGTCCATTGCCCTGGCTGCTGACGTTGATGCCACCCTGGTGGTGTGAGATTTAAAATTGTCAGTGTCTACTCCTGCACAAACCAGAACCTGTTTCAGCCACCTGGAAATGGTCTGAAGCCACACTTTTATATGCGGCTTTTTGTGGCTAATAAATAATGCTGATTCCGAACCTCTGAGGCTCTTGGTGACCTTGATATAATATTGCAAGTACGACACTACACAGTCGTAAATCCGTGGGGTATGCCGAAAAATAAGCTTGAACCCTGACACCCCTGGTCTGCTTTGCTTAATTAAATCATAAATGTAAAACGTAATGTTATTTCCAGATGATACCATCCTGTCCAGTCGCAGCTTCTGCAACGTCTGGACCTGTTGCGCTGAAACCAGCGCCATGAGCATGACCACCTTAAGGATGATTTTGGGCAAAGACAGGGATGTGGCTGGAGCCCACTGGCGAAGCAGCTTGAGTACCATGCTCACATCCCAGATTTCAAAATACCTGGGCCTGGGGGGATTGGAATTAAAAATACCCTTCATAAACCGGGATATTAAAGGGTGAGATCCAACAGAATGTTGTTCCGACCCCAGTCATAAGTATGATGACAGGGCACTTCTGGCACTATTGATGGCACTATAGCTCAACCCTGCATCAAAAAATAGCCGCAGTGATCATATCCACGGTACGATCGGATAGTCCAAGCCCCACGTATGGCCTCCTCAGAATCTGCAAATTAACAGATCAATACGGTCATGTAATGGATGTTGATCCCCAGTTACAGGGTGCACCAGTAGGTCACTACTTTTCAGGACAGCCATAATAGGCTGTGTAATTATTTCCAAAACGAGAGGGAACCATGGCTGTGTAGGCCAGTCGGGTACCACCAAAACTCCTGAGGTGGAGTCCTGTTTGATCTTGAGCAAGCACCGACTGATGAGGCAAAATGGGGGCAATGCATATAAAAACATTCCACCCCAGTGTAGCGAGAATGCATCTACCGCTACTGCCCCTGGGTCTGGTTCCCATGAGACATACTTCGGTAACTGGTGATTGAGTCTGGATGCAAACAAATCGATATCTGGCATCCCATACCGAACAACAATATCATTAAATACATCATGATTCAACATCCATTCTGTGTTGTCATTGAATTTGCATGACCTGGTGTCAGCCACCATGTTGAATCTACGTGGTAGGTAGATAGCTGAAACCCAAATGGTTCTTGTAATACACCAGTGCCAAATAAGATTAGCCAATCTATCACAAGATTCCGACTTGATTCCACCCATGTGATTAACATACGCCACTGCCGTAGTGTTGTCAATCTGATGCTGAACATGCAAGTGACGTTTAGTAGTACAATAAGCCTGAAGCCCATAAAACGCTCCCAATAGCTCTAAATAGTTAATCCCATGTGATTGAAGAATAAATGTCTCATGCATATTCCATCTGCCTCCACAGCTAGAGATGGTATCAGTAGCACCCAACCTAGGGCACTAACATCAGTCTGTAAGACAACTGAAGGTTGTTCAAACAGAATATTGCCGGAGCAACTTGAGATGTTCATTATCCACCACTGCCCTTCATCAATGGCTGCAGCTGGCAATTGCATGGGCCTGTTGAAATGACATGCATGCATCCTGAGTGCCTGCTCCTTTGCACGTTGTAAATTTTGGTAATGCAAAGGTCCAAACTGAACAGCTGGAAAGGCAGCCACCAATTTGCCAATCAAGCTGGCCACATGTCTAATTGAAGGTTGTTGCTCCACCCTGAGCTTGTGACAGCCTTCAATTAAATCTAATCTCTTGCCCCTGGGCAGAGTCACTGACATGTGAGATGAGTTAATAGTGAATCCCAAATAACCAATAACTCTAACTGCTGTCAATTTGGATTTAACTGGATGGATGAGAAACCCCAAAACTGGTTTAAACAGTTTTGTAAATAATCTAGGGGCTGAGGTTAACCCATTAGGCAGTGCTTTAAATTGCCATAATTGCCTCATCCAGCTAAATTTCAAATATCTCCGATGATCCCTATGAATAGGCATTGAGTAATATGCATCCTTAAGATCTATACATGCCATATAACATCCTCTGGAAATCAGTTGTTTAGCAGTAACAAATGTTTCCATTTTGAAATGTTTATACTGCACAAAAGGATTAAGGCTCGTCGAGTCAAGAATGATTCGACACCCCCCATCCTTCTTTGACCTAGGAAAAATATTAGATACGAATTGGTGAGGTTGATAAACCGCCTTCTCAATTACCCCTTTTTAATATAACTTTTCAATTTCAGCTTGAACCTTCAAATTCTCTTTTTGTGAGAAAATGAGTGCCCGACTTGGTGTATGCTGTGTGGGTGGACGCAAATTGGGAAGGAATTCAATTCGAAACCCTTGTATACTGCGCAGTATAAACAAATCTGATGTTATCCCATACCATTCCTTCAGAAACAAGTGTAATCTCCCCCCAACTTGTAGGTGATTCGCACTTAATATGTTCCGACAAGAACCAGACCCACCTGGTAACCGGTGGGATTTTCTGTCTCCTGTTTCTGGTGGGAAAGGACATGTTCGCCCGTGTGCGCCAGCAGCGCATATTTGTGAATGGCCGGCTTGGTCCTTGACCTGACTTGGTTTCAGCAAACCGTTTGTAGGGATACTGCCGCCGAAGCGTTCTGCTGGTCATCGGTGCTTTGAAGAGTCCGACCATTCTTGCCTCGTCGTCCAGCTCCTTGACTCTTTTTGCGAGGTCTTCACCAAAGCAGATTCGGTGGCTGGATATTGCTGGGTTTGCACAGAGCGGCGAACTTTGGGTTGATGGTAGGGCGGATGGCGCTCTTTCTCAGACAATTTATCTCGAAGTGTGCATTGCACATGAGGGCCAGGGCATCCTGCTGTACATCAGCCAGGTGCCCTCCATCCACCGACCTGGCGAACGCTGTAATGCCCGAGGCGAGCAGCTTCAGCATCCTCTGAAGCCTCATTTCCTGAGCTCTGATGACTAGGCCCATATGACCCCCGATGGCGTGGTTCACAGCCGGCACTTTGAGCAGAACACAATTAGCCGGGGTCTCGTACTTTTTGGACGTTTCATCCATAGTAAGCTCTTGAAGCTGGTGTGAAGCCAAGTAATTAATACTTGCGGCCAACTCTTCACCCAGCGGTTCTCCTGAGTCTGTTGGGATGGTAAAACTTGCTGCCAGGAATGGTACCTCTGACTCGTGCCCTTCATCCCTTGGGGTATGCTCCATGGCTAAACCCACAGACTCGGCATCAGAATCATACTGAGCCGGCATGCTCTCCTCCTCCACGAGGGAGACATTAAGCAGCCCTGAAACAGGTGCCGCTGGCGCGGGCTCTCGAAGAGGCCGGCGCTGACTCAACTCCTCCTGTTGGAGTGTATCTTGGTGGAGCATCCTCTCCATTAGGATCATCCCGGCCCGACTCGTCCGAGTCCACTGGCCGTGCAGACTTTTTAGTGGCTTTCCGCCCACGGTGCTCTCAGACACCAAGTCTGCAGTCGCTGGTCGTACCGCTAGCGACTCGGTAGGTGAGCTAGGCGGCTGCCCGCTACCCGCACTCCCGCGGTCTTCCACAGCAACTCTCCCGGCGGCTCGCCTTGACTTCACCCTCGACGCTTTCTCCATACTCGTACTGCTCCTGAAAACAAGAATTACCAAGCGCAGAAAATGACCTCCGACTAAGTTTTACACTTACCTGAGAGTTTTTAAAACTTACCCCTGGAGGAGCGATGCACCTCCCAGCCGGTCGCTGCGCATGCGTGAGACGTAATGACACGCATGCGGTCTGGCGGGGTTCTTCACGGAATCACTCACGTGACACCGAAGTAAAATTTCCTCCCCGACAAGGAACATTTCTGATACTGTGGGTTAACAAAGTCTTTATTTCTGCTCTTAGACCTCCAGTGGATGCATCGAGAACGGTGACAAGGGAGGAATCTGGAACCGTGCAGATGAGAGAGAGACAGATGCAGGAGGAACGTTATCAAATACACCACACACGGTCTGAAATAACCCAGGTAATAACCATCCTGAGTGATGCCTGCCACAGTTACTGTATTCCTTTCTCACTGGACATACACAGGTCACTGAGACTAAAGCAAGGTGGACACTGGTACAACACCACTCCACTTTTCCTGACCCAGCTCCAGTGGCCAGGGTGGCGCAGCGGTAGAGTTGTTGCCTTACAGCGCTTGCAGCACCAGAGACACGGGTTCGATCCTGATTACGGGTGCTGTCTGTGTGGAGTTTGTGTGTTCTCCCCGTGACTATGTGGGATTTCTCCGAGATCTTCGGTTTCCTTCCGCACTCCAAAGACGTACAGGTTTGTAGGTTAATTGTCTTGGAGTAAATGGTCTCTAGTTTGTGTAGTGTCCCTAGTGTTAATATGTGCGGATCGCTGGTCAGTGCGGACTCGTTGGACAGAAGGGCATGTTTCCGCGCTAAAACTGAAAACTAAATTAAACTATCAAACCCAACACAGCTTGGGATCTGCAGCACCTCCAGCCGTGTGACATTCCCTCAGCAATGCCCCACAACAGACGGTCTCTCAGTACTGCCTGCGAGTGTCTGCCTTGGTTTCTGTGTTAAAGACACAGCAGGAGGGTCTTGAACCCAGAACCACCTCTCGGAGAGGTGGGAGTGTACTCCCCTGTGATCCCACCTGTCACCCTGAGACCGAAATCATACAATCAAACCCACTATTGATCAATGATTATCGGCATTTATTTAGTTTAGTTTAGTTTAGTTTACTTTAGTGATACAGCGCAGAAACAGGCCCTTCAGCCCACCGAGTCCGTGCCGACCAGCGATTACCCATATACTAGCACTGTCCTGCACACTAGGGAAAAATTTATAGAAGCCATCTAACCTGCAAACCTGTATGACTTTGAAGCGTGGGAGGAAACTGGAGCACTTGGAGAAATCCCACAAAGGTCACGGGGAGAATGCACAAACTCCGTAGACAACATGCACAGTCAGGATTGAACCTGGAACTCTAGTGTTGTAAAGCAGCAACTCTACCGCTGCGCCACTGTGCCACTTATTGTGGGTGGAGTATTCTCCAGACCCATACATAGCAATTCCCAATTGTGCTGCCATTTATCACTCTGTCTATTTCCATTCCTTTCACAGGACAAAGGTCTGAAGGACCCCAAAACCACGCTGAACATGAATCAACTTCATGAAGATATTTATGCAAACTGCCTGGTGGAAGATTCCATATATGCAAATGAATAATTGGATCAGGAACAGGAAACGCACGTTCTGGGAATGGCACAAGAGAGGACTGCTTGGAATTCCAACATCTTCAGAGAAACCACATGAATTAGCGGCACAAATGAATCCCCAGAATCTCCATACACTCATCTCCCATTCCTGTGTCCCATATTTCCCTTTTATCCCCTCTTGCCTCTTCCACCCATATCCCTCCCTCTGGTTTGACATTTCACTCCTCCTCCTCTCCTTATCTGACACCCTTTTATTTCACCCTCAGCCTTTGTGACTTACTCCACCCATCTGCCAATCACCCCCCTCCCCTGTGCCCCATCCCTTGTCCCAACCTACCTTTCTTTTTCCCACCAAATCCATCAGTCTGAAGAAGGGTCCCGACCCAAAACATTGACTGTCCATTCCCTCCAGAGATGCTGCCTGACCCGCTGAGCTACTTCAGCACATTTTTATTGCTTCAGTTTCCAGCATCTTCGGTCTCTTGTGTCTCCATTACAAAATCAAACTCCATCTTGTGCATATAGACAATAGACAATAGACAATAGACAATGGACAATAGGTACAGGAGTAGGCCATTTGGCCCTTCAAGCCAGCACCACCATTCAATGTGATCATGGCTGATCATCCCCAATCAGTAGCCCATTCCTGCCTTCTCCCCATATCCCCTGACTCTGCTATTTTTAAGAGCCCTATCTAGCTCTCTCTTGAAAGCATCCAGAGAACCTGCCTGCACCGCGGAGGCATTCTCTGAGGCGGAGAATTCTCTGAGGCAGAGAATTCCACAGACTCACCACTCTCTGTGAGTAAAAGTGTTTCCTCATCTCCGTTCTAAATGGCTTACTCCTTATTCTTAAACTGTGGCCCCTGGTTCTGGACACCCCCAACATCTGGAACATATATAATGATTTCAGCTCAATTGTCTTCTGTGGTAGACCACATCATAGGTTCAGCAATCATATGGTGAAGAAATGTCTCTACATCACAGTCTGAAATGGCCTATCCTGTATCCTGAGACTATGACTCCTGGTTCTGGACTACCCACCATGACAAACGTCCTTCCTGCATCTGATCTGTTCAATATCATCGGAATTTTATAGTTTCAATTAGGTTCTCTCTCTTTCTTCTAAATTCCAGCAAATATAAACCCATTCTTTCAATTATCATTCTTATTACTAGAGCCAGGATTTGCCATAATTGCCATGTGCCTTTTCATGCCTTTTTTGTTGATTTCACGAGGATAATACCTTTTTTCACAATCGAGTGCCTAAATCAGCCATTTTTGTCATTTTGCTAAAGGCTCATACTATTTCCTCTAGTTGTACTGTGATTACCATGACTTTTTCTATGTTAACAAGTTAATATTAATAAGTAATTATTAACTTGTATAACTTACAAGAAAATTTCCACCACCGGGGTGAAACCGGGGGTGCCACCGTCGGTCGTTCATTCATTCATGCCGCTGCCCATTGGTTCAGTCTTCTCCAAGATCTATTTAAGAAAGAACTGTAGATGCTGGAAAAATCGAAGGTAGATAAAAAATGCTGGAGAAATTCAATGGCTATGGAGAGAAGGAATAGGCGATGTTTTGGGTCAAGACCTTCTTCAGACTGATGTGGGGGGGAGGGCGGGAAAAAGAAAGGAAGAGGCGGAGACATTAGGACTAGAAGGAGAGCTGGGAAGGGGGAGGAGGGAGTAGACAAGGGCTATCTAAAATTAAAGGTCAATGTTAATACCACTGGGGTGTAAACTACCTAAGCGAAATACCCAAGCTGGTCTCCTCACTGCATTTACTGTTGGCTCCAGTCGCAAATCTGGGTTTTCGAATGATTTGTGCAAGGCATTCATTGATGCTGGAATTCCACTGTGGAAATTGGAAAACAAATCTCTGAGGTTTTTTAGAGAAATACACAGAGGAACATATACCAAGTGAGTCATCATTATGTACCAATGTGGTCATTGGTACACTGGAGGCAGGTCAACCATCAAATGAGTATTTGTTGACATCAGAAATATTGGAGAAGTCAAACAGCTCAACTATTGCTCAGTTGTTTACATCTTCACTAGCTGTACTTTGGCCAGAAGTTATAAAACATGAGAATGTTCTTCTGTCTGTGACTGATGCAGCTCCGTACATGAAAAAAGCTGCTCATGCTCTTAAATTTTTATTCCCCAAAATGTTGCATTTGACATGCTTAGCTCAAGGACTTCCTAGAATTGCCAAGCACATACGTAGCTTGTTTCCAAAAGTCGATCGCCTAGTTTCCAATGTCAAGAAAATCTTCCTCAAAGCACCGTCATGTGTGCAGTTGTTTAAGGAAATGGCACCCAAGATTCCGCTACCTCCTCAGCCTGTTTTGACTAAGTGGGGTACATGGCTCTCTGCTGTACTCTACTATGCTGCAAATTTTGAAAAGATAAAATAAATCGTCAACTATTTTGAAGAAGAATCCTCAGTGAAATCATGTAGAAAAGTCCCTCCACCGCGATCTTGTGTTTATTGCTTCCACTTTGGCAAACTTCCCACTAGCTATCATTTCCCTTGATAAATGTGGCGAAACATTGCAGGTTTTCAACAAAGTGACTGATGATATTGATAAAGTTCCTGGTGATGTAGGTAAAGACATGCAAGGAAAATGTGGCAGAGTTGATTTTAGGTAACAAAGATCTTGAAGAAATACAAAACATAGCAAAAGTTCTCAAAGGTAGTTGTAATGCACAAGATATCGACATGAATATAGAGTCGGTAGCTTGTTTTGGGTATGCACCAGTGACCTCAGCTGAGGTAGAAAGAGGTTTTTCACAATTGTAGCATATTCTGCCTGACAGACGGCATAGTTTATCAACAGATAATTTGAAAAAAAATCCTAGTAATTTTGTGCAACCAGGCAACTTTGGTCATTTAATGTAGTATACCTTTATAATATCATTTTTAACCATATTTTGGTGGTGGAAATACATGCCTTTTTAGGCATTTTTTTGTCAATAAATGCCTTTTTCATGCCTTTTTTGTAATTTTATTATGCCTTTTTGCCTGCCTATTTCAGAGTTTTTTAGTGCCTAAACATCCTGGCTCTACTTATTACAAATTGTTAACAGGAAAGCACTTTAATTAATTATCTGGATAAATAAATAAATATATAACTGGACATTTGAGCGCTCTCTTGATCTCTGACATTGGAGCAAAAATGGTCCATGGTAGTGCAAGAGGTGATCCATAGTATTCCATTGCTGAGGTAGGATTAGGGTCAGTTAAAGAACCTCATGGTTGTAGGAAAGATGTTCTTAAACATGTAATCAGTGCAAGTGTAGTGGGACCTCAGGCTTCTGTACATCCTGCCCAAGGGTAACAGCAAGAAGTGGACATGATGATGGGGATTCTTGATGACAGATGCTGGCTTAAGGATCCCATCAGCTAAACGCTTCCTGACTGTCTGAGCTGCCATCACCTGCAAGACTCAGGGCTGGGCTGGGTCTCCCATGCTGGGCTGGGTCAGGTCTCTGACACTGGGCTGCTTGGGGCTGGGCTGCTTGGGGCTGGGCGGGGCAGGGTGGGGCTGGGCTGTGCTTGGCTTCTTGGGGCTGGGCTGGGCTGCTTTGGGTCCCTCCGAAAGTCCAGTTGGAAACATCCGCCGGCCATCCTCAGCGCCAGTAAAGACGCGATGGCGCAGGAAGGGGCAGACTGTCCCGGGGAGTGACAGGGGAAGAGACTAATCAGTGCGGTGTTGACTGGCTGGAGAAGAGATCGATCTGCGCATGCGCGGTGTTTACGATTTTTAAACCTCACTAACTTTTACGACATTCAACCGATCGCAGCAGTACAGGAGGACGGTGAATAAACTGGCGAAACATTGTAGCGCTATCGCAAACCGTTTTTGACGAAATAGAAAGACCGCCAAATCGGAAGATAACAAGATCAGAGCTTTAGTTATGTATGGAAGAAAATTGGATGGATGGATGGATGGATGGATGGATGGATGGATGGATGGATGGATGGATGGATGGATGGATGGATGGATGGATGGATGGACAGAAATGATCTGCTGGAAATATGTCCACGAGTAAAAAACGAGGTCGGCATGGAAAAAATCAACACTGTTTACTCGTAGGTAGGTCGTAGGTGGTTGGAGGCAGTCAAAGGTAATAGCTCCAGGGTGAAAAAAAGATCAGTAGAAAAAAAAGGTTATTTAAACAGCAGAACGTCACCTCTGTCACTCCAAGGCATGTTCATTCATAGCTGGAGAGTTTTTTGGAGAGGAGACTTGTGTTTTAGAGATGGCACCAAAAAGGCAGCAGCGCAGGTGGAGGGTACAACCCACAAAGCCGGCCATGCAGGTGTTGTCCACCCAAGAGGAGGAGTGGCAGGAGGTGATGCCACAGGAGGTGATAGTGCAGGAGGAGGTAGCCCTGCATGAGAGACCCCTGGAGGAGGAGACCAGGGTGGTAGTATATGTCCCCACCACCACCCCATCCTTCACTGCCTCATTTGAAGGCAGCAAAGCAGCCCTTTCTCCTGTGTCTGACACAGCATCAGAGGCAGATGCCCTATTGGTGGTGGGGGAGGGCTGGAGGATGGTTATGCGCTACACCTTCATCAGGCAGCAGGAGGGGGACCTTGAGGAATGGTTCCAGCAGAATGCCATCCTGTACGAAAATGAAAATGAGGGGTACAGGGACAAGAATGGCATGCTTGCCATCCACTGCCCCACATGTGTGCTTAAAGTTCCACATTTTGTCAAAGCCCAGCGCCACTCTCTTCCAGACATCTGGTGTAGTGGGACAGTCCATTACATCATCTCCATTCACCCATTGAGACCTCTTCTTGTGCTTCCTCTTCACCCTTGCTCTACCCCTTCTGCCTTTCTTAAAAGGCTGCCGAATCAAAAGTGCTACTGCAAACAGCAGTAAAACGTACATGGTCGAAGCCAGTCTTCAACATAGTCGAAGGAGGTCGAAGGAGGTATTTTTCATAGTCGTGGGAGGTCTTCAAAATAGTCGTAGGAGGTTGTAGACATAGTCGTGGAAGGACACACGCACCCACGCACCCACGCACCCACGCACCCACCCACGCACGCACGCACGCACCCAAACACCCACGCACGCACCCACGCACCCACGCACGCACCCACGCACGCACCCACGCACGCACCCACGCACCCACGCACGCACCCACGCACGCACCCACGCACGCACCCACGCATGCACCCACGCACCCACGCACGCACGCACGCACGCACGCACACACACACAGAGAGGTGGGGGCCAGGGAAAGTGGAGGAGCGATGTCTGCGCGATGAAGATGAAGGTAAACGGCTGCCACAGAGTACCATAAGTCCTTTAGAGATTGCAATGGGGGGAGGGGGGGGAGGGGGTGGGGGGAGAGTAGGAGAGAGAAGGGAGCGAGAAGGGAGAGAGAAGGGAGAGAGAAGAAAGACAGAAGGGAGACAGAAGGGAGACAGAAGGGGAGACAGAAGGGGAGACAGAAGGGGAGAGAAGGGGAGAGAAGGAGGGGGGGGGGGAGAAGGAGTGGAGACACTTTTAAGAAGTTCAATAAAGTTAGCGGGCATTTTACCTACCGGTAGGTATTTCTAGGTCATGAAACTCCAATGAGCCAATCAAAATGGCCGGTCATCGAAGGCGATGGCCTACGGCTCCCCTCGCCTGCCTGTAAGTAATTAGCAACCCCACTCCACTGCCCTACGAGTGAAAAAGACCCATGACGACCAAATTTGAAAGGTGCTGAAAAATTTTCCTAGCTGAGGAGGTGAGCAGCTGGGAACCTCCCTCGAGCATGAAGGAGTTCCAGCCACATCATACGACCTCCTAGGACCTCTTGTCAACCATGCAGCGAGTTTGAACTCTTCTAAACTCGCAGCTTATGTCGCCCGTGGGACAGGCCCTTTAACAATGTCAGACCCGGCTCCGCCTGCTTCAGGGGAGAAGAGATAAGGTAAAGGGCGGGGAGGGAACAAACAGCCATCCGCTACAATAGGCTCCTTTCCATAGTTCCTTTCCTACGATAGGTCATTTCTGTAGTTAACTCTGATCACTGTCTCTGATGGGGCCTGTTTCAGGTGACTGGCTCTGGGAACTCGGCATCTGATGGGGACGACCGGACGAGGAGGGTTCCAGAGGGAAGGGCAGGGGCAACTTAGAATCGGGCAGCAGAATGGCTCCGTTGACGGATTCATTCTACTGTGAGTTCAGATTGGTAACAACACACGCCGGTAGATCTGCGGCCACTGAGTTACACAATAAACAGACAATAGACACAGGTGCAGGAGTAGGCCATTTGGCCCTTCGAGCTAGCACCGCCATTCAATGTGATCATGGCTGATCATCCACAATCAGTACCCCATTCCTGCCTTCTCTCAATATCCCTTAACTCTGCTATCCCTAAGAGCTCTACCTTAGAGTCCTGTCCCATGGTACGAGTTCATTCCAAGAGCTCTCCCGAGTTTGCCCTGATTCGAACTCGGAGATTTATGGGAATGGCCATTCGTCGGTACTCATGGCTCTCGTGGACATTTTTCAACATGTTGAAAAATCTGTACAAGCCCAGCTGCTCCATTCTGTCAGCGTATGACAGTCCCGCCATCCCGGGAATTAACCTTGTAAACCTTGAGAACTCGCACTCCCTCAATAGCAAGAATGTCCTTCCTCAAATTAGGGGACCAAAACTGCACACAATACTCTAGGTGTGGTCTCACTAGGGCTCTGTACAACTGCAGAAGGACCTCTTTGCTCCTATATTCGATTCCTCTTGTTCTAAAAGCCAACATGCCATTCGCTTTCTTCACTGCCTGCTGTACCTGCATGCTTACTTTCATAGACTGATGTAAAAGGACCCCCAGATCCCATTGTACTTCCCTTTTTCCCAACTTGACGCCATTTAGATAGTAATCTGCCTTCCTGTTTTTGCTATCAAAGTGGATAACCTCACATTTATCCGCATTAAACTTCATCTGCCATGCATCTGCCCACTCCCCCAACCTGTCCAAGTCACATTGCACTCTCATAGCATCCTCCTCACAGTTCACACTGCCACCTAGCTTTGTGTCATCTGCAAATTTGCTAATGTTACATTGAATCCCTTCATGTAAATCATTGATGTATATTGTAAATAGCTGCGGTCCCAGCATCGAGCCTTGCGGTACCCCACTAGTCACTGCTTGCCATTCTGAAAAGGACCCGTTTACTCCTACTCTTTGTTTCCTGTCTGCCAACCACTTCTCTATCCATATCAGTACTCTACCCCCAATACCATATACTCTAATTTTGCCCATTAATCTCCTATGTGGGACCTTATCAAATGCTTTCTGAAAGTCCAGGTACACTACATCCACTGGCTCTCCCTTGTCCATTTTCCAAGTTACATCTTCAAAAAATTCCAGAAGATTAGTCAAGCATGATTTCGCCTTCGTAAATCCATGATCCTGTTACTGCTATCCAAATGTGCGGCTATCTCATCTTTTGATATAGGACTGGACAAGCTAGATGCAGGAAAAATGTTCCCAATGTTGGGCGAGTCCAGAACCAGGGGCCACAGTCTTAGAATAAAGGGGAGGTGGACTTCCGGAGGCGCTATGGAGGCTTGAGTCCAGCGCCAACTAGCTCCGTGCCGAATAAAATTGAAAACGGGAGAAAATCGGGTCTTACCTGCAGCGATCGCGATCTGAACGGCTGCCTGCCGCGTGACGTCATCAGGAGCGCGACTTGGACGGTATGTCGTTACAACGTTCCCCCACCTCCCGTGGGACACAAAAAAAAACGCCTAAAGAGAAACCCCCACCGATGGAAGAGGAAGGCCCAACTGAGGCCTCGGCCTCAGTTACAATGACTGCCCAGGAAGACCTTCCGAAGAAAACAAAGCAGAAAAAGACTGAAATGGAAGATCTTAAAGCTTTTCTCGCTGCTGAATTGAAAACCTTTGGAGTGAATTTTAAAGAGGATTTTAAAGAGGAACTTAACTCTTTTAAGGTAGATTTTGAAGCAGAAATGCTTTCTACCGTTCAAGAAATACTGGAAGTCTGGAAGAGGTCGAGGGAGGAGGAGGTCAAGGAACAGATGGAAGTGCTGGAAGCAAGGCTCGTTTCGGTGGAAGCGAGCGTTAAAATGGAGGTGGACCCCATTCATCAAGAACTTGAACAACATAGAACAGCGATAACCGAACTTGAGAAATGGGCGGCGACAAGTGGGGAAACTGTAGGTCGACTCATTATTGAAAACCAACGCCTCACCGATATGGTGATCAAATTAAGTGATAAATGTACCGATTTGGAGGGGCGTCAAAGACGTAAGAATCGAAGAATTGTAGGGGTGAAAGAAGGAAGTGAGAGGGAAATGGGCCCTCGGGATTTTGTGGCAGACCTACTACAAAAAGTCTTAAAATTGGATCAAAAACCTTTACTCGGTCGAGCTCATAGAGTGCAGCGGCGTCGTACACAAGATGATGCCCATCCAAGACAAATTATCGTAAAGGTGCAACTGGATCATGAATTTGACGAAATAATGAAGAAAATTGTCCGAGGCGGACAGCTCCATTTTGAAGGTGTGAGGTTCAGTATCTACCGAGATTATCCGGCAGAGGTCTTCAAGAAAAGGGCGCTGTTCACTGAGACAAAAAGAATACTGAAGAATGTACCTGATTTGAGATACGGCCTGCTCTACCCCGCAAGACTAAGAGTCACCTACAAGAACAAGGAGCAATTTTTTACAGACCATGAAAAAGCACTGGATTTCGCCAAAGAAATTGGGAACGTGACCGCAGACTGAAGAATTTACATTACTCTTCAGGAGTCAAGGATTAACGGGACCGCCAGATCTAAAAGGATCTTTAAAGTTCTTTTAAGAGCTTTAAGGACATTTGAAAACCGAATGGATGGTGGACATTGGAGAAAACCGTGGGGGGTTTTTTAATTAATTTTTTAAATATTTTTATTAATCACTATTATTATCTGTATATTCATATCTAACTATATATGTAATAACTAATACTTCTTAAATATCTATATTACTACTAAAATTATTAACATTTATATTACTCATAAAAATTTAATACTGGGTATGATTGATAACAATGATTAATAACTAATTATTTCTCAATTTAAAATTAAATTTATAGATTTAGCGAGGATATTAATATGATATGTAGAGTATAACAACATTATGAATTTATGCTGTTCTTGGACTTTTCTGCAGGGATGCGTGCTTATGTATGTATGCATGTGGGTATATATATATATATATATATATATATATGTATGTGTATATATGTATGTATATGTGTGCGTATATGTGGGTATGTATATATTTTTGTTACTCCCAAAGAAATTATTTGATTATTAGAAATAATCTTTTTTTTTTCGGCACGGAGCTGGGAATTTTTTTTTTTTACAAAGGCTACGGAAGTCTTTAGAATTCTAGCCACGTTAGTGTGGCTATCACTAACTACACTAATTGTAGATGTAGTTTTTTTTCTTTCACACTATACTAACCAATTCTATCACTTTTATCACTTTAAATATTTTTATAACTTAATGTTTGAATGGAAAAACAAGAATAATACAAGGAGATGTGTTCGGAAGAGCGATGTATATGATTTTAAATTCATCTATTTGAGGTTCAGGAGCAAGGTCAGGTTTTATGTGTTGCACCTTCTGCTCGGTTATAGACCACCTTAGAAATAATATGCAAGATGTTAATATGACAAGAGGGGGTCAGGGAATAACATTTTGTAGTTGGAATGTCAAGGGAATCAATGAACCAATTAAGAGAGGTAAAGTCTTGGCACATCTAAATTTAATCAAAGCAGATATTATATTCCTTCAAGAAACACACCTTAAAAAGGAATCCCAACACAGACTTAAAGCTAAGTGGATCGCTGAATCATATCATTCCTCCTTTTCCCATAAGTCCAGAGGAGTTTCAATATTAATTCGTAAAGGAATACCTTTTACGAATTTATCAACAATAGCGGATATTGATGGTAGATATATTATATTAGTTGGAGAGCTAAATGGAGAAAAAGTGATTCTTCTGAATGTATATGGGCCTAATTTTGATAACCCTATGTTCTTTAATAAAACATTTAATAAAATTCCTGAATTTACACAATATAAATTAATAATTGGAGGAGACTTCAACTGTACATTAGATTCATACTTAGATAGATCATCAAGGCAAAAAAAAGTAAAATCTCAATCAAGTGTATTTCTAAATTCATTTATTAATACCACTAATATTAAGGATGTCTGGAGAATAGAAAATCCAACTGGATGGGAATATTCATTTTACTCACCAGTACATAAAACATACTCAAGAATAGATTATTTTTTAGTTGACTCCACGTTTATCCCATTTACTTATAACTCAAAATACCATAATATTATAATCTCAGACCACGCACCTGTAACATTTATGATTACATTAAATGGAATGTCCGAGAAACAAACATATTGGAGATTTAACCCACAAATCTTGAACGAAAGATCATGCCAGGAATATATTATTAAACAGATTCAAATATTTTTTGAGGTAAATGATAACCCTGACACACCTACTTCTCTTATGTGGGAAACGTTTAAAGCGTTTGTTCGAGGTGCATTAATCTCTGCTCAAGTATTTTATAATAAAGAGAACAGGATTAAACAACAAACATTGGAAAGGGAAATCAAACAACTAGATTTAGACAATGCGAGAATGCCATCTATTTCAAAACATAATAAAATTGCTGTATTGAAATATAAATTAAATAAAATGTATTCAGAACAAGTAATAAAACTTTATCAAAAAACCAAACAATTGTTTCAAATGTCATTAGAAACGGGAATAGTGCCGGAGGATTGGCGTACTGCGCATGTTGTTCCGTTGTTTAAAAAGGGTTCGAAGAGTAAACCTAGCAATTATAGACCTGTTAGTTTGACGTCAGTGGTGGGCAAATTAATGGAAAGGATACTTAAAGATAATATATATAAGCATCTGGATAAGCAGGGTCTGATTAGGAACAGTCAACATGGATTTGTGCCTGGAAGGTCATGCTTGACTAATCTTTTTCGAAGAGGTTACTAGGGTAATTGATGAAGGTAAAGCAGTGGATGTTGTCTATATGGACTTCAGTAAGGATTTTGACAAGGTTCCTCATGGAAGGTTGGTTAAGAAGATTCAATTGTTGGGTATTAATGGTGGAGTAGCAAGATGGATTCAACAGTGGCTGAATGGGAGATGCCAGAGAGTAATGGTGGATGGCTGTTTGTCAGGTTGGAGGCCGGTGACTAGTGGGGTGCCTCAGGGGTCTGTGTTGGGTCCACTGTTGTTTGTCATGTACATCAATGATCTGGATGAAGGTGTGGAAAATTGGATTAGTAAGTATGCAGATGATACTAAGATAGGTGGTGTGGTGGATAATGAAGTAGATTTTCAAAGTCTACAGAGAGATTTAGGCCATTTGGAAGAGTGGGCTGAAAGATGGCAGATGGAGTTTAATGCTGACAAATGTGAGGTGCTACATCTCGGCAGGACAAATCAAAATAGGACGTACACGGTAAATGGTAGCGAATTGAGGAATGCAGTTGAACAGAGGGATCTAGGAATAACTGTGCATAGTTCCCTGAAGGTGGAATCTCATGTAGATAGGGTGGTAAAGAAAGCTTTTGGTGTGCTGGCCTTTATAAATCAGAGCATTGAATATAGAAGTTGGGATGTAATGTTAAAATTGTACAAGGCATTGGTGAGGCCAATTCTGGAGAATGGAGTACAATTTTGGTCGCCTAATTATAGGAAAGATGTCAACAAAATAGAGAGAGTACAGAGGAGATTTACTAGAATGTTGCCTGGGTTTCAGCAACTAAGTTACAGAGAAAGGTTGAACAAGTTAGGTCTTTATTCTTTGGAGCGCAGAAGGTTAAGAGGGGACTTGATAGAGGTCTTTAAAATTATGAGCGGGTTAGACAGAGTGGACGTGGATAAGCTTTTCCCATTGAGAGTAGGGAAGATTCAAACAAGGGGACATGACTTGAGAATTAAGGGACAGAAGTTTAGGGGGAACATTAGGGGGAACTTCTTTACTCAGAGAGTGGTAGCTGTGTGGAATGAGCTTCCAGTGGAAGTGGTGGAGGCAGGTTCGATGTTATCCTTTAAAAATAGATTGGATGGGTATATGGACGGGAAAGGAATGGAGGGTTATGGTCTGAGTGCAGGTAGATGGGACTAGGGGGAAGTATTTTATTTTTAATTAAAAAAAAAAAAAAAAAAAAAATTTAAATGTTCGGCACGGACTTGAAGGGCCGAGATGGCCCGTTTCCGTGCTGTTATGGTTATATATGGTTATATGGTTAATTACATTTTGAATTTGTAGACAAACCACAAAAACTATTAGCATGTCAGTTACAAAAAATGGAAGGGGAAAAAATAATTCATAAAATTAGAACAGAGACAGGAGAATTATTAAAAATGCCCAAGGACATAAATGAAAGATTCCTCCAATACTATCATAACCTTTATTCAACTAAAACTGTAACACAAACAGAAGGAATAGCAGATTTTTTACTAAAATGTAATTTAAAAGGTTTAGATTCAAATGATAGAGAATTATTAGAAAGGGAGATTACGACAAAGGATATTGAGGAGTCTATTGGCTCTTTAAAAAATGGTAAAGCAGTAGGACCAGATGGTTTAGGCTCTGAATTTTATTAAAAAATTTATGACTTGCTATGCCCACGTTTACAAAGGCTGTATGAGCATATCTATACTCAACAGAAACTCCCAGATACTTTAAATGAATCTATAATAACACTTATTCCTAAAGCTGATAAAGATCCGGAAGATCCGGGATCATATAGAGCAATTGCACTTTTAAATACAGATCAAAAAATATTAACTAAAATACTAGCGCATAGATTAAGTACAGTGATGAATAAAATAATACACCCTGACCAAACAGGCTTTATTCAGAAACGGTACTCATATTATAATCTAAGAAGATTATTTAATATTATTTATTCTAAGAGAATTATTAATGAAGATCTAGCAATAATCTCACTCGATGCTGAAAAAGCATTTGATCAGGTTGAATGGTCTTATTTATTTTTTCAGTGATGGAAAATATGCAGCTAGGGGAGAAATTCTGTACATGGATAAAACTGTTATATACAAATCCTACGGCTAGAATATTAACAAATCAAAGGTTGTCATCAAAATTCAGCCTATCTAGAGGTTGTAGACAAGGATGCCCGTTATCTCCATTATTATTTGCTTTAGCTATTGAGCCACTTGCAGAAAGAGTTAGGGGTCATCCGGAAATATATGGGTATATCACAAAGGACACAGTGAATAAAATTTCTCATTTACTAATTTACTAATTTACATTACAAAACCAGAAATTAGTATTCCAAACTTATTAGAGCTAATAACCCAATTTGGTTCACTCTCAGGATACAGAATAAATTGGAATAAAAGTGAAATTATGCCAATAAGGGAACATAACAAACACATAATACAACAATTTCCATTTAAAATAGTAAACGAAAAATGTAAATACCTAGGTATCTATGTAACTAAGATATATACATCATTATTTAAAGCAAATTTTCCCCCACTACTGAATAAACTACATAAGAATATTCAATACTGGAAAACACTTCCTATCTCAATGATTGGCAAAATTAATGCCATAAAAATGTTATACCTTTTTCAGACAATTCCGATATATTTGTCAAAAAACTTTTTTTTTAAATTGGACTCTATTGTTAATGATTTTATCTGGGATGATAAGAATCATAGGATAAACAAAAGACATTTGTGTAAATCAAAAATAAATGGAGGTTTGGTTTTACCCAACTTTCTGTTTTATTTTTGGGCAGTTAATATTAAAAATATGAATTTCTGGTTGGAAGAAATAGAGCAACAACCAGATTGGTTAAAAATGGAAAAGGAAGATTGTTTGCCTTTTGATATCGGTTCGATATTATTTGCTACATCTAAATTAAACAAAAAAATTTATAGGGAAAACCCTATAATATTTAGTGCCATACGAATTTGGAAACAATTAAAAAAGACATTAAAATTAGATAATTTATCACTTTTTCTCCCCATTGTGAATAACCCTTTGTTTAAACCCTCATGGTTGGACAGGGGTTTTACACAATGGAAGAATTATGGAATTAAAAATATGGGACAACTTTATAAGGAAGGCACCTTTCTGACATTTCAGGAGTTGCAACAGACTTATGGACTTCGAGGAAATGATTATTTCAGATATCTTCAACTCAGAGATTATGTAAAATCGAATACTCAAAACTTTCGAATTAGAAATTCAGAAATTCTTGACGAATGTTGGAATAAACATCCTAATACAGAAAAATTAATATCTTATATATATAATATCTTATTAGACAGTGACATTCCATCGACGGACTTACACAGACAAACATGGGAAAAAGAATTAAATGAAATAATAACGAAAGATACTTGGGAAGAAAGTTTACAACATATACATCAATGTTCATTAAATGCCAGACATTCTTTAATACAATTTAAAGTAATACATAGATTACATTATTCAAAAACAATATTACATAAAATCTTTCAACATATCTCACCTATATGTGATAAATGTCAACATTTAGAATCCACCTTATCTCATATGTTTGCAAACTGTACAAAAATTAAAAAATACTGTGTAAATATTTTTAGTATAATATCTAAAGTGACCAGCACACAAGTGGACCCGGATCCAAAATTTATAATACTCGGAACATCAGAATTAATTCAAACATTTACAACAACACAAAGAAACTTTATTGATTATAGTATAATAACAGGAAAAAAATTAATTCTAAAATTTTGGAAAGGCCCTACGGCCCCCACAATCAAAATGTGGATTATAGAAATGACGGAGACCTTAAACGTGGAAAGAATCAGATTTTCCCTGTTGGACAAACAGGAAGTATTCGTTGGAACATGGTCTCCCTTTATTGATTATTTAAAGGGTCAGAATGGTTCAGCACGGGAACCTGACTAATGCTCGGGCTAAAAAATGGATGAAATGCTATATTCTGAAATGTACGAATATATCTCGAATGAAGTTTTTTATTTTAATAATTTTTTCCACTCTTCTTTAACTATCTTTCTCTTTTGTTTTGGGTTTTTTTTGTGTTTTTTTTTTTTTTTCTCTCTTTTTCTTCTCTTTCTTTTCTTTCTTTACTTCATCTATCTTTTTAGTTCTATCTAGTTTAAAATTTAAAAAAAAAGGCAAAAGGTATTGGAGACAATGTAATAATAAATGTGATAATATTATCAATTTAAAAATGTAAGACTGTAATGATGTTAATAGGTTATGTACTTATCTCCAATAAAAAATATTTTCAAAAAAAAAAAAAGAATAAAGGGGAGGTCATTTAAGACTGAGGTGAGAAAAAACTTTTTCATCCAGAGAGTTGTGAATTTATGGAATTCCCTGCCACAGAGGGCAGTGGAGGCCAAATCACAGGATGGATTTAAGAGAGAGTTAGATAGAGCTCTAGGGGCTAGTGGAGTCAAGGGACATGGGGAGAAGGCAGCACGGGTTATTGATAGGGGACGATCAGCCATGATCACAATGAATGGCGGTGCTGGCTCGAAGAGCCGAATGGCCTCCTCCTGCACCTATTTTCTATGTTTATAATTGTCTCCAGCATCTTCCCCACCACCGATGTCAGGCTAACTGGTTTATAATCCCTTGTTTTCTCTCTCCCATCTTTCTTAAAAAGTGGGATAACGTTAGCTACCCTCCAATCCACAGGAACTGATCCTGAGTCTATAGAACATCGGAAAATTATCACCAATGCATCCACGATTTCTGGAGCCACTTCCTTAAGTACCCTGGGATGCACACCATCAGGCCCTGGGGATTTATCAGCCTTCATTCCCATCTGTCTATCCAACACCATTTCAGATTCAGATTCAGATTCAGATTCAATTTTAATGTCATTGCACTTTTCAGTGCAAAGAAATGGTTTAGCCTGCAGTCATAACAAAGAATAAATAACAAAAACACACACTCAACACAGTTTAACATCCACCACAGTGAGTCAACCAGGCGCCTCCTCACTGTGATGGAAGGCAAAAAGTCCCAAAGTCCTTGTCTCTTCCCTCCTTGCTCTCCCTCTGCGCGGAGACGATCCAGGCCTCTGAAGTTGTGACCCTGCCGGGTGATGGTAAGTCAGTCCCGCGGCTGAATCTGAGATCCGCGAACGGGCCGGTTCAAACTCCGCGGCCCGGGGCGTTCGAAGCTGCCGAAGCTGCCGCCCTCCAGTCCAGCGGACGGAGCTGTTATTGCGGGAGCTCCGGAAAAACAGGTCACCAACCTGTGACTTGCGAGCTACCGACGATGTCGTCTACTGGCCCGCGCCGAGCCTCGGAGGCTCCGATGTCGGGTCGCCGCCGCTGCAACGTCACCACAGCCCCGAATTCGGCCAGCCTCGCGTTAGTAAGTCCTGGCTCTGCCTCCGGAGCCTCGAGGTCGGTCCCAGTTGGAGGCCGCCAGCTCCGGCATTAGGCCTCAGTGCAGATGGAGACGGAGACGGGGGATACGGCAAGAAAGGTCGCATCCCCCCCCGAAGGAAGTCAAAAAACATGTTTGTCCCACCCCCCCACACATACACAACTAAAATAAACTGAAATAAACTGTAACAACGGGACAAAAGAAAACAAAAAAAGTAAAGACAAACGGACTGCAGGCGAGCCGCAGCTGCAAGGCAGCGCCACCACTTCCGGATGTGGATTTCCTTTAGTTCCTCTGTCACCTCAGATCCTCTGGCCACTTCTATATCAGGAAGATTGTTTGTGTCCTCCATAGTGAAGACAGATCCAAAGTACCTGTTCAACTCATCCGCCATTTCCTTGTTCCCCATAATAAATTCACCTTTTTCGGTCTTCAAGGGTCCAACTTAGGTCTTAACTATTTGTTTTCCTCTTCACATACCTAAAGAAGCTTTTACTATCCTGCTTTATATTCTTGGCTAGCTTACCTTCGTACCTCATCTTTTCTCCCCGTATTGTCTTTTTGGTTATCTTCTGTTGTTTTTTAAACATTACCCAATCCTCTTGCTTCCCGCTCATCTTTGCTACGTTGTACTTCTTTGCTTCCAATTTTATACTGTCGCTGACGTTCCTTGTCAGCCATGGTCGTCCCTTTCTCCCCTTGGAATCTTTCTTCCTCCTAGGAATGAACTGATCCTGCTCCTTCTGTGTTATTCCTAGAAACACCTGCCATTTCTGTTCCACTGTCATCCCTGCTAGTGTATCTTTCCAGTCAACTTTGGCCAGCTCCTCCCTCATGGCCCCATAGTGCCCTTTATTCAACTGCAACACTGACACCTCCGATCTACTCTTCTCCCTCTCCAATTGTAGATTAAACCTGACCATGTTATGATCACTGCCTCCTAATGGCTCATTAACCTCGAGGTCCTTTATCAAATCCGGTTCATTACATAACACTAAATCCAGAATTGCCTTCTCCCTGGTAGGCTCCAATACAAGCTGTTCATCACGAAGACACTCTACAAAGTCCCTTTCTTGGGGTCCAGTACCAACCTGATTTTCCCAGTCTACCTGCAGGTTGAAATCTCCCATAACAACCACAGCATTACTTTTACTACATGCCAATTTTAACTTCTGATTCAACTTGCGCCCTATGTCCAGGCTACTGTTTGGGGGCCTGTAGATTAGTCTCATTAGGGTATTTTTAGCCTAACAATTCCTTAGTTCTATCCATACTGACTCCATATCTCCTGTTTCAATGTCACCCCTTGCAAGGGACTGAATGTAATTCCTCACCAACAGGGCGACCCCATCCCCTCTGCCCACCTGTCCATCTTTTTGATAGGAGGTATACCCTTGAATATTCAGTTCCCAGCCCTGGCCCTCTTGCAGCCATGTCTCAGTAATTCCCACAACATCATACTTGCCAGTTTCTAACTGAGCCTCAAGCTCGTCCACTTTATTCCTTATACTTCACGCATTAATATACAGTACATTGACCTCCGTATTCACTTCCCCCCTCGTACCGCTCGCAATTGGCCCTGACATTACCCTGTTGTCCATTCTCAAGCTTTCCTTCCCATTAATTCGAGAATCTTTTGTAATTTTTCCTGTAGCCACTTCCCCTTCAACTCCATCTTTATACTCCCAATTTGTCAATCCCTTCCCCCCACTATTTAGTTTAAACCAACACGTGTAATCCTAGCAAACCTGCCAGGCAGTATGTCGGTCCCCCTCCAGTTAAGGTGTAACCTTTTGTACAGGTCACCCCTACCCCAGAAGGGATCCCAGTGGTCTTTAAATCTAAATCCTTGCTCCTTACACCAGCCCCTCAGCCACACATTCAGATCCCTTATCTCCCTGTTCCTGTCCTCACTGGCACAAGGTACTGGAAGTCATCCAGAGATAACCACTCTAGAAGTCCAGCATTTGTCTTCTTCCCAACTCTCTGAAGTCATGTTGGAGAACCTCCTTCCTCTTCTTCCCGATGTCGTTTGTGCCTACGTGCACAACTACTGCCGGCTATTCACCTTCTCTCTCTCGAATGTTCAGAATTCGGCTCGTGACATCCTGAACCCTGGCACCAGGGAGGCAACAGACCATCCTTGCATCTCCTCTGATGAACCCCCTAGATCCCATTGTACTTCCCCTTTTCCCAACTTGACACCATTTAGATAATAATCTGCCTTCCTATTTTTGCTATCAAAGTGGATAACCACATATTTACCCACATTAAACTGCATCTGCCCACTCACCCAACCTGTCCAAGTCAACCTGCATCCATATAGCATCGTCCTCACAGTACACACTGCCATCCAGCTTTGTGTCATCTGCAAATTTGCTAATGTTACTTTTTATCCTGTCATCCAAATCATTAATATATACTAGACCAAGTGGGACCCATTGGGTCCCATCCCCTCATTGCGTTGTTGCGGGGGAGCATTGGTGGCCTGCTGTGTCACACACATGCTAATCACTGCCCCCCCACACACACACACACACTAACCACCTCCCTTGATATCTATCTATATAATTTTCCCATCGATGAAAAATAAAAGATTTATTAATGTTTAAATAATGTTGAGATTCTCTCTCCTGTCAATCACACCATGAAGACCACGCCCTTTCCGGTGGGAGAGGGAGGACTATAAAACCCAGAAGTGAGGAGTGCCTCAGTCTCTGCAAGAAGGAGGAGCGAGGGGTCACGACTCTCAGTCTGAGCTGTGAATAACACTGAACACATGTATACTAAACTGTGAGTGGTTTTACTGACCTGTGAGTGCCCTTAATATGGTTTGAAAATGTAGTTTGAAAATGCGGTTTGAAAATACGGTTTGAAAATGCGGTTTGAAAATGCGGTTTGAAAATGCGGTTTGAAAATGCAAAAGTGCTTGGTTTGAAAATGCAAAAGTGGTTGGTTTGAAAATGCAAAAGTTTAAAAGTCTAATTTTGACCACTTCCTGTTTGCGCTGTATATTGATTTTAGAAAAAATGCTACCACGTATGGCTGTGATTTTGGGCCATCTCCCTCCGCTCATCAGGTGCCGAGGATTTTTCCCATCGATGGAAAATAAAAGTTATTAATGTTAAAATAATGTTGAGATTCTTTCTCCTGTCAATCATGCAATGAAGGCCACGCCCCTTTCGGTGGGAGGAGGGAGGGACTATGAACCCCAGAAGTGTGGGTGTGGCTCAGTCTCTGCAAGATGGGGAGAGTTGACGACTCTATGCCTGAGCAGTAAATCAACTGAACACACTGAATGTCTACTGAACTGTGAGTGTGGCTTTTATGTGGCTTTTATGTGGTTTTGTGGTGGTTTCACCCTGCTTGAAATGCAATGAAACTGCATTTGAATTTGGTAGCCTTGCACCCTGCTTGAAGTGCTATGAAAGTGCACTTCAATTGGGTGGCCTTGCACCCTGCTTGAAGTGGTTTGAAACTGCACTTGAATTTGATGGCATTGCACCCTGCTTAAAGTGGAATGAAACTGCACTTGAGTTTGGTGGCCTTGCACCCTTCTTGAAGTGGCATGAATCTGCACTTGAGTTTGTTGGCCTTGCACCTTGCTTCAACTGGCATTAATCTGCATTTGAATTTGGTGGCCTTGCACCCTGCTTGAATAGGCATGAAACTGCACTTGAATTTGGGGGCCTTGCACCCTGCTTGAAATGGTATGAAACTGCACTTGAACTTGGTGGCCTTGCACCCAGCTTGAAATGGCATGACCCTGCACTTGAATTGGGTGGCTTTGCACCCAGCTTGAAATGGCATGACACTGCATTTGAATTTGGTGGCCTTGCACCCTGCATGAAATGGCATAAAAGTTATTAATGTTAAAATAATGTTGAGATTCTCTCTCCTGTCAATCACGCAATAAAGGCCACGCCCCTTTCGGTGGGAGGAGGGAGGGACTATGAACCCCAGAAGTGTGGGCGTGGCTCAGTCTCTGCAAGATGGGGAGAAAGAGTTGACGACTCTATGCCTGAGCTGTAAATCAACTGAACACACTGAATGTCTACTGAACTGTGAGTGTGGCTCACAGTACAAATGTCATTAGAAACGGGAATAATGCCGGAGGATTGGCGTACTGCGCATGTTGTTCCGTTGTTTAAAAACGGTTCTAAGAGTAAACCTAGCAATTATAGACCTGTTAGTTTGACGTCAGTGGTGGGCAAATTAATAGAAAAGATACTTAAAGATAATATATATATAAGCATCTGGATAAGCAGGGTCTGATTAGGAACAGTCAACATGGATTTGTGCCTGGAAGGTCATGTTTGACTAATCTTCTAGAATTTTTCGAAGAGGTTACTAGGGAAATTGATGAGGGTAAAGCAGTGGATGTTGTCTATATGGACTTCAGTAAGGCCTTTGACAAGGTTCCTCATGGAAGGTTGGTTAAGAAGATTCAATTGTTGGGTATTAATGGTGGAGTAGCAAGATGGATTTAACAGTGGCTGAATGGGAGATGCCAGAGAGTAATGGTGGATGGGTGTTTGTCAGGTTGGAAGCCGGTGACTAGTGGGGTGCCTCAGGGGTCTGTGTTGGATCCACTGTTGTTTGTCATGTACATCAATGATCTGGATGATGGTGTGGAAAATTGGATTAGTAAGTATGCAGATGATACTAAGATAGGTGGTGTGGTGGATAATGAAGTAGATTTTCAAAGTCTACAGAGAGATTTAGGCCATTTGGAAGAGTGGGCTGAAAGATGGCAGATGGAGTTTAATGCTGATAAACGTGAGGTACTACATCTCGGCAGGACAAATCAAAATAGGACGTACATGGTAAATGGTAGAGAATTGAGGAATGCAGTTGAACAGAGGGATCTAGGAATAACTGTGCATAGTTCCCTGAAGGTGGAATCTCATGTAGATAGGGTGGTAAAGAAAGCTTTTGGGGTGCTGGCCTTTATAAATCAGAGCATTGAATATAGAAGTTGGGCTGTAATGTTAAAATTGTACAAGGCATTGGTGAGGCCAATTCTGGAGTATGGAGTACAATTTTGGTCGCCTAATTATAGGAAGGATGTCAACAAAATAGAGAGAGTACAGAGGAGATTTACTAGAATGTTGCCTGGGTTTCAGGAACTAAGTTACAGAGAAAGGTTGAACAAGTTAGGTCTTTATTCTTTGGAGCACAGAAGGTTAAGGTGGGGACTTGATAGAGGTCTTTAAAATTATGAGCAGGTTAGACAGAGTTGACGTGGATAAGCTTTTTCCATTGAGAGTAGGGAAGATTCAAACAAGGGGACATGACTTGAGAATTAAGGGACAGAAGTTTAGGGGTAACATTAGGGGGAACTTCTTTACTCAGAGAGTGGTAGCTGTGTGGAATTAGCTTCCAGTGGAAGTGGTGGAGGCTGGTTCAATTTTATCCTTTAAAAATAGATTGGATGGGTATATGGACGGGAAAGGAATGGAGGGTTATGGTTTGAGTGCAGGTAGATGGGACTAGGGGGAAGTATTTATTTTAAAAAAAATAATAATAATAATAATAATGTTCAGCACGGACGTGAAGGGCCGAGATGGCCTGTTTCCGTGATGTAATGGTTATATGGTTATATGGCATGAAACTGCATTTAAGTTTGGTGGCCTTGCACCCTGCTTGAAGTGACATGAAATGGCACGAGTGTTGTGGACCTGCACCCTGCTTGAAGCAGCATGAAACAGCACTTGCGTTTGGTGGCCCTGCACTCTGCTAGAAGTGTCATGAAACTGCACTTGAATTTGGTGGCCCTGCACACCGCTTGAAGTGGCAGGAAACTTCACTTGAATTTGGTGGGCCTGGAGCCTGCTTGAAGTGGCAGGAAACTGCACTTGAATTTGGTGGCCCTGGAGCCTGCTTGAAATGGCATGACACTGCATTTGAATTTGGTTGCCCTGCACCGTGCATCACATGGCATGAAACTGCATTTGAGTTTGGTGGCCTTGCACCCTGCTTGAATTGGCATGAAATGGCAATATAATTTGGTGGCCTTGCACCCGGCTTGAAGTGGTAGGAAACTGCACTTGAATTTGGTGGCCATGCACACTGCTTGAAAAGTTATGATACTGCATTTGAATTTGGTGGCCTTGCACCCAGTTGGAAATGGTATGAAACTGCACTTGAATTTGGTGGCCTTCCACCCTGCTTGAAATGGCATGAAACTGCACTTGAATTTGGTGGCCTTGCACCCTGCTTCGAGTGGCATTAAACTGCACTTAAATTTGGTGGCCTTGCACCCTGCTTGAAGTGGAATGAAACTGCATTTGAGTTTGGTGGCATTGCACCCTTCTTGAAGTGGCATGAAACTGCACTTGAGTTTGGTGGCCTAGCACCTTGCTTGAAGTGTAATGAAACTGTACTTGAGTTTGGTAGCCTTGCACACTGCTGGAAGTGGCATGAAACTGCACTTGAGTTTGTTGGCCTTGCACCCTGCTGGAAATGGCCGGAAAATGCACTTGAATTTCGTGTCCTTGCACCCAGCTTGTAGTGCATTAAACTGCACTTGAATTTGGTAGCCTTGCACCCTGCTTGAAATTGTATGAAACTGCACTTGAACTTGGTGGCCTTGCACCCAGCTTGAAATGGCATGACACTGCATTTGAATTTGGTGTCCTTGCACCCTGCATGAAATGGCATGAAACTGCATTTGAGCTTGGTGGCCTTGCACCCTGCTTGAAGTGGCTTGAAACGGCAATTGAGTTTGGTGGCCTTGCACCCTGCTTGAAGTGGCATGAAATGGCATTTCAATTTGGTGGCCTTGCACCCTGCTTGAAGTGGCATAAAACGGCATTTGAGTTTGGTGGCCTTGCACCCTGCTTGAAGTGGCATGAAAAGGCACTAGAGTTTTGTGGACCTGCACCTTGCATGAATTGGCATGAAACAGCCCTTGAGCTTGGTGGACCTGCACCCTTCTTGATGTGGCATGAAACGGCACTTAAATTTGGTGGCTCTGCAGCCTGCTTGAAGGGGCAGGAAACTGCACTTGAATTTAGTGGCAATGCACCCTGCATGAAATGGCATGAAATTGCATTTGAGTTTGGTGGCCTTGCTCCATGCTTGAAGTGGCATGAAACGGTATTTGAGTTTGGTGTGCTTGCACCCTGCTTGAAGTGGCATGAAATGTAATTTGAATTAGCTGGCCTTGCACCCTGCTTCAACTGGTAGGAAACTGCACTTGAATTGCATGGTCTTGCACCCTGCTTGAAATGGTATGAAACTGCACTTGAATTTAGTGGCCTTGCACCCAGCTTGAAATGGTATGAAACCGCACTTGAATTTGGTGGCCTTGCACCCTGTTTGAAATAGCATGAAACTGCACTTGAATTTGGTGGCCTCACACCCTGCTTCAAGTGGCATTAAACTGCACTTAAATTTTGTGGCCTTGCACCCTGCTTGAAATGTCATGAAACTGCACTTGAGTTTGGTGGCCGAGCACCCTGCTTGGTGTAGTGAAACTGCACTTGAGTTTGGTGGCCTTGCACCCTGCTTGAAGTGGCATGAAACTACACTTGAGTTTGTTGAACTTGCACCCTGCTTGAAGTGGCATGACACTGCACTTGAATTGCGTGGCCTTGCACCCTGCTTGAAATGGCATGACATTGCACTTGAATTGGGTGGCCTTGCACCCTTTTTGAAGTGGCATGACAAATCACCTGATAAAAAGACGTTTAGACCTCCTGACAGTCTGCATGACAGAGCGAGAGGGAATACGGTAGAGAAAGTGGGGGGTAGGGTTAACGTAGTAGTGAATTAGGGGGTAGAGGGTGGAAGAGTGAGCTGGGGAGAGTTATAGATTGTCATCGAAAGGGAGAATTAGCAAGAATTAGTTAGGAAGTTACAGTAAGTTAGGGGAGTCATGTAGTGATGGGAGAAGGTGGGAAGCCCAGGGAGAGGGCAGAGGTTAATAGAAAGAGAGGGGTCGAGTAAGTGTTGATCGGTACTGAGTAAGTTGTGGCAAGATGTGCGGAAGTTTGTATTAGAACGAGTGGGGAAGCTGTCGGGGAGTTGAAGGGTGTTTGAGAGGGGAGGAGTGGGAGTACTCGCTCTGTCTGCGGAACTGCTGGTGGTAGTAACAAATTGCTTTAAGTCTACTGATTTTGAATTGGCTATTTATTTGACATCTCAATTTATGTAAGCTAGTCAATAAGTTCTATATATTAATCTAATTATCAAATATTCATCTAGTATTCACTGTATAAAATGATCCCTAATTTGTTGGAAATCTGGCTGCCCAGATGAAATTATATACTAACCTTCCTCTTTTTTTGCTATATTCTGTTCTGTTCAGTCCTTTCTTTTTACAATTCTGTAAGGAGCGGAGCTATTTGTAATTAACATCTACGGAAGTTTACAAGTTTACACCCACAGCATGCCTATATACAGTGATTTTTTACATTTTTTTTCATTTTTTAGCTTGTCTACTGCACTCTTTATCTATCCTTTTTTAAGGCACTTTGTCTGCAGGGGCTTGGAATTGGGCTCACCCAACCAGCAACGAAAAGTCTAATTTTAAATATTGTGTTACTCCATTTGAAACAAGGGAAACCATGTAAGCTTTAATGCAAGATGATCATTCTAGGGAAACTGGAGGAATCACCTATTGTAGTTGGAATGTTAGGGGCGTTAATGAGCCAATTAAAAGGGGTAAGTTCTTAGCCCATTTCAAAATCTATTAATACTGATATAATATTTTTACAGGAGACGCATCTTAAGGATGGAGCTTATAACAGGCTGAAGGCTAACTGGATTGGTCAATTATATCATTCTACTTTCCTCTCTAAAGCTAGCAATCATAATTCGTAAAGGCACACCTTTCAATCACAAAGCCACCATAGCCGATAAGGAGGGTAGGTACATTATAGCATCTAGGGAGTTATATTCAATCCCACTTACTATGGTGAATATCTACGCCCCTAATTTTGACAACCCACAATTTTTTAATAAAATAATTAACATAATCTCAGACTCCACCCAGCAAAATCTGATAATTGGAGGAGACTTCAATTGTGTACTGGACCCATATCTGGATAAATCTTCACAGCAAAGGAGATATAATACTAAATCAAAATCCAGTGAACTTCTAAACACTTACAAAAAATATACCAACATAACCGATGTATGGAGGATTGCTAATCCATCTGGAAGAGAATATTCTTTTTATTCAGCTGTTCACAAAATGTATACACGTATTGATTATTTTCTGGTGGACACAAAATGGATCCCTTTTACAATTAATCCCAAATATCATAATAATATTATTTCCGATCATTGACCATTAACATTCTCCTTAAAATTAGAAGGAATGCATAACAAAAAAACGTTCTGGAGATTTAATCCACAAATATTTACAGACCCAGGTTGTTGTGAGTATCTGAAGCAACAGATGGAACTATTTTATGAGACCAATGTCACACCTGGTATGTCGGCCTCTTTATTATGGGAATCTTTTAAGGATTTTATCAGAGGTTCTAATATTTCATATCAAGCTTATCAAAATTAAAAAAAAACAGGTTGGAACAATTGGAATTAGAAGAACAGATTAAACAGCTTGATTTAGAAAATGCTACTGATCCATCTATTGTCACACACAATGAGATAGCAGTATTAAAATTCGAGTTAAATCAAATTCTTTCCGCAAAAGTTATTAAGTTATTTCAATATACGAAGCAAAAAAACTTTGAATTTGGTGATAAACCGCATAAACTTCTGGCACGTCAGCTGAGAAAAATGGAAAAAGATCACACCATTCAAAAAATTAGCTCAAAAAAGGTGAGCTGCTTACACTCCCTAAAGATATCAATGAAAGATTTTTAGAATTCTATCAAAATTTATACACATCTAAAACTTCAGTAGAAACCATACAGATTAAAATCTTCCTTGACAATTGCAACCTTCCGTCACTTAATGTGGTGGAAGGAGAAGAATTAGGAGCGGAGATTACAGTAAAAGATATTGAAGAGACTATTAAATCACTGAATAATGGCAAAAATGCCAGGCCCAGATGGGTTCAGTAATGAATTCTATTAAAAAAATCATGAATTAATTTCCCCTCGTTTACGAGCCCTTTATATTGTAGCGGCCTGAACGAGGTCAGTATAAGACCAGACGCCAGACGGGTTCAATTAGCAGACTTTAATGCTTACAATGAGAGCACCCCACACACACACCTCGAGAGCACTAAATCCAGGGTCGACTGGAAACCCCGTGGCAGAACAGTCCCCTGTCCTTCACTCGGCGAGGGGGATGATCCAAGGAGTGGCTTACCCCCCAGGGACCGCCACAATATACACGCATTTAAAGAACAGACATTACCACAAACTTTAGCCGAATCAGCTATTACATTGATACCCAAAAAAGACAAAGATCTTGAAGAGCCAGGATCATATAGAGCAATCACTCTTTAAATACAGACCAGAAAATATTAGCTAAAACCCTGGCATGAAGACTAAGTAAGTACATCAGTAAATCAATACACTCTGATCAAACTGGGTTTATACCTAAGAGACATTCGTTCAATAACTTGAGATGCTTGTTTAATATAATGTACTCATACAGAACGATAAACAAAGATTTATCAATTATTTCTTTAGACGCAGAAAAAGCATTTGACCAAGTAGAATGGGAATATCTCTTCACAGTATTGCAAAAATTCCAACTAGGAAAAAATGTTATTTCATGGATAAAGTTGTTATTTAACAATCCGACTGCCAGAATACTGACTAATCAAACTCTGTCACCTAAATTTCAATTATCCAGCGGCAATAGACAAGGGTGTGCTTTATCACCAATATTATTTGCCCTTGCTATAGGGTGCCCTTAGCTGAAAGTACAAGAGTACATCCGGGCATTCATGGTTATAATACTAAATATACTAATAATAAGATTTTGTTATATGCAGCCGATGTACTTTTATATATTACCAACTCCCAAGTCAGTATCCCAAATATATTAAACCTCATAGAACAATTCGGCTCCTTCTCAGGGTATAGAATAAACTGGAACAAAAGTGAAATTATGCCGATAAAACCTGAAAAATTTAAATATCTTGGAGTCTACATGATTAGAAAATATCCCTCTTTATTTCAAGCAAATTTTCCACCATTAATCACCAAATTAAATGTCCTTATACAATTTTGGAAAACACTTCCGATTTCCCTTATAGGTAGAGTAAATGCCATAAAGATGATTTTCCCTCCACAACTCCTGTACCTATTTCAATCAATACCGATTTTCCTCCGTAAAAACTTTTTTTTTTTTAAATCGACTCTGTCATTACAAACTATATCTGGGATTATAAAACTCATAGAATTCTTTTTTTAAATATTTTTTTTTAATTTAGAAGTATTGTACAATGCAATAATCTCAAACAAACATAAAATTATACATTTCTTGTACCACTTCTTATTTTAAACTTTAATAAGAAAAAAGATAGAGAGAATTAGCAGAGATAGTGAGTGAGTGATTGAAAAAGTGGTCCAGGGAAACCTGTAGGGACCTAAACCACAAGAAAGAGTTAAACAACAACAAAAATAGACAAAGGAAGGAAAAAGAAACAAAGTAAGATAAGATAAGACAAGATAAAAGTGGATGTACCTACTTCATATCTTTACTCACCCCTCACCAGGTCCTGAAACCATTTATTTTCAACATTTTGTTGCACCCTATATTTGTAATAAGTCGATAAATGGAGACTAAATCTTTTGGAAATGGTCTGGTTTACCTGCTAAGAGGAATCTCATATCTTCTAGGTGTAACAGATCCGACATATAAGAAATCCACATTTTTATCGTTGGTGTGGGAGCGTTTTTCCAGAATTTCAGTATGTTTTTTGGCCATTATTATACCGTAATTAAGGAAGCTCTTTTGAAATGAAGTCAGCTCCAAACTGGCTTCGATTGTTCCAAAAATGATCAATTCTGCATTCGGTTTCAGTTTTATTTTAAATAATTTCGTAAAAATTTCAAAGATTTCATTCCAAAATTCTTGAATTTTTATACAAAAAACAAAAGAATGTGCTATAGTTGCTTCTTGGGTTAGACATTTATCACAGATGGAAGAGACATTTGGATAACATTTACTTATTTTAGCTTTTGAGTAGTATAGTCTGTGTAAAATTTTGAATTGAATTAGAATGTGTCTTGCATTAATCGAGCATTTATGCACATATAACAAGTGTTTATCCCAACTCTCTTTCGAGATTTTTATAGCTAATTCTTGTTACCAATCTCTTCTAATCATATCAGATGGTATTTCTATATTTAGGATGGTATTATACAAGTATGATATTAAATTAATTGATTCCGCCTTTATATTCATTGCATCGTCTAATAGCTCTGGAGACAAGTTTTGATATTCTTGTGTATATTTTTTCAAATAGTCACGGATTTGAAAGTATTTAAAATATTGATTGCTTCTCAAATTGTATTTAAGTTGTAGTTGGTGAAATGATAAAAAATTTCCATTATCATACATATCTCCAAACGTTTTAATTCCTAATCTGTCCCAGTATGTAAAAGATGTATCTATAATAGATGGTTTAAACAACGGATTATTAACTATAGGTGCAAGAAGCGATAGATTTCTTAATTTTAAAGTTAATTTTATTGTTTCCAAATTCTAATTGTACTATGAATAATTGGATTTTTATTGAATATTGTATTCTTCAATTTTGTTGGTGAGAGAAGGATCGCTCCTATATTAAAAGGGGAACAATCCTCTCTCTCCATTACTATCCAATCCACCTGCTGGGCCAAGTTGTCCAACAGGTGAATCATATTTTTGACATTTGCTGCCCAATAATAATAAAAAATTTAGGGTGTGTTAATCCGCCAAATTCTTTAGGTTTGCACAAATGTCTTCTTTGAATTCTATGGGATTTTAGGTAAGTATATCGGTATTGGTTGGAATAGAATCTTTTTCTGAAGCAATTTTAAAAGGGAATTTTAACAGGTCTGTTGAGTCTTGAGGTTTTATCGTCATAATTTCACTTTTATTCCAAATTATTCTATATCTGGAAAAGGATCCAAATTCCTCTATTAGATTTAATATATTTGGTATACTGATTTGAGATTTTGTAATATATAATAGTACATCATCTGCATATAATGATATTTTATTATTTGAGTATTTTGTATTATAACCATGGATATTCGGATGTATTCTAATACTTTCCACTAAAGGTTCTATTACCAGAGCAAATAGCAGAGGTGATAATGAACATCCCTGTGTATTTCCCCTTGATAATTGAAATTTCGGGGACAACATATTATTAGTTAATATTCTGGCAGTAGGCCTGTCATATAATAGTTTTACCCAAGAGATAAAATTTGCTCCCATTTGAAATTTTTGCAAGGTATTCCATTCCACTTGATCGAATGCTTTTTCTGCGTCCAATGAAATAATTGATAAGTCTTGTTCTTCGGTTTTATATGAGTGCATTATATTAAACAGACGTCTCAAATTATTGCATGAGTATCTCTTGGGTATAAACCCCGTTTAATCCGCATTTATTAATTTACTAACATATTTACTTAATCTTCTAGCTAATGTTTTCGTTAATATTTTTAAATCTGTATTTAACAGCAATAGCTCTGTAAGAATCCGGGGCTTCTAAATCTTTATCTTTTTTAGGTATAAGTGTAATCGTTGATTCTGCTAATGTCTCTGGAAGTGTCTGTTCTTTAAAAGCATATGTATACATTTTATGTAACCGTGGTGTAATTATCTCGTAGAATCTTTTATAAAATTCATTACTAAAACCATCTGGTCCTGGTGTTTTTCCATTTTTTTATGAATTTATTGTTTCTTCTATTTCCTTAGTTGAAATTTGTGCTCCTAATTCCTCTTGTTCGATCGAATTAAGTTTTGGGAGATTACAATTATCCAAGAACTCTATAACTTTAGTACTATCTGCTAACGCTTTAGATGTATATACATTTGGATAAAATTGCACAAATCTTTTATTAATATCCTTAGGTAGTGTTAACAATTCCCCTTTATCTGATTTAATCTTCAAAATCATATGGTCTTTTTCACTTTTTTTCAGTTGTCTTGCCAAAAGTTTGTGTGGTTTATCCCCAAATTCAAAATTTTCCTGTTTTGTAACTCATAGAATTCATAAATTACATTTATGCAAACCTAAAGAAATTTGTGGACTGGCTCTCCCTAATTTTCTTCTCTATTATTGGCCAACTAATATTAAAAATTTAATTTACTGGATGGACGATACATGCCAACAAGTAAACAGGTTAAAAATGGAAAGGGAAGATTGTTTGCCTTTAAATATAGGCGCGATTCATCTCTCTCCAATACATCTGAAGAAATCAATGTATCAGAAAAATCCGATAATCCATAGCACCTTACGAATTTGGAAACAGTTGAAATCAACCCTTAAATTGAAAAAATTCTCTCTCCTCTTACCAATTGCCAATAATCCCTCGTTTAAACCGTGTACCTTAGACAAGGCGTTTACACAATGGGAAAGCCTAGGAATTAAAAAGCTGGGAGATCTTTATGGGAAGGGGACCTTCCTCTCGCTTCAAGAATTACAGGTGAAATATCATTTGAAAGGTGGTAATTTCTTTAGATATCAAATACGAGACTATGTGAAAATACACACGCAAGATTGTCACTCTATGGGCCCAGATATATTAGATGAAAGCATGAACAGAAAGGCGGATACAAATAAGTTAATATCCTATTTCTACAATACCCTTTTAAATGTACATATCCCATCGTCGGAAATAATTAGGCGAGCATGGGAAGACAAATTGGGTTTAACAATTTCAAAAGATAGCTGGGAGGAAAATCTTTTATATATACATTACTGCTCTCTTAAAGTTAGGCACTCCCTAATAAAATTTAAAATACTGCATAGACTCTATTATTCAAAGTCTAAATGGAACAAGATCTTCCCAAATATCTCTCCTATCTGCGATAAATGTCTCCTCCAAGAAGCGACTATAACCCATTCTTTTGTTTCCTGCACAAAATTACAAAACATCTGGAGGGGAATTTTGATATATTTTCCAAAATACTTAAAACTAAATTGGATCCCGATATAAAACTGATCACACTATTTATGTCAGAGGCCTGTTCTGAGCTAATGATATATCAAAGACGTTTCCTTAACTATGGCCTAATAACGGCGAAAAAATGAATACTCACATTTTGGAAACAGACAACAGTCCCTACAGTGAAGATGTGGAACACAGTTATGTCCGAGACACTACATTTGGAAAACATTAGGCTTGTCTTGGCGGAAAAAACAGATCAATTTCTTAAGACATGGACACACTTTACTGAATTCTTACAACAATAGTATGGTGCAACACAAATTTACATTTAAATCTGATGCTATGTTAGGTGAGGCGGGCGGGGGGGGGGGGGGGGGGAATGAGGTGCAAGGTATATCCCCACTATGCTTTTTCTTTTTTTTTCAATTCCTATATCTTTGTGCTACACTGCTTTGGTAGTTTATGGGGTTTTCTTTTGTTCTTCTTCAATCTATCTTTTCACTTTCTACTTCTTTTCTTTCTTGATTTCTCTTTCTTTTCTTTTTTCATTTTCATAATTTAGGTTATAAGGTTAAAAATGAAGCTGTACAATAAATGTATAATTGTTGTATAGATGTCGAATGTTTTATCTTTGTACAATTGCTTCTAATATATATTGTTTAAGTGTCATGACACTGCACTTGAATTGGGAGGCCTTGCACCCTGCTTGAAGTGGCATGAAACTGCATTTGAGTTTGGTGGCCTTGCACCCTGCTTGAAGTGGCATGAAACGGCACTTGAGTTTGGTGAACTTGCACCCTGCTTGAAGTGGCATGAAATGGCACTTGAGTTTTGTGGACCTGCACCCTGCTTCAAGTGGCAGGAAACTGCACTTGGATTTGGTGGCCTAGCACCCTGCATGAAGTGGCTGGAAACTGCACTTGAATTTGGTGGCCTTGCACCATGCTTGAAGTGGCAGGAAACTGCACTTGAATTTGGTGGCCTTGCACCCTGCTTGAAGTGGCAGGAAACACCACTTGAATTTGGTGGCCTTGCACCCAGCTTGAAATGGTATGAATCTGCACTTGAATTTGATGGCCTTGCACCCTGCTTGAAATGGGATGAAACTGCACTTGGATTTGGTGGCATTGCACCCTGCTTCAAGTGGCATTTTATATCGAAGTCATGTGAGTGACTACGTGAAGAGCCCGCCAGCCCGCATGCTCATCAATAAGTTGACGCATGGCATGGGATTCGGAGCAGTTCGAAACTGCTCCGGAGGGTAAGGATTATTTTATTCCAGGAACGGCCCGCTGCTCCGTTAATTGGGTGCAGCGGGCTTGGAGAAGCTGACGGCCGCGACCAGTGCAGCTACTCGAGAAGCGGCCGCACAGCTACCACCATGGATGGTGGTCGATCTCAAAAAGTTGACGGGCATGGCCTGAGCAATTACCGCTATTGAAGCTCCAAGAGTGAGCAGGCAGCTGTTGGGGGAGAAAAAAATGATGAGCGCGGTCGTACAGACACCTCTGGTTTTGGGGCTCCAAGGGAGCAGGCAGCTGTTCGGAGCATCTGAGGGGCGAGGCCTGTTCAGACACCTCCTTTGGAGCTCCGAAAGGGAGCCAGCCAGAGGTCTGAGGAAGCAACACCTGGTTCAGGGTTGTGTTATATTCCTCCCCTAAGAGACTCCGTTGAGGCCCCAGAAGGGAGCAACCTGTCCAGTGAGTAAAAAATAAATTAATAAATTAATAGACAGATATACAAATAAATAAAAATAAATGGATGAATAAATATATAAATAAAAAAGGAAATGTGCTCCTGGCTCAGGAGACACTTACAGGCTGTGCCATGCAGATGCCTGTGGAAGCAACACCTGGTTCAGGGTTGCGTTATAATATCTCCCGTTCAGAAGAAGGAAGCAACACCTGGCTCAGGGTTGCGTTATAATATTTCCTGCTCAGAAGAGGAGAGTGTTGGAGATTATTACATAAGTGACCCCGACTATGTGGATATCAATAAGGAATTCGAATCCCTTGAGCTAGTGGGGGATATGCTGCATTTTAATCATATGAAGGAGCTACCAGCTCTTGTCACATATTTGCCATCCCTTTGGGGATAGGATATTCACTGGAGGAAGATCTGGCTAAGAGCATCAGGGATTTAACTTCTCATTAGCTAAGGAGGGGAATATGCTGGATACGGCTGGGAAATATGCCAGTCCAGATAACTGCCAGACATTTGGATGTTCCATAAGTCAATTACATAAGTTGGGATATCTCAGTGATGATATGTAGGCAAAGAATTATTTCAGCGAGTCCAAAAACTGCTCACTGGAGTCATTACGGCCTTTTGCAAACTCAACTCGGAAGTGCAGAAAGCTGCATTATCATTTCTCTTTAATACACAGTTGCGGCTATTGCCTTCGCAAAAATGCTATAAGGCATGAGATAATTCCCAAAATGGCTCATTTTTACAGGGCCAGTAGCATGCAGCCTGCATAGTATCTCTTCAGAGAGGACTTAAGTAGCAAGTTGAAGACTTGCAGGGGAAATTTAAGGCGGCTGCGGGGGTGGAGTACCATCCTATGTGGGTAAAGCTCCAGTATTCCGGCGGGTTTACACACCTGTATAAACAAGGAGCAGGAAGCACCGTTGAAGCTCCAGAAAGGAGCAGTCGGGAGTCACTAGCTGGCCCCGCAAGAGCAGCCTGTTGAACCAGGCTTGGAGTAATGGCAGGCGTGACCTGTCCAGTGAGCCCCGCTGAGGCTCCGAAGGAGCAGCTGGCCAAAAGAGCAGCCTGTCGATCCGGGCTGGGAGAAGCTGTCAGCACAATCTGCACAGTCAGATCCAGCAAAGGCTCCAAAAATGGCAAAAATGCCCGAATGAGCAGCCTGTCGAGGCAGACTTGGAGTAATTGCAGGCGCGGCCTGTTCAGTCAGCTACGCTAAGGCTCCAAAGGAGCGGAAGGGGCCAAAGGAGCGGCTTGTCAAACCAGGCTGGGAATAACTGGTAGCGTGACCTGCACAGTAAAGCTCCAGCAAGGCTCCAAAGAGGCTGTAGGCCGAAGAAGCAGTCTGTCCCATTGGGCTCAGAAATGCTGGCAGGCGTGTCTTCCATAGCAATGTCGCTTTTGAGCTCCGGAAAAGAGCTGTTTGGCAAGCATGGAGCAGAAGATGTGGTCAGACATGGTCTGCAATGGGGACTTCCGGTGGCACTATGGAGTAGTAAGAGGCGCTCCATTTAGCTCCGCTCCGAAAAATGCGTTAAAACGCGTTAAAATACCTGTAAAATAAAAAGGGACTGAAGGAAAAACACTTACCCGCAGATGCCCGACGTCGCGTAAGTGCCGTAATCAGAAATCGACGTGATACCGCCTGGATACCGGTATTTTAAATGAAAAGAAGGGCTTGCAAAAGGAATCTGCGTACACCGCCTCTGGTTAGACACAGAACTCTAAGGCAGATTCTACAAGAGGAAGGTGAAGAAACCTTTCAAGATTCTGAGGAAGAAAGACTTATTTCTACCATGGAAGAGCAAGAACATGATCAAGCTCTAAGACTGGCTATGGTAAAAGACTTTATAGAAGTGCTGGCTGTAAAGCTTGGAAACGTGGAAACAAAACTTCATGTTCAACTCAATGCTGGGAAAACAGAAATCTGTGGAAAAATTGACACTCTACAAGTTCGAATTGAGGAGGTGAACACCTCTTTGAAAGGAGAAATTTAAAGGGTTGAAGAGGATATTAGTAATAAGCTGGAACCCATCCTTATCCCCTCAAAGGAAGAAGGCGACACCATCAGAGAACTGGAGGCTGCAACTGTGGACATCTCTCAGACAACTTGAAGATTGAAGAAAGAACTCGGCCGTGTCTCTGGGCAATTGGCCCGAATGACCGAAAAATGCCTAGACCTTGAAGGTCGTTCTAAATGCCCAAATTTAAGAATTGTTGGGGTGAAGGAAGGGAAGGAAGATGGAAAAGATTCTTGGTACTTTACTGCTGACTTACTCCAACAGGTACTTAAGCTGCCTGAGAGACCTAAAATTGATCGGGCACATCAAGCTCAGAGAGCCCGACTAGGAGCTGGAGCACCACCAAGACAACTTATTCTGAAACTACACCTCCCATCAGTTCTTGAAGACATCGTGAAGAAAGTTGCAAGCGCAAGAAACCTGATGTTTGAAGGAGACAACATAAGAATCTTCAGAGATTATCCAGCAGATGTTGTAAGAAAGTAAGTCGCGTGTTATCCTCAGAGACATACCAGGCTTAAGATATGGACTAATGTATCCAGCCAAACTAAGGGTCACATACAGAGAATCGGAGTGTTTCTTCACCGACCTAGAAGATGCATTTAAATATGGGCAAGACATAGCAAAGGATATAGCAAAGGACAAGTAGAAAAGTAACATTTGGCATAGCTCTGTATGAAAATGCATTGACTTTAACAGACTATTAGCAGGGCTATGCTTTATTTACCAAACTTGTTATATTGTGTGTTTAAGTTACCCCTTGTATATGTATTTATAAGGGGGTAGAGTGATATAATGTGTTTTTCAAAAAAAATGTTCGTATAAGATGGCCGACAGGCTAACAGGCGATTAAGTCTAGACTAACTTATCGGAGATAGAAATGGAATGTGTGGGGAGGAGGATCCGTGGGAGATGTCCAGGGAGATCGATCAAGGTCTCCCTGAATAACTCAGCTGCGAATACAATTTAAACCTATAATAAATATATAAATACTAACAAACGCACTAACCCGTCTATTTTAATTTAATACTGAATAGTCATGAGATTTGCTCAATCTAGGTAATGGTTCAAGAATCTGTTTATATCCAAAATGTGGTTAATAACTATCCGATCAGAGGAAGAAGGTGAGAATTACAGTATGTTATTGGAAGGGGGATTTGTGAAGGGAGGAGAGAGAGAGAGATCTCTCTCTGCCTGTGGAACTGTTGGAGGTTCTAATGAATTCCTATATGCCTGATGATTTTAAACCAGCTATGTATTTAACATACTAATTTCAACATGCAAGTTTTTATATTTCTATATTTCAACTTAATTAGTAAATACTCACTTAGATGTATGCTATAAGAAGAAATCTAACTCTCTCAGATGAAATTATTTACGGATTGTTCTCCGGTTTTTCTTTGTTACATTATATGTCGCTCAGTCCATTTTTTTTTGTGTTACTCGGTAAAGGGCGGAACTAACTGAAATTAACATCCACGGAAGCTCTGAAGATATATCCCACCAGGGGGTGGGTTTCACGCACAGTATCTCCAAATGCTGTGACTTTTGATGTTTTTTTTAAATTATTTTGTCTATTTAACACACTCCTTACTTACTCTTCTTAAGGCAATTTTTCTCGGGATATACCTGCAGGGCCTTGAAATTGGGCTCACCCACCCAGTAACCAAAAGGTTGATTTTAAATAGTGTGTTGCCCCATCTGAAACAAGGGAAACCATGTAAGCTCTAATGCAAGACGATCCTTTGAAGAAAATTGGAGGAATTACATTTTGTATCGATTAATGCTGATATAATATTTTTACAGGAGACGCACCTTAAAGATCGAGCGCATAACAGGCTGAAGGCTAACTGGATTGGCCAATTATATCACTCCACCTTTCTCTCCAAAGCTAGAGGTACTGCAATTATAATTTGTAAAGGTATACCATTTAAACATAAAGCCACTATAGCAGATAAGGAGGGTAGGTACATCATAGTATCTGGGGAGATATATTCCACCCCACTTACTATGGTGAATATCTACGCTCCCAACTTTGATAACCTACAATTTTTAAATAAAATAATTAATATCTTAGATTCTACCCAGCAAAATCTGATAATTTGAGGAGACTTTAATTGTGTTCCAGATCAATATCTGGATAAATCATCACAACAAAGGAGATATAATACAAAATCAAAATCTAGGGAACTCCTAAACACGTATATAAAAATGCAAAAAAACAGATGTATGGAGCATTGCGAATCCATCCGGGTTGGGATGGTCGAAGGGTTGAGATTTTTGATTGGAGAAAGGCTAACTTTGAGGAGATGAGAAAGGATTTAACAGGAGTGAATTGGGACATTTTGTTTTATGGGAAGGATGTAGAAGAGAAATGGAGGACATTTAAAGGTGATATTTTAAGAGTACAGAATCTTTATGTCCCTGTTCGGTTGAATGGAAGTAGTAAAAATTGGAAAGAGCCATGGTTTTCAAGGGAAATTGGACACGGTTCGGAAAAAGAGAGAGATCTACAATAATTATAGGAAGCATGTAAATGAGGTGCTTGAGGAGTATAAAGAATGTAAAAAGAATCTTAAGAAAGAAATTAGAAAAGCAAAAAGAAGATATGAGGTAGCTTTGGCAGGTAAGGTGAAAGTAAATCAAAAGGGTTTCGACAGCTATATTAATAGCAAAAGGATAACAAGGGATAAAATTGGTCCATTAGAGAGTCAGAGTGGACATCTATCTGCAGAGCCAAAAGAGATGGGGGAGATATTGAACACTTTCTATTCTTCGGTATTCACCAAGTAGAAGGATATTGAATTATGTGAGGTAAGGGAAACAAGTAGAGTAGCTATGGAAATTATGAGATTCAAAGAAGAGGAACTACGGACACTTTTGAAAAATATAAAAGTGGATAAGTCTCCAAGTCCTGACAGGATATTCCCTAGGACATTGAGGGAAGTTAGTGTAGAAATAGCAGGGGCTATGACAGAAATATTTCAAATGTCATTAGAAACGGGAATGGTGCCGGAGGATTGGCGTACTGCGCATGTTGTTCCATTGTTTAAAAAGGGTTCTAAGAGTAAACCTAACAATTATAGACCTGTTAGTTTGACGTCAGTGGTGGGCAAATTAATGGAAAGGATATTAGAGATATTATATATAAGCATATATAAGGGCCTGATTAGGAACAGTCAACATAGATTTGTGCCTGGAAGGTCATGTTTGACTAATCTTCTTGAATTTTTTGAAGAGGTTACTAGGGAAATTGATGAGGGTAAAGTGGTGGATGTTGTCTATATGGACTTTAGTAAGGCCTTTGACAAATTTCCACATGGAAGGCTGGTTAAGAAGGTTCAATTGTTGGGTATTAATGGTGGAGTAGCAAGATGGATTCAACAGTGGCTGAATGGGAGATGCCAGAGAGTAATGGTGGATGGCTGTTTGTCAGGTTGGAGGCCGGTGACTAGTGGGGTGCCTCAGGGTCTGTGTTGGGTCTACTGTTGTTTGTCATATTCATCAATGAACTGGATGATGGTGTGGTAAATTGGATTAGTAAGTATGCAGATGATACTAAGATAGGTAGTGTTATGGATAATGACATAGATTTTCAAAGTCTACAGAGAGATTTAGGCCATTTGGAAGAGTGGGCTGAAAGATGGCAGATGGAGTTTAATGCTGATAAGTGTGAGGTGCTACATCTTGGCAGGACAAATCAAAATAGGACGTACATGGTAAATGGTAACGAATTGAGGAATGCAGTTGAACAGAGGGATCTAGGAATAACTGTGCATAGTTCCCTGAAGGTGGAATCTCATGTAGATAGGGTGGTAAAGAAAGCTTTTGGTGTGCTGGCCTTTATAAATCAGAGCATTGAATATAGAAGTTGGGATGTGATGTTAAAATTGTACAAGGCATTGGTGAGGCCAATTCTGGAGTATGGTGTACAATTTTGGTCGCCAAATTATAGGAAAGATGTCAACAAAATAGAGAGAGTACAGAGGAGATTTACTAGAATGTTGCCTGGGTTTCAGCAACTAAGTTACAGAGAAAGGTTGAACAAGTTAGGTCTTTATTCCTTGGAGCGCAGAAGGTTAAGGGGGGACTTGATAGAGGTCGTTCAAATGATGAGAGGGTTAGACAGAGTTGACGTGGATTCGCTTTTTCCATTGAGAGTAGGGAAGATTCAACCAAGAGGACATGATTTCAGAATTAAGGGACAGAAGCTTAGGGATAACATGAGGAGGGACTTCTTTACTCAGAGAGTGGTAGCTGTGTGGAATGACCTTCCAGTGGAAGTGGTGGAGGCAGGTTCTATTTTATCATTTTATAAATAAATTGGTTAGGTATAGAAACATAGAAACATAGAAACATAGAAAATAGGTGGAGGAGTAGGCCATTCGGCCCTTCGAGCCTGCACCGCCATTCGATATGATCTTGGCTGATGATCCAACTCAGTAAAATGACAGGAAAGGAATGGAGGGTTATGGTCTGACTGCAGGTAGATGGGACTAGGGGAAAATAAGTGTTCGACTAGAAGGGCCGAGATGGCCTGTTTCCGTGCTGTCATTGTTATATGGTTATATGGTTAAAGAGAATATTCCTTCTATTCATCCATGCATAAAACGTATACACGTGTTGACTATTTTCTGGTGGGCACAAAATTAATACCTTTTACAACAAATCCCAAATACCATAAAAATATTATTTCCAATCATTTTCCTCTAACCTTCTGCCTAAAACTAGAAGGAATGTACAATAAAAAAACATTCTGGAAATTTAATCCTCAAATATTAACTGACCCAGCTTGCTGTGAATATCTAAAACAACAAATGGAATTGTTTTATGAGACAAATGATACACCAGGTATTTTGGCTTCGTTATTATGGGAATCTTTTAAGGCCTTTATTAGAGATTCTATTATGTCATATCAAGCATATCAAAATAAAAAGAACAGGACGGAACAACTGGAATTAGAAGAACAGATCAGACAGCTGGAGTCAGAAAATGCTATAAATCCTTCTATGTATAAACATAATAACATAGCAATATTAAAATTCAAGTTAAATCAAATTCTCTCCGCAAGAGTTATCAAGCTATTTCAAATTACTAAACAGAAAAAATTTGAATTCGGCGACAAACCGCATAAACTTCTGGCACGTCAGTTGAGAAAAATGGAAATAGATCATACTATTCAAAAAATTAGATCAGTAAAAAGGTCAACTATTTACACTCCCTAAAGATATTAACGAAAGATTTGTACAATTCTATCAAAATTTATACACATCTAAAACTTCAGTAGAAACGATAAAAATTAAAAACTTCCTCGACAATTGTAATCTTCCGTCACTTAACGTGGCGGAACGTGAAGAGTTAGGAGCGCAGATCACAATAAAAGAGATTGAAGAGACTATTAATTCATTGAAGAATGGTAAAACGCCAGGCCCAGACGGGTTTAGTACTGAATTCTATTAAAAAAATTATGATTTAATCTCCCCGCGTTTACAATCCCTTTATTTACACGCATTTAAAAACAGACACTACGACAAACTTTAGCCGAATCAACTATTACACTGATACCAAAAAAAATAAAGATTTCGAAGGGCCGGGATCATATAGAGCAATTGCCCTGCCAAATACAGATCAGAAAATATTAGCTAAAACCTCGCAAGAAGACTAAGTAAATACATTAATAAATGAATACATTCTGATATAACTGGGTTTATACCCAAGAGACACTCATTCAACAACTTGAGACGCCTGTTTAATATAATGTACTCACATAGAACGATAAAAGAAGACATTAATTATTTCATTAGATGCAGAAAAAGCATTTGACCAAGTAGAATGGAAATATCTTTTTACAGTATTGCAAAAATTTCAATTAGGAGAAAACTTTATTTCATGGATAAAGTTGCTATATGACAAGTCGACTGCCAGAATACTGACTAATCAAATACTCTGACCTAAATTTTAATTATCCAGGGCCAATAGACAGGGGTGTGCACTAACACCTCTGTTATTGTTAACTCCGTGCTGTTATGGTTATATGGTTATTTGCCCTTGCGATTGAACCTTTAGCAGAAAGTATAAGAGTACATCTGAATATTCATGGCTATAATACTAAATATTCTAACAATAAAATATCATTGTATGCAGATGATGTACTACTATATATCACCAATTCCCAAGTTAGCATTCCAAACATACTAAATCTTATAGAGGAATTCGGTTCCTTTTCAGGATGTAGAATAAACTGCAACAAAAGTGAAGTTATGTCAATAAAGCCTCAAGATCCGACACACCTTCTAAAATTTCCTTTTAGAATTGCTACGGAAAAATTTAAATATCATGGAGTTTACGTAACTAGAAAACATACTTCTCTATTTCAAACAAACTTTCCACCATTAATTACAAAACTAAATGCCCTTATTCAATTTTGGAAAACGCTTCCGATTTCCCTCATAGGTAGAATAAATGCCATAGAGATGATCTTCCTTCCACAAATCCTGTACCTATTTCAATCAATACCGATTTATCTCCCTAAACATTAAAACAAAAACTCGATTCTGTGATCACAAACTTTATTTGGGATTTTAAAACACACAGAATCGACATCTATGTAAACCCAAAGAAACTGGCGGGTTGTCTCTCCCTAATTTATTTGTACTATTACTGGGCAACGAATATTAAAAACTTAATCTATTGGATGGACAACACATGCCAACAGGTAAACTGGTTAATAATGGAGAGAGAAGATTGTTCGCCTTTTAATATAGGCGCGATTCTTCTCTCTCCAATAAATCTGAAGAAAACAGTATATGAGAAAAAGCCGATTATCCATAGTACCTTACGAATCTGGACACAAGTGGTCAACCCTTAAACTGAGAAATTTATCTCTTCTCTCACCAATCGTCAATAATCCCTCATTTAAGCCATCTATTTTAGACAAGGCATTCACATACTGGGAAAGATTAGGAATGAAAAAACTGGGAGATCTTTATTAGATGGGAACTCATAGTTGAAAAGTTGAAAGGTAGCCAATAATTTAGATATCTTCAAATACAAGTCTATTTGAAATCATATCCCCAAGACTGTCAATATATGGTTCCAGACATACTAGACGATTGCATGAATAGAAACTCGGATTCAAATAAGTTAATATCGTACCTTTATAATACCCTTTTAAATATACAAACCCCTTCATCGGAAGTAATTAGACGAGCTTCGTAAGATGAACTCGGCCTAACAATTTTAAAAGATATATGGGAGGAAAGTCTTCTATGTATACACAACTGTTCTCTTAACATAGAAACATACAAAAATAGAAACATAGAAAATAGTGCAGGAGTAGGCCATTCGGCCCTTCGAACCTGCATGGTTGATCATGCAACTCAGTATCCTGTACCTGCTTTCTCTCCATACCCCCTGATCCCTTTAGCCACAAGGGCCACATCTAACTCCCTCTTAAATATAGCCAATGAACTGGTCTCAACTACATTCTGTGTCAGAGCATTCCAGAGATTCACCACTCTCTGTGTAAAAAATGATTTTCTCATCTCAGTCCTAAAATATTTCCCCTTTATCCTTAAACTGTGACCCCTTGTTCTGGACTTCCCCAACATCGGGAACAATCTTCCTGCATCTAGCCTGCCCAACCCCTTAAGAATTTTGTAAGTTTCTATAAGATCCCCCCTCAATCTTCTAAATTCTAGCGTGTACAAGCCGAGTCTATCCAGTCTTTCTTCATATGAAAGTCCTGCCATCCCAGGAATCAGTCTGGTGAACCTTCCGATGAACCTTCTCTGTACTCCCAGAGAAGGTTCATCAGAAGGTTCACCAGACTGATTCTGGTGAACCTTCTGGTGAACATTCTCTGTACTCCCTCTATAGCAAGAATGTCCTTCCTCAGATTAGGAGATCAAAACTGTACGCAATACTCCAGGTGTGGTCTCACCAAGTCCCTGAACAACTGCAGTAGAACATCCCTGCTCCTATACTCAAATCCTTTTGCTATGAATGCTAACATACCATTCGCTTTCGCGACTGCCTGCTGCACCTACATGCCTACTTTCAATGACTGGTGTACCATGACACCCAGGTCTCGTTGCATCTCCCCTTTTCCTAATCGGACACCTTTCAGGTAATAGTCTACTTTCTTGTTTTTGCTACCAAACTGGATAACCTCACATTTATCCACATTATACTGCATCTGCCATGCATTTTCCCACTCATCCAGCCTATCCAAGTCATCTTGCAGTCTCCTAGCATCCTCCTCACAGCAAACACTGCCCCCCAGCTTCGTGTCATCCGCAAACTTGGAGATGTTGCATTCAATTCCCTCGTCCAAATCATTAATATATATTGTAAATAGCTGGGGTCCCAGCACTGAGCCTTGCGGTACCCCACTAGTCACTGCCTGCCATTCTGAAAAGGACCCGTTTACACCTACTCTTTGCTTCCTGTCTGCCAGCCAGTTCTCTATCCACATCAATACTGAACACCCAATACCGTGTGCTTTAAGTTTGTATACTAATCTCTTATGTGGGACCTTATCGAAAGCCTACTGAAAGTCCGGATATAACACATTCACTGGTTCTCCCTTATCCACTCTACTAGTTACATCCTCGAAAAATTCTATAAGATTCGTCAGACATGATTTACCTTTCATAAATCCATGCTGACTTAGTCCAATGATTGCACCACTTGCCAAATGTGCTGCTATCCTATCTTTAATAACTGACTCTAGCAGTTTCCCCACTACCGATGTTAGACTAACTGGTCTGTAATTCCCCGTTTTCTCACTCCCTCCGTTTTTAAAAAGTGGGGTTCCATTAGCTACACTCCAATCCACAGGAACTACTCCAGAATCTAAAGAGTTTTGAAAAATTATCACTAATGCATCCACTATTTCCGGGGCTACTTCCTTAAGTACTCTGGGATGCAGCCTATCTGGCCCTGGGGATTTATCGGCCTTTAATCCATTCAATTTAACTAACACCTCTTCCCGGCTAACCTGGATTTCACTCAGTTCCTCCATCTCATTTCACCCCCGGTCCCCTGCTATTTCCGGCAGATTAATTATGTCTTCCTTAGTGAAGACAGAACCAAAGTAGTTATTCAATTGGTCTGCCATGTCCTTGTCGCAATGATCAATTCACCTGTTTCTGACTGCAAAGGACCTACATTTGTTTTAACAAATCTTTTTCTCTTCACATATCTATAAAAACCTTTGCAGTCAGTTTTTTATGTTCCCAGCCAGTTTTCTTTCATAATCTGGTTTCCCTTTCCTAATTAAGCCCTTTGTCCTCCTCTGCTGGACTCTGAATTTCTCCCAGTCCTCTGGTAGGCTGCTTTTTCTAGCTAATTTGTATGCTTCATCTTTTGTTTTGATACTATCCCTGATTTCCCTTGTTATTCATGGATGCACTACCTTCCCTGATTTATTCTTTTGCCAAACTGGGATGAACAATTGTTGTAGTTCATCCATGCAGCCTTTAAATGCCTTCCATTGCATATCCACCATCAACCGTTTAAGAATCAATTGCCAGTCTATCTTGGCCAATTCACGTCTCATACCCTCAAAGGTACGTTTCTTTAAGTTCAGAACCCTTGTTTCTGAATTAATTATGTCACTCTCCATCCTAATGAAGAACTCAACCATATTATGGTCACTCTGGCCCAAGGGGCCACGCACAACAAGACTGCTAACTAACCCTTCCTCATTACTCAATACCCAGTCTAGAATAGGCTGCTCTCTCGTTTGTTCCTCTACATGTTGGTTTAGAAACTATCCCGCATACATTCCAAGAAATCCTCTTCCTCAGCACCCCTGCCAATTTGATTCACCCAATCTATATGTAGATTGAAGTCACCCATTATAACTGTTTTACCTTTGTTGCACGCATTTCTAATTTCCTGTTTGATGCCATCCCCAACTCCACTACTACTGTTAGGTGGCCTGTACACAACTCCCACTAGCGTTTTCTGCCCCTTAGTGTTTCGCAGCTCTACCCATATTGATTCCACATCCTCCAAGCCAATGTCCTTCCTTTCTATTGTGTTAATCTCCTCTCTAACCAGCAACGCTACCCCACCTTTTCCTTTCTCTCTATCCCATCCTGAATATTGAATATCCCTGGATGTTCAGCTCCCAGCCTTGGTCACCCTGGAACCATGTCTCCGTGATTCCAACTATATCATAGTCATTAATAGCTATCTGCACGTTCAACTCATGCACCTTATTACGAATGCTCCTTGCATTGAGACACAAAGCCTTCAGGCTTGTCTTTACAACACTCTTACCCCTTATACAATTATGTTGAAAAATGGACCTTTTTGATTTTTGCCCTGGATTTGTCTGCCTGTCACTTTTACTTTTCACCTTGCTTCTACCCTCATTTTACACCCCTCTGTCTCTCTGCTCACACATTTAAGAAACTTACCACCTCTTATTCTGTTTATTATCTTTTTCTTCTTTCCCCCCTACATGTTGGGTCTGAGTGCTTCCCTTCTCTGCCTCCTGCCTCACACACTGTCTACTAGCTTTCTCTATTTGAGTCCCTCTCCCCAACCATTCTAGTTTAAAGTTAGGCATTCGCTAATACAATTTAAAATACTGCACAGACTTTATTATTCAAAGTCTAAACTGAATAAGATCTTCCCAAATGTTTCTCCCATTTGTGATAAATGTCCCCTTCAGGAAGCAACTATTTCCCATTCTTTTGCCTCTTGTACAAAGTTACATAATTTCTGGAGGGTAATTTTTGAATTTTTTTCTAAAATACTTAAAATAAAATTGGACCCCGACACAGATTTGATTACTCTAGGTACGTCAGAAGCCTGTTCTGAGCTAACATTATTTCAAAGACGTTTCCTTAACTATGGCCTGATAACAGCGAAAAAACTAATACTTAAATTTTGGAAACTCACATCAGTCCCTACTGTTAAGATGTGGATTACAAACATGTCCGAGACACTACATTTGGAAAATATTAGGCTTGTCTTGGCAGAAAAACCAGATAAATTTTTCAAGACATGGACACCCTTCACCGAATTCTAACAAGGATAGTATGACGCAACACAACTTTGGATTTAAATCCAACTATGGGTTGGGTGAGATGGGTGGGGGGGGGAGGGGGGAGGGGGGGCGAGAGGCAGGTATATCTCCACTTTTTCCCTTTTTTTCCTTACTTTTTTTTTCCTTCTCCTCTCTTACATCTTTGTTCACTCTTTGTCCACACTGCTTTAGTAGTCTAGGGGTTCTATCTTTTCACCTTTCACCTTTTCTCTTTCTTGTTCTTTCTCTTTTCTTTTCCCTTATTTTCAAATTATAAGGTTAAAATTGAAGCTGTACAATAATTGTATAATTTTATATGCCGAATGTTTTATTCTTGTACAATTGCTTTCAATAAAAAATAAAAAATAAAAAAAAGACATGGTCTGCAATGGAACTTCGCTGAAGTGGCAACAAGGGGGTCGACCTGGGCTCAGAGACACTGGCAGGTAAAGTCTCTTTACTAACCTCCATAAAACTCCAAAATGGAGTAGTCTGTCGCCCGGGTTTGGATTTACTGGCAGCAGGGTCTATCTAGTATCTTTCAGTGTCTCTGGAGAAGAGCAGGTTGATGCAGAGACATTGGCAGGTGCCTTGCCTAGCAACCTCTGTAAGTTCCAAGTATGAACAGTTTGGCTACCCTGGTTCAGGGTAGACCAACTTGGAACTGGCTGGCCATATGGAACACTGCCTCAACATCTGTGATTGAGGTTATCAGACTGCTCAGTAGAGTGAGGTCATTTGAGGTTTCCCTCAACACATGCTTAATTCTTTCAGCTCAGCTAGTAGAGTTGCCAGTTCATTGGAAACATCATTGTCATCTTCTCTGGTATAGGTAGCTACCAGCAGATACCCGGTCTGGCATGTTTTTATCTGACCTGCAGGTTCATGTTGTGAATTAAAAAAATATATATATATATATATATATATAATAATCTGTAGGCTCTCAATACCAGAATTCCTGATTGAGTGGCTGGTCGAAGAGAGTGCGTTGCGCACACTGGCGACTGAGACAGGTGGTTTCAGTCAGAGGATTGCGGAGCAATTCTTGGTCCAGGGTTGCATTATGCTATTTTCCACTCTGAGGAAGGTTGCTGAGGATTTGTCGTGACTGACAGTGAGGAGTTGACAGGGAACTCGTATTCCCACGTCAAGTGGATGTTGAGCTTCAGCTCCAGTCATAAGGATCTGATTATATGTTATGAATGGAAAAAAAACAAATAAATAAATAAATAAATGGATCCTCCACGGCAAGAGAAGCCAGAATTTCCGCCCGTATGGTCAATAGAGGAAACAATGGTTATCAAAGTGGAAACAGAGACATCTCACAAAGGATGAGAAGTCTGCCCAAGATCAAGAGGGGTATATTTCTTTTATTTTCTCAAGGTTGAAGAAAAGTGGATCATGCCAAATCAGGATAGGATTTGGCTAGTCTGATATTGTGTTTGGTTGACCAGTTCAAGATGGATAATTGTCTTTCAGCAATTTAGCTGATTCAGAGGATTTAGGGCCTCAATCGATCTTGAAGATGCATACTTTTCCATATCTATACACAAGAGGCACAGATATATCTGGTGTTTTTGATGACAAAGCCAGTGATGGAAAGTTTAGGCTCTACCTAGGGGTTGTCTTCAGGCCTAGGCTATTTACAAAGATTCTAAAGCTACTGCTGCCCTACTCAGATCAAAAGGGCATTGTGTCATGAAGTTTATAGACGACATGCTTTTGTAGCTGATAAGACTAAGGGGTTTTATCAATAGATGCCTTTTACGATATTAAAGATGAGGCAACATGAATTTTAATAGTGCCAATTTTGGCCTACTCATTCAGGGTGTCCATTGTAAAAGGTGGCAGAAAGAAGCTCCTATTTACTCGAAGTCACGAGTGATGGCTAGTTCAGCCTATTTCTCGTGCAGCTAGCTCTGCACGGTTGTATGGGAAGTTTGTGAAGAAGATACGTGAGCTACTTTTAAACAGAGGTAGCAAAGGTTTTGTGTTTCTTTCAGTTTGGGCTTAGAGAAGCGATTATGTTATAGCACAATTGACACTGGTTGTGCTGCTTTGTCATTCTCTCTAGTACCATAAGTGGGACAATAAATGATTGGTTATTCACCCACTGAAGACTAACGTTATGTAAGGTGTCTTTTATATGAACACTCTAAAGCCTAGACTCATAGTGGTGTGCAATGTGTATCAGTAAAAATTATTATGCAGATATTCATCTACTGTATTCCTAATGAGAGCAGTATCTTTTAAGTTAATTATGCTTTTAGCAACTGATTTCAGCACAAAAAACACATACTTTACTCAATCTCCAGCTTGGTCTCTGGGTCATAACTGACATGATTGTAGCTTGTTATGGAAATTATCTCATAAAGCAAAATGGGCACGGTTGGGTACAATTTGGAGTTGACAGCATACACACCAGATCGGAGATTGAGGTGTTATTATGTATACAGGTACACTGAGCTTGAAGGTGTATGAAGATGTATGAAACCATGAGATGAAGGATAGTTTCTTCATTGTTATTTAATAGTTTTCTCAAGAGATTGCTGGTGCAGACTATCTCAACATGAATAGAGTGTAAGCAGCTAACAGTGGGTGTGAATTCAAATAATTTCAAGTCTCACTCTTCCAAGGGGGCTGGCTCATTAGCAGCCAATAGTATGGATATTCCCATTTGATCATCTTCTTGCAACAGCAGGAGGCTAACAAAGAGCACTTTCAGAAGTTATAAAATTTGGTTGAATATGTCTGGATGATTGTAGATAGTATTCTGAACAGTGTTGCATGAGTTATTGTCTGACACAAAGCCAATTGGGACTGTGGTCCGATTAAGGGCAATGGACATGTATGTAAGTTAGCATCATGTTGTTAATAGCCCATGTGTTTTCTACCATTTATGGTTTATCTGTTTAAGTGTTTCACACACAGATTGGTTTACTGCATGAAACCACAGAACTTCAAAGGCTTCACGTAGTCACTCACGTGACTTGGATATACAATAGAAAGATTAAGTGAGAACTTACCGTTTGAAGTTTGATCTTTATTTTATGAGAAGTTGAAGTGAGGGACTACGTGCCCTCCAATCCAAACCCTGGAATCTCATAAAGATTCGGTAAGTCAAGGGTTATTAATCTTTCTATAGTTTAAGTTCGTGCAAGCGGTCTGTGGTTTCATACAGTTGCACTGAAGATTGACGAGCATGCGGGCAGGTGGGCTCTTCAGGTAGTCCCTCACTTCAACTTCTCATAAAATAAAGATCAAACTTCAAACGGTAAGTTCTCGTTTAATCTTTCTATTAAACTGCACTTAAATTTGGTGGCTTTGCACCCTGCTTGAAGTGGCATGAAACTGCACTTGAATTTGTTGGCCTTGCACCCTGCTTGAAGTGGCCTGAAACTGGACTTGAGTTTGGTGGTCTTGCACCCTGCGTGAAGTGGCATGAAACTGCACTTGAGTTTGGTGGACTTGCACCTTCTTGAAGTGGCATGAAACTGCACTCTTCAAGTGGCCTAGCACCCTGATTGAAGTGTAATGAAACTGCACTTGAGTTTGTTGGCCTTGCACCCTGCTTGAACTGGCATGACACTGTACTTGAATTGGGTGGCCTTGCACCCTGGATGAAGTGGCATAACAATGCACTTGATTTGGGTGGCCTTGCACCCTGCTTCAAGTGGCATGAAACTACACTTGAATTAGGGGGCCTTGCACCCGGCATGAAGTGCCATGAAACTGCACTTGAGTTTGGTGGCCTTGCACCCTGCTTGAAGTGGCATAAAGCTGCATTTGAGTTTGGTGGCCTTGCACCCTGTTTGAAGTGGCATGAAACGGCACTTGAGTTTTGTGGACTTGCACCCTGCCTGAAGTGGCATGAAACTGCACTTGAGTTTGTGGCCTTGCATCCTCCTTGAAGTGATAGGAAACTGCACTTGAGTTTGATGGCCCTGCACCCTGCTTGAATTAGCATGAAACTGTACTTGAATTTGTTGGCCCTGTACCCTGCTTGAAGTGGTAGGAAACTGCACTTGAATTTGATGGCCCTGCAACCTGCTTGAAGTGACAGGAAACTGCATTTGAATTTGGTGGCCCTGCGCCCTGCTTGAAATGGCAGGAAACTGCACTTGGATTTGGTGGCCTTGCACCCTTCTGGAAGTGGCAAGAAACTGCACTTGAATTTGGTGGCCTTGCACCATGCTTGAAGTAGATACTCCAGTAGATACGGTTAGGCGGGGTACACGTGAACCTCTGTGTCAGCTGGAAGGACTGTTAGGTTCCCTGGATGGAGCTGAGAGAGGAGGTATAAGGAGAGGTGTTACATTTCCTGCGGTTGCAGGAGAAAGTACCTTGGGATGTGGTTTGGGTAGGAAGGGGGGAGTGAAGCAAGGTGTTACAGAGGGAGTGGTCTCCGCGGAAGATGGAGAGGGGTCAGGGCTCGAAATTAGAGGTTGCCCGGGTGCCACTGACCACTCAAAGCGCCGCCGGGCAACCTAAACACCGAGTCATTTTGCCCGGCTTGGCAACCAGATACTGGTTTGTACCGAAGATAGACACAAAAAAATGTAGTAACTCCGGGGGTCAGGCAGCATCTCTGGAGAAAAGTAACGCGATGCTTTGCGTCGGCGGTGACGGCTGTATTGCGGGGAAAAGATACTAGGTGCGGGGTGAGGAAGGGTCGGAGCGAAAGACGGGCTTCGCACAGCGGCAGCAGCGGCTCCATCTGCTCCTCCTCCCTCCTCCCTCCTCCCGCCCCCCGCCCCCCGCCCACCCTGATAAGAGCCTCTGCTTGCAAACCCGCTAACAGCGATAACCGCTTTTGGAAACAAACCCTCCCGCACGCCGAGGCCGGGAGGAGGGAGGGAGGGAGGGGGAGGCCTCGGCGGTTATCGCTGTTAGCGGGTTTGCAAGCAGAGGCTCTTATCAGGGCGGGCGGGGGACGGGGGGCGGGAGGAGGGAGGAGGAGCAGATGGAGCGCTGCTGCCGCTGTGCGAAGCCCGTCTTTCGCTCCGACCCTTCCTCACCCCGCACCTAGTATCTTTTCCCCTTCACCTTCCCCCCTTCCCCTCATTCATCCTGTAGTGATCTCCCATTCATCTTGCACAGACCCTCCGATCCACACTGTACTGACCCCCCCCATTGATCCTGTGCTGATCTCCCCCCCCATCCATCCTGTACTGATCCTCCCATGCAAGAAGAATGGGGGAACAGTCTGAAGAAGGGTCTCGACCCGAAACGTTGCCTATTTCCTTCGCTCCATAAATGCTGCCTCACCCGCTGAGTTTCTCCAGCACTTTTGTCTACCCCCATCCATCCCGTACTGAACCCCCCCCCCATTCAACACCACTGACATCCCCGGTGCTCTCCCCTCACAATTTTACTACTCCAACCAACACGTACTAATTCACCTGCCTCAATCCATCCATTCTGCACCGACTGCCTTCTAACGCCCCCCCCCCCCCCACCCCACCATCTATCCACCCCGCACTGATTCACACCCCCCCCCTCCCTGACCCTATTGTGCTGGAAATGTCTTCAGAGCGAACTTTGACTATGTTTTGATAACGGAATGCAATCAAATTCCCAATGTTATTATTTGTTTTAATACATAAAGATGGATTAATTAAATTGTGAACACGTGAAACATTAAAAACCGCAGTGTTCGATTGTCACTGGTGCCGTTGACACGTTATTACAGAAATCATTTTAACGGCAAATCAATGCTCTTAATATGGAGTATCAGTACTGTAGTTATTTAATGAGCAACATTCACAACTATACGTACGCATATATGTTACCATGGTCCAGGATTTATTGACACAGGTTGATCATACGCTGAATAATCCAACCACATTGTTGTTTGGAAGTGGAAAGAACTAATAGAAATTGCATTAATTGCAACGTGTAAAAAGAGTTGAAATACTGTCTTATAATTTTGCTGCATGTCATTGTGGATATATCATGTCTTGATTGGTGAATATGTTTAGTTTGTGACTTTATTTCAAGCAGAAATAATATGTGAATGCTTCATTGAGTATAATTCCGACTGGTAACTACGCACGTCGTCCGAGCACATTATTGCATGCGTCATGCAAGCCATCTTAAATGACCGCCTAAACTGTCATTTGGCAACCTAAAAAGATGCCAAGGTTGCCCGGCTGGCAACAGGGAAAAAAAGGTAAGCGAGGGCCCTGGGGGTGTCGATGTGAAGATGTGACTGGGGATGGGATCACATCGGAGTGACAGAGGATTATGTGTTGGATGCAGAGGCTGCTGGAGTGCAAGATGAGGACCTGGAGAACTCAGTTCGTGTGCCAGCACGAGAAACCACATTTACTAAAGAACAAGGACATTTAGGATATAAAACATTTTTAATGAAAGAACAAGAACAAGTCAAATGTTCCAGAGGACGTCCAGAGAACAAGATCAGAGAGGAAACATTTCATCGGAAACTGAGGGGCAATTTTTTTCATACAGAGGGTGGTGGGTATATGGAATGAGCTGCCAGAGGAGGTAGTTGAGGCTGGTAAATAACATTTAAAAGACATTTAGACAAGTACTTGATTAGGAAATGTTTAGAGGGATATGGGACAAATGTGAGTAGATGGGACTAATGTAGATGGGCCGTCTTGTTCGGCATGGGCAAGTTGGACAGAAGGGCCAGTTTAGATGCTCTATGACTCGATGAATCTATGACTATGTACTGACAAAATGTAACAAAAATGTTGTATGCCATTCACCAAAACATAAGTACAATCAGACCAATGCAAAAAGGAAATGGGAACAGAGTGCAGAATATAGTATTACAGCTACAGGTAAAATGTGTAAGGGTGTAACAAGGTAGATTGGAAGATTTAGCACACATCTTTAGCTTAGTGAGCTCCGTTCAATAATGTAATAATAACAGGAAAGAAGCTGTTCTTAAATTTGGTGCTACATGTTTTTGAGCTTTTGTTTCATCCTTGTGATTGAGGCAGTGCAGCGTAGGTTCACGAGATTGATCCCTGGGATGGCAGGACTGTCATATGAGGAAAGGTTGAAAAGACTAGGCTTGTATTCTGGAGTTTAGAAGGATGAGGGGGTATCTTATAGAAACACATAAAATTATAAAAGGACTGGACAAGCTAGATGCAGGAAAAATGTTCCCAATGTTGGGCAAGTCCAGAACAAAGGGGCCACAGTCTTAGAATAAAGGGGAGGTCATTTAAGACTGAGGTGAGAAAAAACCTTTTCACCCAGAGAGTTGTGAATTTGTGGAATTCCCTGCCACAGAGGGCAGTGGTGGCCAAATCACTGGATGGATTTAAGAGAGAGTTAGATAGAGCTCTGGGACTAGAGGAATCAAGGGATATGGGGAGAAGGCAGGCACGGGTTATTGATTTGGGACGATCAGCCATGATCACAATGAATGGCGGTGCTGGCTCAATGGGCCGAATGGCCTCCTCCTGCACCTATTTTTTATGTTTCTATGATGCGAAAGGTGAGAAGAGGGAATGACTGGGGTATATGTAGCGCTTGATCATATTGGCTGTTTACCCGCTGTTGCATTAAAGGGCAGATGGAGTCAATGGGATGGAAGGAGGTGGCTGGTTTGTGTGATGGACTGGGCTACTTCCCAAAGTCTGCAATTTCCGACCTGACAATAAACAGGCCTTTGTACCTTTGAATTTCCGCTGTCTTGGGTGGAGAATTGTCACACACAGTGATTGGATATTTTCTATGGTGCAACTGTAAAAGTGGGTAAGTTTTAGTTTTTAGTTTTAGAGATACAGCATGGAAACAGCCCACTGAGTCCGCACCAACCAGCGACCCCTGCACACATACTAACCCGTGCAGCTCAAGGGGAGAATTTAGAAACTCTGTACAGTCAAGCACCCGTGGTCAGGATCGAACCCAGGTCTCTGGTGCTGTAAGGCAGCAACGCTACCACGGCGCCAACTTTCAGCTCCTAGTTATTGGAGACTTAGTTTAATTTAGTTTTGTTTAGAGATACAGAGCAGAAACAGGCCCTTCGGCCCACCATGTGCGCACCAACCAGCGATCCCCGCACATTAAAATTACCCTACACACACCGAAGATCTCGGAGAAAACCCACGCGCTCACGGGGAGAACATACAATCTCCGTACAGAAAGCATCCGTAGTCAGGATCTTACCCAGGTCTCTGGCGCTACAAGTGCTGTAAAGCAGCAACTCTACCGCTGTGTCACAGTGCCCCTCTATTGTTGAATTTATTTTATCTTCCAGTGAATTAGAGGTATGTATGTGTGATTTCCATGGCACATCATCAATGTGGTTGAACCAGGACAGGTCATTTGATGATATCTAAACCATGTCTATTTCAGTACCATTGGTGCAGACTGGGGCATGTTCTTCAACCCACTTCCTCAAGCTGTTGACTGACTCCTTAAGTTTGGACATTGAGGGCGAGGATGGTGTCTTGATATCTCCATCTCCTTCCGATACTCTGTATCATCATTGTATCATACCCAGCCAAATACAATGGTGTCATCTACATATTTCTAAATTAGAGCAGATTCTGGCCACACGGTCATAGTAAAGGGCTGAGAATGCAGTTTTGTGGGTCACCAATGTTGAGAATTATCGTAGAGGATGTTTTGTCACCAATGCTTACTGATTGTGGTCTACGGGTCAGGAATTAGAGGATACCTTTGTGGATGAGAGGCATGGGTGGATGCGCAGTCCTAACTGGGACTTTTGTAAAGAAATTCATTGGAATTGCGGTGTTTAGAGAGAACCAGAATCAATAATTAGTTGCCCTTGTTATGTGGATAATTGTTGTGATCTTTTCCCATGGAGGGAGCATGAAGCCAGAAAGTAGATTTTTAAAGTTGGGGCGGGGGTGAATTTAAAAACGACACCAATGTACTAAATAAGCTACTTTAGGAAGCTATAGAAGAGGGTCCAATTTCAAGGTGAAGAAGACATCTTGACAGTTGTATGGAAAGGAAGGAAATGAGACTGGGTCCAGAACCAGGGGCCACAGTCTAAGAATAAATGGGAGGCCATTTAAAACTGAGATGAGAAAAAAAGGTTTTCACCCAGAGAGTTGTGAATTTGGGGAATTCTCTGCAACATAAAGGCTCTGTCTTACCTGTTTGCGGTCATCGGCGGTGAAGCGCGGCGTTGCCGGTAGCGAGGACCGCGCGGCAACGGCGAGAGCATCGAGCCTATCCGCCGAGCGCCGCACGGATGCTGCGCGGGGGCCGAGTTAATTCAAACACGGCGGGTCCCACGTGCTTGCGGTAAGTAAAAAAAGGGCGGGCCGACTGTGATGACGTCGGCCCTCCGCACGTGACTCACCAGCGGCGGCTGTGGCGGCGGCCATCCTGATCGCGGCGCTGTAGCGGTGGCTGTGCCTGCGGCCGTGCAGCACACGTGCTTCACTGGCGGCGGCACGTGCATCACTGGCGGAGGCTGTGGCAGTGGAGGTTTGACGCACGGCGCTCGAGCCATACTGGCGGCGGCCCGTGCGAGCGGCCGTGCGCACTCGTGCATCACTGGTGGAGGTTGTGCGGTGAGTATTTTGTTTTGGACATTGTCGTTTTTATTTTAGCACCGCGCGGTGTTGGGAACACCGCCGCACGGCTCGGGAATTGTACTTTCTCATGAGTGCGCGGTCTATGGTGGCAGATTCCTCCCGTTTCGCCGCCATAGACCGCAGACTCGTGAGACAGGCCTTTAAGGCAGTAGAGGCCAATTCACTGGATGAATTTAAAAGAGAGTGCCTGGCCCACTTAAGTGACTTCAAGGCGACAGCAGGAGACTATGTAGTCCCCACATGGTCGGCACATGTTCGCGGGCGGTTGCCGGGAAGTCGCCTTCATGGTCGTGAGGAGTTCCCACATTCTGGGAACCTCATTGTAACAAGGTGACCCAAACACACGTAAGATACAACACATTTTTATTAAAGCACTTAAAGCATAGGATCTGCAGTACATTACAGCTCCGAGCTGCTACATCTACTGCCTGACGTAGGCGAGCTCTTAATATTATTATATATTTTTTTATTAAATCTTTATTTCGAACAGAATAAAAAATAAAAAGCAAGTGTGAAACAGCATACAAATACCAAAAAAAAATATATATATATATTTATAAAGTTTCATAAACAATATTTATAAATAAATGAATCGTACGTGCCGAAAAGGAGCAGGAAGAATAGAATAGAGTAGAATAGAATAGAATGCATTTTATTGTCATTCAAACAACTTGGACTGAACAAAATTGCATTTTCTACAGTTTTTACATTACAAAAAAAAACAAGACCCACACTTAACACAGTTTACATAAACATCCATCACATTGAATCTCCAACACCTCCTCACTATGATAGAAGGCAAAGTCTTATCTCTTCCCTTTGTTCTTCTCCCGCAGTCCAGCAATCCAACTGCAACGTCGAGGCGACTGGGGCTCCCGATGTTAAAGCCCCCGGCAGACGATGGTAAGTCCTGTGGCCATAAAGCCAAGCCGGGCGATGTTAGGCCCCGGCTCCGTGTCCTTTAAACCCCACGATTCCAGCGGGAGACGTTGCCATTGCGGGATTTCCGAAAAGCACTCCCACCAGGGACCTGGAGCTCCCGGTGTTCCTGTCCACCAGGCCTGCGGCCGAAGCCTCCGAAGCTCCAAAGTCAGGTCGCAGCTGCGCGTCACCACAGCTCTTCCCGCTCCGAAGATGGTCAGCTCCGCGATGGCAGGTCCGCAGGCTCAGCGACTGGAGCCCTCAGGTCAGTCCCGGCCGGAGGCCGCCGCCGGCTCCACGATGTTAGGCCCAACGACATCGGAGACCCGACAGGGAAAAAGTCGGGTCCCCGTACAGGGAAAAGACTACCGGTTTCCCCCACATCCCTCCCTCCACCCCCACATATGCACAGCTAAAAAATAATAAAAACTAGGCTCAAGACATACATTTAACAAGACAAAAATTAAAAAAAGCCAAAGCTTATTAATTCCCACCCCTTATTCAACTGCTTATAATTATCATACAAATTTAGCAGCTATAAACACCTATTCCCATATGTACACCAAATTATTTACATTTATACACTAATCAAATATTTACAAAGCCATACAAAAAAAGAGAGAAAAAAATAAAAATAAAAACCCCTCAAAAAACCCACAGTATCTCTTAGTCATATATACAACCCATCACCCTATAATCACCCTTCCCAATACAATCAGTATAACAAATATCCCACTCAAAATCACCTATCCTCATCCCAATATCCTTTAAAAAAAGTGTTTTTGTACATCTTTTTAAACTGAATTATGTTTATGCTAAGTTTTATCTCCTGTTCCATTCCACAAATTCACCCCACAGATTGCTATGCACATACTTTTAAGAGTTGTTCTGACATTGAGTTTTTTAAATTAAGTTCCCCTCTCAAATTATACCCGCCCTGTCTTTCCATAAACAGTTTTTGTATATTTCCCAGAAGTAAATTATTTCTTGCTTTGTACATGATTTGTGCAGTCTTAAATTTAACCAGATTGGTGAACTTCAGTGTATGTGACTTTACGAATAATAAATTGGTATGTCCAAGATATCCAACGTTATTGATGATTACTATTGCTCTTTTTTGTAATGTACATAACGGCTGTAGGTTGGTTTTGTAGGCGTTACCCCATATCTCCACACAGTAACTCAGATATGGCAATATGAGTGTTTTATACAGAGTATGTAATGATTTGTGGTCCACAATGTGTCTTGATTTTCCCAATATTGCTAGCTTTGCTTTGACATGGTTTATATGTGGTTTCCAGCAGTTTTTGAGGTCTAAGATCACACCAAGGAATTTATTTTAATTTACTCTTTCTATACTTATGTTATCTATTATCAATTGTACTTGAGGGTTTGTTTTATGTTTTCCAAATAGCATAATCTTTGTTTTGTTAAATTTAGAGACAATTTGTTGACATCAAACCACTGTTTTAATTTATTCATTTCTGATGTGATAACCTCCGATTGTCACCGGAACAAAAAATATTCGTATGATCGGCAAATAAAATCAATTTCAGTATATTTGATACTGCATATGTCGTTAATGTATATTATGAAAAGCTTTGGACCTAACACAGACCCTTGAGGTACTCCACAAGTTATGTTCATGTAAGTTGATTTATGTTCACCTATTTCTATAAATTGTTGCCTGTTTCTTAAATAACTTCTCACCCAATCGAATCCAACCCCTCTGATGCCATACCTATCCAGTTTCATGAGTAAAATGTTGTGGTTTATGGTATCAAATGTTTTTTTTTAAGTCTATGAATATTCCCACTGCAAGTTTTTTATTATCTATGCAATTTGTGATTTCCTCGATTAGTTCCATTAGTGCCATAGATGTTGATCTGTCTGTCCGGAATCCATATTGACTGTCGACCAAAAGCTTATGTTTTTCAATGAAATTGTCAAGACCTTCTGTAAAAAGTTTTTCAAGGATCTTGGAGAATTGGGATAGTAAAGAAACAGGCCTGTAATTTGTGAAATGGTGTTTATCCCCAGTTTTATATAATGGTATTACTTTTGCTATTTTCATTTTGTTCGAAAATTTACTGGATTAAAAAGACAAGTTACAGATATGAGTTATTGGTTCTGCAATTTCTTCAATAATGTTTTTTATTATAATCATATCAATATCATTCCAATCAGTAGAGGATTTGCTTTTACATTTTCTTACAGTGTCTATGAATTATTTTCCTTTGACTGCTCTAAGGAAGATAGGGCTGGTATTTCTATCCTAAATATCAGTATCCGCCCCTTCTTTTGTTTCTGGGTCATTAACTTTTTCTGCCAAATCTGGTCCCACATTTACAAAGAATTTGTTAAAACCATTAACCGCATCATCCATATTATTTATTGTCTTGTCTTTCTCAATAAAATACTCAGGGTAGCCTGTATTTTTTTATCCATTTCTAATAATATTATTTAGCAGGTTCCATAAACCTTTCATATTGTTTTTATTATTCTCTAATATTTTATTATAGTATTCTTTCTTACATATCCTCATAATATTGGTTAATTTATTCTTATATTTTTTATATTTATTTTCTGCTTCTGAAGTTCGATATTTTATGAATTTACTATATAGTGTGTTTTTCTTTTTCCAGGCATTTTTGAAACTTTTAAGGGCCTGTCCCACGGGCATGCGACTCCATGCGGCAAGCGCGACCTAACTGCAAGTGGGGGCAGCGCGCGGGCCGCGCGGAGGTCGAGTGATCCCCGCACAGGGCCGGTCCCACCAGCATGCGGCAGCATGCGGCAAGCGCGACCTAACATGAAGCGGAGGCCACGCGGAGGTCGAGTGACGTCAAGACGGTGCGTACGGCGGCGAGGCGGTGCGCACGGCTGTTGAGGCGGTGTGCACGGCCGTCGATGCGGCTGCGTCCGGCGTCAAGGCGGTGTGCACGGCCGTCGATATGCTGCGCACGGCCATCGATGCGGCTGCGGGGCGGCAGGCCGTTGCCGCACGGAATATTTGAACAGTGTCAGTTTTTCGGAGCCCCGCTCGATGTCGGGACCAGCTGCGCACAACTCCATACGGCTCCGGCGATCGAACTGGGACCGGCCCCGCGACCTCCGCGCGGCCCCCGCGCGGCCCCCGCTTGCGGTTAGGTCGCGCTTGCCGCATGGAGTCGCATGCCCGTGGGACAGGCCCTTAAGTGATCCATGGACTATTTGATTGTTTTTGTCTATCACTATATTCTTTCACAGGACAGTTTTTGTCATAAAGTGATTTAAAAATATTTAGAAATCCATTGTATGCTTTGTCGGTATCTTCACCCTCTTGTACTGCCCTCCAATTCTGTTTCAGAAATCCATTCTTAAATACATTTATGTTTTCTTCAGTTCTCACCCTTTTGTATTATAAAACACATACTAGGCGGGGCTACTACTAACAAGCACTATGATTGGCTCGCATGCAATAGCCAATCTATACTCATTATGGTTGCCGTGAATTTTTCAACATATTGTAAAATTAGTGGCGACTAGAATGAAGCCGCCATGGAGAGTAGCGAGAATTCTCGATCCTTAGTTAGGTCGCCAGGAGGTCCTAGTGGGTTGCCAGGAGGTCGAAGGTTCTCCGAGGTTCTCGTAGGTTATAACCAGTGCTGACTGGTGAATTTTATTGGCTCGATGGGGGAAAAAAAAGGTAAGCAGTAGTTTTCAGATCCAAGGATAACCGACGGGTAATGCTAAATGTCCGCTGAGATTCACAGCCGTGTATCTCTGGCATCTTAAAAGTTGTCTCCAGTCCTTCTATCCCCTTCTCCCCCTTTATCCCCCCTCTTTTAAAGGACTCACCGTACGCTGTTCTTTAGCCATCTTTTGACAGTGCCAACGTTCCTGTTGATCGCGGTGTGTGTCTGTTTCACTTTGAATATTTTAGACAGCACTCCTCCCGCTTACCCTGTCTCCCACCTGCATAATGGGCTGGTGAAGGAAGCAATGTGTTTGTGTGTGTGTGTGTTCCACGCTGACAGTCACCTTTCCAGTTGCTGGTTTTTCAAGCGACTGCCAGCAACTTGACAGTCGCCGGCAATCCGCTGAAAAATCGCCTAAGTGGGAACGGCCCATTAGATAGAGCTTTAGTGGCTTGTGGAATCAAGGGATATGGGGAAAAGTCAGGCATGGGTAACTGATTATGGATGATCAGCCATGATCACAACGAATCGCGGCGCTGGCTCGAAGAGCCAATGGCCTCATCCTGCACCTATTTTCTATGTTTCTATGGTGTAGATTGATAGCGTGGTAGACATGAACGGGTTGGATTGAAGAGCCTGTTTCCGTGCTGTGTAACTCTATGGGAGTCGTTTACAATTTGCCAAGGATAGACAACAATTGATTAAATGTGGTCTAGCACCAAAGAAAGGAAGATGATTAAAGAGTTCAAATGGGTTATGAAATGGAGCTGAGCCTGAATGGAAAGTATTGAATCTTTTTCACGACTTTACTGTTTTAATGATCATATTTAGTGGGTATTGCAACCCACTCTTGAACTCCTGTCTGAACCTCCTCTGGGTCACTCCATAGATACACGTGTTGATGCAGCAACTCAGCAGTAGCAACATGTTGCCACTTTCCTGGAGAGCAGCGCCGGATACAAATTTACCGTTTGTAAATTGGACATAGAAGATATTTACAACATATGTTGCCCACAACAAGATAGAACTTCCTGAGATAGCAAATAGTAAAATGATGGACATCTTCCGACTCTCCATTTCTGGGTCTTTCTGATTCTCTCCTTTGCCACGGACCTGCAATCTCTCGCGGACTCTGTTTGAAGCCAGAATGTGTCGAACAGTCAGAACGTTTAGCAACAACATCAGAAGGAAGGGGACACATGGGTTTAACATACGGCCAATCCAAGCAAATGCTATCCATGAAGAATTGGAATAAAAGCTTAACTTAATATTACAGAACCATTGGACATCATTAACAATATATAAAGGCTCGTGTACAAAGTACCAGGGAATGTTTCTCACAGAACTCACAATACAAATCGTGAAGATAACAATCGCCCCCATTTTCTCAGTGCAGTAGCTTGTTTTCAGCTTCTGGCAGCAGATGGCTACAAACCGATTGAAGGTGAACGCAACTGTCAGCCAGACTGAGCTGTCTCTGACAGCAAAGATAAGAGTTATTCTGAAGCTACAGGATGGAGTGGTATAGAGGAAGAAAACAGGGAAATAAATGATACTAATCCTGTTTAGTATCACTGCTGTGACAAGGACAAGTGTATCTGCCATCGCCATGCTCATCAGGTACCAAGTGATACATCTCGACAGTCCGCACCTTCCCCGAGCCAGGATCACCATTGTCACCAAGTTACCTCATTTAAAAAGAAACAAACAAACAATTAATTCGACCAATCATTACCGGGCAATGGCAAATTGTACAAATAATTAACTGGGTGGATAATTCAGTTTAGTTTCACTTAGTTTATTTAGTTTAGTTTAGTTGAGAGATACTTTGTGGAAAAAAGGCTCTTCGGCCCACCGAGTCCACACCAACTAACGATAACTCCAACACAAGTTCTATGTTATCCCAATTTCACATCCTACACATTAGAGGCAATTAGCAGAAGCCATTTAACTTACAGACTTGCACGTCTATAAAATATGGGAGGAAACCGGAGCACCTGGAGAAAATCCATGCATTCGCTGATAGAATGTAGAAACTCAATACAAGGTAATAAATGTGCAGATTGGGTCTGTACTAATTGGAGAGAGAAGTGATCTTATTGCAGTCTGTAGGGTTCTGGGGAAGCTTGATGCAGTAATATTGAGATGATATTTCTGTTGTTGGAAGATTCAGAACAAGGGGGAAAGTCTCATGTGAATCTTTGGCTATTTCTGGGTGTTTCTGTTTCTCTCCTTTTCCATGGACCTGCAATTCCCCACGGATTCTGGTTGCAGTTGACATGTGCCTGGTGCCACACTAAGGTCAAAGGTGACAAATGGGTTTAATGTACATCCAATCCAGACATCTGCCTTCCCAAAGACTAACCGGGTCTTTGACAGCTTGTAGGTTGTAACTAATGCAGAGCACCAGGAATCATTGGCCCCTGTTAATTTATTATTCATTGAACACCAACTGTTCGGTGTTCAAGAGTATCGATGGCCCAAAGGTAGGTGGAAGGGCATGTTACAATGAGGATATCGTGATCCTGCCATAGGATATAGATAGGATGAGTGAATGCCCAACAACATGGCAAATGGTGTTTAATTACGGAAAGTGAGAGGCCATGCACATTGGAGGAATCAAAAGGACTCATTTAAAAGAAGAGAGGTTGCAATAAGTGAAGTAAAGACACCAGCAGCACCTGCTAATTATTTGTGATTCAAGCATAAAAATACCAGGACAATCTGCACGTTTCTCATTTGCAATCCTTCTCCATTGTCTTATTGTCTCCATTGAAAAGGGAAAGTGGGAACCATTTACAATGTTTATACCGTTGGTTCAGACCTCTAACTGCATGTAAGCCTTGCTTTCCCTCCCGCTCCATCACACCCCCTTCCCAGTTTTCCGACCAGTCTGACTGTCTCCAATTACATTTTATCTCTGTTTGCTTTGTTGTTCCCTTCTTCCAGCTAACAATGATATCTTCTACATTTTCTTTGATCAGAATCCCTTTGTCCTGTTTGACATATTACACTTCCTTATCTATGTATCTCCCTCTCCCCTGACATCAGTCTGAAGTAGGGTCTCGACACAAAACATCACCCATTCATTTTCTCCAGAGAGGCTGCCTGTCCAGTTGAGTTACTCCAGCATTTTGTGTCTACCATTTAGAAATAATTGTTAAAATGTTGCACTATTTTGATCACCTTATTTAATGAATAACATGGTCACATCGGTGTAACAATTCCTTCTTGCCCTTACCACTAAAATGCTTTGGAACTTTCCTTAATCGTATTCACCAGTGGTATTTCATGTGGTAATTTCTTTATTAAATGTTCACAGAGTAAACAGGTAAAGTGTGTGCTGATGCCAGTATAGCAAATGTGATAACTTTATTGGAGAAGGGCTGCAAGGGTTAGTTAGGAAATTAATGATCCATGTCAAGCAAGGTTTTGCCAAAAGTTCTGCAGGGAAGAATTGAAGTACACAGGAGGGACAAGGAACTGCAGATTCTGGAATATTGAATAAAATGCAAAGTGCTGGAATAACTGATGCAGCATTGGTCGAGGGAATGGACAGGCAATGTTTGGGATCAGGACCCTTCTTCAAACTGAATTAATGTACCCATGGTGAGGGTGTAAGTATGTAATGAATCAACTATTAAGACAAAATTCCACACTTATATTTTTCTCTTATCACTACCTGTTGTTCTGGTGCAGGATTTGATTATGCTCATAGATATTACGATTTCACTGTACAGCGCACAAATAATTTCACGGCATCGCAGCACAATTAACAAAAATAAACAAAAATCAACACCAACGGACAGTATGGTTCTGTTAGAGGACAAACTTGTCTGAGCGATTCGTGTGAAGTTATCAAATGCATTAAATATAGTTTGCATGGAAGTCAGTAAGGCATTACTGGAGGCATATAGGACACTGGTCTGAAAGATGAGAGCACATGGAATCTAAGGGAAGTTGTGAAATTGTATCCAATATCTGAGTTGTAATGGGACACATAGATTGATGGTAGAGATTTAACTCTGTAAGTGGATGCCTATGACCAGTGGTGTACCACATGATGTTGAGACAAGTTACTGGATATACATTAATGATTTTGATTGAATGCAAGAGCTATAATCAAATCTTTTGAGAAAATGAAAATTGGTAGCATTGCTGATGGTGAAGAGGATTGCTGTGGCTACAGGATGATGTTGATCAGTTGATGAGATGGGTAGATAGTAGGAGATGGAAGCCAATTCTGACAAGTGCAAGTTCATGCACTTTGAGATGACCAAAGTGGGTAGAATATATATAAAATAAATGGTAGGGGTCTTGTGAGTATTAAGAAACAGAGGGGTCTCAGTGCACAACTAAGGATCCATGAAGACAGCAGCAAAGGTAGATTACGTGATGAAAAATGCAGAGGGGATATTTGATAAGGTCCCACATAGGAGATTAGTGGGCAAAATTAGGGCACATGGTATTGGGGGTTGAGTGCTGACATGAATAGAGAAGTGGTTGGCAGACAGGAAATATAGAGTAGGGATTAACGTGTCCCTTTCAGAATGGCAGGCAGTGACTAGTGGGGTACCGCAAGGCTCGCTGCTGGGTCCGCAGCTATTTACAATATACATCAATGATTTGGATGAAGGGATTCAAAGTAACATTAGCAAATTTGCAGATGACACAAAGCTGGGTGGCAGTGTGAACTGTGAGGAGGATGCTATGAGAATGCAGGGTGACTTGGACAGGTTGGAGGAGTGGGACGATGCATGGCAGATGAAGTTTAATGCGGATAAATGTGAGGTTATCCACTTTGGTAGCAAAAACAGGAAGGCAGATTACTATCTAAATGGCGTCAAGTTGAGAAAAGGGGAAGTACAGCGGGATCTGGGGGTCCTTGTACATCAGTGTATGAAAGTAAGCATGCAGGTACTGCAGGCAGTGAAGAAAGCGAATGGCATGTTGGCCTTAATAACAAGTGGAATCGAATATAGGAGGAAAGAGGTCCTTCTACAGTTGTACAGAGCCCTAGTGAGACCACACCTGGAGTATTGTGTGCAGTTTTGGTCCCCTAATTTGAGGAAGGACATTCTTGCTATTGAGGGAGTGCAGCGTAGGTTTACAAGGTTAATTCCCGGGATGGCTGGACTGTCATATGCCGAGAGAATGGAGCAGCTGGGCTTGTACACTCTGGAGTTTAGATGGATGAGAGGAGATCTCATTGAAACATATAAGATTGTTAAGGGTTTGGACATGCTAGAGGCAGGAAACAGGTTCCCGATGTTGGGGGAGTCCAAAACCAGTGGCCAGAGTTTAAGAATAAGGAGTAAGCCATTTAGAACGGAGACGAGGAAACACTTTTTCTCACAGTGAGTGGTGAGTCTGTGGAATTCTCTGCCTCAGAGGGTGGTGGAGGCAGGTTCTCTTGATGCTTTCAAGAGAGAGCTAGATAGGGCTCTTAAAGATAGCAGAGTCAGGGGATAAGGGGAGAAGGCAGGAACGGGGATTATCAGCCATGGTCACATTGAATGGCTCAAAGGGCTGAATGGCCTACTCCTGCACCTATTGTCTACTGTCTACTGTCTACCACTGCCGTGCGGATACTGGACTTTGTCTGTGGAAATGGTGTATTATGTAACTGAGAACTACATTTTGCACATTGTATAATTCCCTTTGCTCTACTTATTCTACATGAGTTTGTCTTCATTGCATTTATAGCATTATCTGATCTGATTGGAAAATTGGCATGCAAAACAAAGCTTTTCACTGTAGCTCCATATATGTGATAATAATGAACCTAACCCTAAACCTGTCATAAAGTTACATACAGTACATCAATCAGGTCGCCCCCCAGTGTCCCAGAGATAACAATTCAAGTTTACCCATCTATGGCTAATACTTTCTAATTCAGGCAATTTTCTGATGAACCTCTTCTTCACCTCTCCAAAGCCTCCACATCCTCCCTGTAATACAGATGATAATCCCAATGTGGCCTAAACAAATAAAACTGCAACATGACTTGCTCACTCATATACTCAATGCCCCAACTGATGAAGGCAAGCATACAATATCATAATCATAATAATACTTTATTAGCCAAGTATGTTTTGCAACATACGAGGAATTTGATTTGCCATACAGTCATACCAATAAAAAGCAACAAAACAAACAAAATACATTTTAACATAAACATCCACCACAGCGACTCCTCCACATTCCTCACTGTGATGGAAACGAAAAAAATCTCTTCCCTTCTTTGTTCTCGAGGTCGGGGGCCTCGAGCCTTCCGTTGTCGGGGGAATCTTGGCTCCAGCAGTCGGCGGTCGAGCCCTCGGCATCAGGGCGACTAAGCTCTCACATCGGGGGGGATCTCAGCCCCCCTGCGCCAGGCGATCGGACCCCGGGTCAGGGCTGGTCGAACCTTCTGCGATTTTGGAGCTTCCTGACATCAGTCTCTACCCAAGACTGCGAGCTTCTATATGTTGACAGCCACAGGCCGTGTGTGGGAGCATCGATCCCATGCAAGGGATCGCAGGCTCTGATGGTAAGTCCACGGCCCCGCGGTAGGGCTTGAAGTCAGTCTTGAGCAAGGCCGCTAGCTCCATGATGTTAGGCCGCAGAGCGACCGGAGATACAATCCGGAAAACAATCGCATCTCCGGCAAGGTAAGAGACAAAAAAAAGTTTCCCCCGACCCCCCCCCACCCACATAAAACAAACCAGAGAACATTAACAAATACTTTAAAAACACACAAAAAATAACAAAAAAGATGAAAAGACAGACAGACCGTTGGCGAGGCTGCCATCTCTGATGAATATGCCTTCTTTACCACTCTATCTACTTGTGTCGGCTCTTTAAGTGAGTTATTGCCAGAGACCACATGATTCCTCTGTCCATCAATGCTGTTAAGGTTATTGCCATTAACTGTATACTTTCCCTTCATATTCGACCTCCCAACGAACCACACTTCACACTTGATTAAACTCAACCTGCCATTCCCACCCATATCTGCAGCTAATCAGTTATTACATTGTATATTTTGACCACCTTCCTCACTGTTCGCAACTCCACCAATTGTTTGAAAGACATTTGGACAAGTACATGGACAGGGAAGTGTTATCAGAACGTGGGTCAAATGCAGGTGAATAGTATTGGCATTAGAGGGCATCATAGATGAGATGGGCTGAAGGGCCTAAATTAGCACTATATAACTCCTTGAATCTCTGTGTTTAGTATAATTTAGGAAATAATTGGGGGCAAAGGACTGCTATATTTAGCAAAGACTCAAAATAAGCCAAATTTCATAAAGAAACATGAGAAATACGATGAGGTTATAGCTTACCATGTGTACCAATAACGTGGTTTAAATGTTCAAACTGCATAGACAACATTTTGTGAACGGACACATTACATGAAGCCTGCAAATATTGTTATCATCATATAGAATGGCCCACATACGGATTCGCTGGTCCCAATCAGTGGGAACAGTTCTAACAAGTAAATTCTGCAATAATTACACTCTGCTTCAATAATGTTGAAATGTTGCTTCCTCTGGGATCAGATTCAATGTATTCAGTCATAACGTGTAGAGAGCAACGAAGCATTTCAAATTGGTCTACACAGTTCATCATTAGTACCAGACTCTTACCTGGAACCCCCAACATTGCCAGAACAAGATAATAAATTCCATACACTTGACCGTTCACTTGTCCGTGCATTTTATTTCACGATGTAGACGTGATCTTCATCTGCAATGCTGAATGTTCAAATATATAATTGTTCAAAGCCCCGGGAGAGACAATTAGATTGCATCATCCATGAAGCAAACTGATTGGATGACATCACCATTATGTCAGTTCTACTCATTAAAAGGAAGAAATTATATCATCTGCTGTCCGTGTGTTTTTCTTTGTCTGCAGTATTTCATAGAATAAATACATCACAGGAAGGTCCCTTCAACCCACAATGTTTGTGCTGAACATAATAACGAGTTGAGCTGATCTCCTCTGCCTGCACGTGATCCATATCACTCTATTCCCTGCACTTCCATGTGCTTATCTAAATGCCTCTTAAAATGTTGCAATTGTATCTGCACCACCACTCCTGGTGATGCGTTCCACGCCCCCACTACTATCTGTTTAAAACAATTTCCCCGCACATCCCCATTAAACATTCCCCCTCTCACAATATACCTATGCCTACTAGTGTTGGACATTTCCACTCTGGGAAAAAGGTTCTGACTCTCTGCCCTATCTCTGCTTCACATAATTTTATATACTTCAATCAAGATGTATGCTTCATTACGTCTATCCAACCTTTCCTTGTAGCTGAAACTCTCTAATCCTGGCAGAATTGTGGTAAATGTCGCAGCCATCCTCTCCAAAGCCTCAATATCTTTCCTGTACTTGGGCGACCATAACTGCACACAATACTCCAAATGTAATCTAACCAAAGTCCTATAGAGCTGCTTTATGACTTCCGGACTCTTTTATTCAATGCCCCTACCAGTGAAGGCAAACATACCATACCTTCTTTACCTCCCTATTGTGCAAAGTACTATTGATACAGAGTCATTATATATCATAACAAGTACTTTAATTAGAATACATACAGAGACCATCGAAATGAGTACTGTAGGCTCAAATTCATAAGTTGAACTGCCTAACCAACATGGCTGCCCACATGCCACTTGGTGGTGGTGGTGTGGAAACCCGACATGGATTATGGATCAGGTCATCAGCAGCAAAACCAGACACAGATCATATCAGCAATACTGTTTGATCTACATCCCTCCTCTTAGGCTTCTTTTTTTTCAGAGCAAACATAAAGCATGCAGAAGTAATATGTATATAAAGTTGTAGAATTAACTATAATCTACAGCAAAACAATGGAGGATATATTGTAAGTAATATAAGTAACGTCAGTTATAGTTCAAGATCTGCCTCTCGACACAAGTCGCTGAGCCGGCGAACCGAGTGGGGATCACGTGGAATGTTGCGGAGATTGAGAAGATCCAAAAACAAGTCCCTGCTGGACTCTCCATGAGCTCCTTTGCACTGCGGACAGCTCGCTCAGCCAGCCTGTTCGACTTTAGACCCAAAGGTGCGACCTGTGGTTCGTCCTGCTCAGCATATACCTATGCCGTGAGACTGGTCAAAGCCGAACTGGACAGGATGGTGAGATTGGGGTCATCAAGTACGTTACAGAACCCACGCCTCCAGTTGGAGTGCAGCCGGAATCACTGCCTTGTGGCCCTTTATGATAACCCCACCTTCAATGGCCAGTTCGCCTCAGTCATCGATCACGGATGGCCTGGCAAGCAGCATTTGCTTCCGCTTGCTGTTCGGCCTTACCTTTCTGTCCAAGACTAACAAGAGGTAGAAGGTTCTCAGAGGTTCTCGTAGATTGTAGCAGGTGCTGACAGGTGAATTTCATTTGCTCATTGGAAAAAAAAAGCAGTAGTTTTCAGAATCAAGGAAAACGGCCGGTAATGTTAAATGTCCACCAAACTTCACAGCCGTGTATCTTTGGCTTCTTAAAAGTTGTCTCCACTCTTTCTCCACACTTCTCCCCCCCTTCTCCACCCCTCTTCCCCATCTTTTAAAGGACATTGTGCTTTAGCCGTCTTTTTACAGCGCAACCTTCCTGTTCATCGCGGTGTGTGTCTGTATCACCTTGCCTTTGCACCGTGTGAATATTTTAGACAGGGCAAGCGGGGGAAGCACTGTCTAAAAAATTCACACGGGCTGGTGAAGGAAGCGATGTGTGTGTGTGTGTTTCACTCTGACAATCGCCGTTCCAGTTCACGGTTTTTCAGGCAACTTCTGGCAACTTGACAGTCGCCGGCAATCCGCTGAAAAATTGCCTAAGTGGGACAGGCCCATGAGGCACCGCTCCGATGCCCGACCCCCGGTTAACTGACCCTCACTTCCCACGGACCCCAGATGGAAACAGAGCACCTGGGCCGGCCCGCATTCCAAGGGGGGGGCGGGGGGAAGATAGGGGTGGGGGGGGGGAGTTAGCGAAACGCTCCTCGGACATCGCCAAGTCTCCGAATTTCCGCTCTCTCCGGGTGTGTGTGAAAGGGCAAACCTTCATGATCGTCGCGGTGTGTGACTGTATCACCTTGGCTTTGCACCATGTGAATTTCAGACCGCTTGCCCTGGCCCCCGCCTTTGCGATGTGTTTGTGTGTGTGTTCCACTCTGACAGTCGCCGTTCCAGTTCCCAGTTTTTCAGGCGACTGCCCGCAATTTGACAGTTGCCTGAAAAATCACCTAAGTGGGACAGGCCCATAACACACCCTGACAGACAAACCCTGACACACACACCCTGGCACACACACTCTCTCACACACCCTCACACATACATTCTCACACACATTCTCACACTCACACACACTCACACACCCTCACACACTGATACACACTCTCAGACACACTGACACATACTCATACACACACACACACCCTCACCAATCAATTCAATAACAATTAGAGGCTAACTGTGTTCATTGTCTGAGTTTGATTGCTGGCTAATACAAATTAGATGCAAATTAAATTGTGTAGCCTACATTTACAATTTGTTTTGTTAGGTCTACATTTGTGTCTGCTAATGTTCGATTTCAAATGGTTTATTACTGGAAAGGGTGCGTTCGTGTGTGCACGACTGATACGACTCGCATGAAGTCGCATTTTGCCCAATCCGGCCCGTGACCTAAAATAAGTTTGACACCCCTGGTTAAAAATGAGAGAGGAACAATAGAATAAGAACCTGAGGGACAACATTTTCACAGAGAGGATGGTGGGTATGTGGAACAAGCTGCCAGGGGAAGTAGGCAGGTAAAATGACCACATTTAAAAAGCATTTGGACAGGTACATGGACAGGAAAGGTTTAAAGGGATATGGGCCAAATGCGGATAAATGGGACTAGTTTAGATGGGGCATCTTGATCTGCATGAACAAGTTGGGATGAAGGGCCAGTTTCCATTCTGTAAGACTATGACACATTGTAGAAAGGATGCTCTGGAGAGGATACAGGGTTGATTTATGAAGATGTTGGCAGGGCTGGAATACTTTTTTCATTTTGAAGAAAGATTTGATAACTGGGATTGTATTCTCTGCAGCAATGGAGGTGAAGAAAAAACTTAGTTAAGGTGAATAATATTATGAGAATAGGACCTGTTTCGTTGAACAAAGAGTGTAGGAAGGAACTGCAGACGCTGGTTAAACTTAAGATAGACACAAAAAGCTGGAATAACTCAGCGGGACAGGCAGCATCTCTGGAGAGAAAGCATGGGTGATGTTCAGGTCGAGACCTTCAGATTGAAGAGGCTGAAAACCAGCCATATAGATGTAAAACACAATGACTGGAGATGTGTGTTATCCAATTAAGGGCAGAAATCAGAATCATGTGTTCATCTGTATTGATGTGACACCATAATATTACAGAAAAAAAATATTTAATGTGGTGGCACGGTGGCGCAGTGGCAGAGTGGCTGACCACAGACCCAGATTTGATTCTGACTACGGGTGCTGTCTGTTCAGAATTTGTATATTCTCTCTATGACCACATGGGTTTTCTCCGGATATTCCGGTTTCTCCCACATCCGAAAGAAGTGCAGGTTTGTAGGTTAAATGGCTGCTGTATATTGTCCCTGGCGTTGTAGGATAGAATTGTAGGATAGAATATGGTAAATTGCTGGTCAGTGTGGACTTGGTGGGCTGAAGGGACTGTTTCTCTCTCTATATATATATATATGTTACATATATATCTTAGTTTAATTGAACCATATATTTGATTGAATATGTGGCATTATTTTTGTTTTGTTTCCATAGTCAATTGATTAATTTATTTGTGCAAAACAGTGATGGAAGTCTGATTCCTCTTGCCATGTTTCTATTTTTTCTCACTCTATTATATATTATATATTATATATTTTATATTGTATAATGTATATTATATATGTTATATATTGCATATTATATATTATACTAGACTAAGTGTGACACGTTGGGTCCCAGCTTCACAGGGGAGGGCTGGTCCCCCAATGCAATATTCCACATCTCCATTAATTCCAATATTGCTGGTGGGGGGGGGGGGGTGGTTTCTGGAGCACTAGCTTGGGTGTTGTCAGCTAAGGGACTGGTTTCCGGAGGGCTAGTATGGACATTGTGGGCCAAATGGATTCTTGGGCTGGCAGCTCAGTCACTCAGGCCTGGCAGGCTGGCAGCTCAGTAACTTAGGCCTGGCCAGCTGGCAGCTCAGAAACTGCCATACATTTTGCCCAAAACAGGTGACAGAGAGAAGGGGAGAGGGTGGAGAATCAATTTTAGACATTTTCATCTTTTTTTTTACAGCAATGAAGGTGGAAAGTCTATCCTTGCATGGATCTCTGGATGGGCTAGCATAGGTGTTGTGGGATGAAGAGACTGGTTTCCAGTGGGCTACTATGGACATTGTGGACTGAATTGATTCTTCGACTCGCAGTTTAGTGAGTCATGACTGGTGGGCTGGCAGTTCACTAAGTCATGGCTGGTGGGCTGGCACTTCAGTCACTTACAGCTGGTGGGCTGGCAGTTCATTTACTCGTGGCTGGTGGGCTGGTAGTTCAGTGACCTATGGCTGGTGGGCTGGCAGTTCACTTACTCATGGCTGATGTGCTGGCATTCCAATCACTCACAGCTGGTGTGTTTGTAGTTCACTCATTTACCCCTCCTCCCTTCACCCTCCACTCTACTACTTGCCATTCCCTCCCCCCCCCCCACGCATTTGATCTCCCCCCTATGCACTATGAGTGGCTCTCCTACAGCACAACTATTCCTGCCTATTAGGTTCCCATTGTGAGGAAGAACACACAGGCATGGCAAGTGGAAAAAGGATTTATTAAAGTTTAAAATGTGAATGACTTTTAAAACATAACAACAATTTAAATGTTAAAGATGAGATTTATTAGGTTCAGTTTTTTCTAGTTGTGTCTCTTGTTCTGTTCTGCTGCTCACTGCCTCTTGATATCTCTTTGCTGTTGATCAAAACAGATACAATTTTAATATAGAGAGATTGAGCGGTCAAATTTTAACAAAGAAAATCTGAGAATTTACCTCAAAAGCCATCATTGAGTGCAGGCCAGGCAGCAAATCCAATCTCACACCACTTCAAGCGGAGTGCAGGCCAGGCAGCAAATCCAATCTCACAGCACTTCAAGCGGAGTGCAGGCCAGCACACACACACACACACACACCCTCCACCTCACGGACACATACACTCACACACACATTCACACTCACACAGACTCACACACACATACACTCACACAGACTCACACACAAATACACTCACACAGACTCGCACACACATACACTCATACAGACTCACACACACATATACTCACACAGACTCACGCACACATACACTCACACAGACTCACACACACGTACACTCACACGGACTCACACACACATACACTCACACAGACTCACGCACACATACACTCACACAGACGCACGCACACATACACTCACACAGTCTCATGCACACATACACTCACAGACTCACACACACTACACACACACAGACTCACACACACATACACTCACACAGACTCACACAGACTCACACACACATACACACAGACACACACACATACACACACAGACTCACACACACACTCACACACATACACTCACACACTCACATTCTCCACCTCACACTCACACCCTCCACCTCACACTCACACACACACCTTCCACCTCAAACTCACACTCACACCCTCCACCACACACTCACACCCTCCACCTCACACTCACACCCTCCACCTCACACTCACACCCTCCACTTCACACTCACACCCTCCACCTCACACTCACACCCTCCATCTCACACTCACACTCACACACACGTAAACACACTCACACTCACAGACTCATACACACACGTGCATACACACACACATACACTCACAGACACACACACACACACACACTCACACACACTCACACACACTCACACATACACTCACACACTCACATCCTCCACCTCACACTCACACCCTCCACTTCACACTCACATTCACACCTTCCACCTCAAACTCACACTCGCACCCTCCACCACACACTCACACCCTCCACATCACACTCACACCCTCCACCTCACACTCACACACTCACACACACGTACACACACACTCACACTCACAGACTCATACACACACTTGCATACACACACACATACACTCACAGACGCATGCACACACATTCACAGACTCATACACACACACACACATACTCACACACACATATACACACACATACACACACACACTCACACATAGAAACATAGAAAATAGGTGCATGAGTAGGCCATTCGGCCCTTCGAGCCTGCACCGCCATTCAATATGATCATGGCTGATCATACAACTCAGTATCCTGTACCTGTCTTCCCTCCATATCTTCTGATCTCTTTAGCCACAAGGGCCACATCTAACTCCCTCTTAAATATAGCCAATGAACTGGCCTCAACTACTTTCTGTGGCAGAGAATTCCACAGATTCACCACTCTCTGTATGAATTTTTTTTACTCATCTCGGTCCTAAAAGACTTCCCCCATATCATTAGACTGTGACCCCCTTGTTCTGGACTTCCCCAACATCGGGAACAATCTTCCTGCATCTAGCCTGTCCAACCCCTTAAGAATTTTGTAAGTTTCTATAAGATCCCCTCTCAATCTTCTAAATTCTAGCGAGTGCAAGCCGAGTCTATCCAGTCTTTCTTCATATGAAAGTCCTGCCATCCCAGGAATCAGTCTGGTGAACCTTCTCTGTGCTCCCTCTATGGCAAGAATGTCTTTCCACATCCACTCACAGACTCATACACATACACACACTCACACTCACATACACACAGACACACACACACTCACACACACTGATTCACATGCACACTCACACATACTGACTCACACACACACACACACACACACACTCACAGATGCATACACACACTCACAGACTTGTGCACACATACACTCACACATACACTCACGGACTCGCACACATTCGCACACACATACACACATACACTCACAGACTCATACACATACACACACTCACACTCACACTCAAGACACTCACACAAACACATACACACACTCACTGAATCACACACCATATATATGACAGTAAACTTTCTTGAATCTACTGATATGGCTGAGCGCGGCCTCTCCACTATGGGGTATCGCCGTTAGCGGCATTTCCGCAATCAGCGTGACCTCTGTACTCACCGGAAATTACGCATTCAGCGCACATAATGAACGGAAACTTTGGACTAAACACGGTCGGACCTAATAAAGCATTTATTCCTTCCAAACACAGTCGGACCTAATAAAGCATTTATTCCTTCCAAACACAGTCGGACCTAATAAAGCATTGCACTTTCAAGCACAGGCAGGGCACCAGGCCAAACAACTCATGGCATTGTCATGAAGGGCTAACAAATCATTGATTGCAAGTACATAAAGGGTTAACAAAGCATCATTCATTGCAAACACATTGCTGGCTAACAAATCATTTATTGCAAGCACTTTAAGGGTTAACAAATCATCATTCACTGCAAGCACATTATTGGCTAACAAATTTTTATTTTTCATCGATGGCAAAAATCCGCAGGACCTGCTCAGCGGAGGAGGACTGTGAGTAAGATGGCCAAAAATCACAGCAATACAGGGTAACGTTTTTTCTAAAATCAATAAACAGCGCAGACAGGAAGTGGTCAAGATTACACTTTTAATTATATAGATATTATATTTTATATATTGCATATATGCATAACAGCATGAATTATAATCTGATTTCCATACATGAATATACTAAGGTTATTCATGTGCTGCACCTGTTGATCAGAGCCTGGTTCTACTGACGAATGTAATTAGGATTGTAATTTAGACAATAGGTGTAGTAGTAAGCGATTCGGCCCTTCGAGCCAGCAGCACCATTCAATGTGATCATGGCTGATCATCCCCAATCAGTACCCGGTTCCTGCCTTCTCCCCATATCCCCTAGCTCTGCTATCTTTAAGAGCCCTATCTACCTCTCTCTTGAAAGTATCCAGAGAACCAGCCTCCACCACCCTCTGAGGCAGAGAATTCCACAGATTCAAAACTCTCTGTGAGAAAAAGTGTTTCCTCATCTCCGTTCTAAATGGCTTACCCCTTATTCCTGAACTGTGGTCCCTAAATCTGGACTCCCCCAACATCGGGAACATGTTTACTGCCTCTAGCGTGTCCAAACCATTAATAATCTTATATGTTTCAATAAGATGCCCTCTCATCCTTCTAAACTCCAGAGTATAGAAGCCCAGCTGCTACATTCTCTCAGCATATGATAGTCCCGCCATCCCGGGAATTAACCTTGTAAACCTATGCTGCACTCCCTCAATAGCCTAAATTTAGCCTAACCTTATTCATACCTAATCCAATTTAAAGCATAAATGTTGCATTCAAGTGTAAGTTAAAAGACTCGCTACAGTAAGCACTAGATTGCAAAATTTCAAGCTGAACAACGCAAAAGCTCCCTCCCATAAGAGGGGGGACACCCCCTCCCACTCCCTCCCCCCCTCCCACTCCCTCCCCCCCTCGGTTGATACGCTCCTTCGGGCTTGGTCGCTGTACTCCCTCACAATTTCTCACTTTCAACTCTCACCCATTGTTGGCAGCCGATAGGGCAACAAGGAAAGGGAGTGGCGACCGAAAGCGGCAATTCCCGTGATGTACATTCAGAAAGATGTCCCAACTGGGACAGAGAGCTGTTGCTGGCCTAAAATGTTATTGACCTTCAACTGTTCTCTCCGAGTGAAATATCCAGAGTGTTCCTTTTCACTGATGAGCTGGTGGGAGCTTTGACTTAATATCACAATGAGGGTGATGGTTGGAAAAATTGATTAATTCAGGGCTGATAATCATGTTGAAAATTAGGCACACCACACCACTCTCTACACAAAATAAGCTGTCCATTATATCCTTTGGTCTGACAATAAGCTGCTGATACATTGCTTTAGTTGGCGCAGCCAGTGGAACACAAGATTTAGATGATCTTCCCTGTCAGCGAGGTATTGTCTGCAGCTGGTCATGTCTTTAACCTAAGTCTCTCAACTTAAATCTATATCCTCTGGTTCTCGATTCCCCTACTCTGAGTAAAATACTCTGTATGTAATCACCCAATCACCCAAATTCCCTCCATGATTTTATACACCTACACGACAGAGCCCCTCAACATTAGACTTTAGAGATACAGTCTCTAACATGCTCCCCAGGGCCTGCCACTTAATTTAAAGACCTTCCCCGGTTTAATTTCCCAAAATGCTATAGGATAATAAATCCCCTGGGCCTGATGGTCTGCATCCCAGGGTCCTCAGGGAGGTGGCGCTAGAAATAGTGGATGCATTGGTGATCATTTTCCAATGTTCAATAGATTCAGGATCAGTTCCTGTGGATTGGAGGATAGCTAATGTTATCCCACTTTTCAAGAAAAGTGCGAGAGAGAAAACGGGGAATTACAGACCAGTTAGCCTGACTTCGTTGATGGGAAAGATGCTGGAGTCAATTAGTAAAGAGGTAATAATGGGGCATTTGGACAGCAGTGAAAGGATTAGTCCAAGTCAACATGGATTTATGAAAGGAAAATCATGCTTGACTGATCTTCTGGAATTTTTTGAGGATGTGACAAGTAAAATGGATGAAGGGGAGCCAGTGGATGTAGTGTATCTAGACTTTCAGAAAGCCTTTGATAAGGTCACGCACTGGAGACTGGTGACTAAAATTAGAGCACATGGTATTGGGGGTAGGGTGTTGACATGGATAGAAAATTGGTTGGCAGGCGGGAAGCAACGAGTAGGAGTGAACAGGTCCTTTTCAGAATGGCAGGCCGTGGCGAGTGGAGTGCTGCAAGGCTCGATGTTGGGGTCGCAACTGTTTACCATATATATTAATGATTGGGAAGAGGGAATTAGGAGCAACACGAGCAAGTTTGCGGATGACACAAAGCTGGGTGGCAGTGTGAACTGTGAAGAGGATGTTAGGAGGTTGAAGGGTGACCTGGACAGGTTGAGTGAGTGGGCAGATATGTGGCAGATGCAGTATAATATAGATAAATGTGAGGTTCCACTTTGGCAGCAAAAACATGGGGGCAGATTATTATCTCAATGGGGTTAGGTTAGGTAAGGGGGAGGTGCAGGGAGGTGCAGGGAGGTGCAGGGAGACCTGTGTGTCCTTGTACACCAGTCACTGAAAGTTGGCATGCAGGTACAGCAGGCAGTGAAGAAAGCTAATGGAATGTTGGCCATAACAAGATGATTTCAGTATAGGAGTAAAGAGGTTCTTCTGCAGTTGTACAGGCTCTGGTCAGACCACATCTGGAGTAATTTGTACAGTTTTGGTGTCCTAATTTGAGGAAGGACATCCTTGTGATTGAGGCAGTGCAGCGTAGGTTCACGAGATTGATCCCTGGGATGGCGGGACTGTCATATGAGGCAAGATTGAAAAGACTAGGCTTTTATTCACTGGAGTTTGGAAGGATGATGGGGATCTTATAGAAACATATACAATTATAAAAGGACTGGACAAGCTAGATGCAGGAAAAATGTTCCCAATGTAGGGCGAGTCCAGAACCAGGGGCCACAGTCTTAGAATAAAGGGGAGGTCATTTAAGACTGAGGTGAGAAAAAACAATTTCACCCAGAGAGTTGTGAATTTGTGGAATTCCCTGCCACGGAGGGCAGTGGAGGCCAAATCTCTGGATGGATTTAAGAGAGAGTTAGATAGAGTTCTAGGGGCTAGTTGAATCAAGGAATATGGGGAGAAGGCAGGCACGGGTTATTGATTGGGGACGATCAGCCATGGTCACAATGAATGGCGGTGCTGGCTCGAAGGGCTGAATGGCGTCCTCCTGCACCTATTTTCTATGTTTCTACGTTTCTATGATATTTCAGACATGAAACGTCACCTATCCATATTCTTCTGGGATGCTACTGGACCAGTAACTAAGTTACCCCAGCACTTTGTCCCGTTTATTTAATTAATTATAGCAGTTGAGTCATTGTGTTACTTCTGTAAAATCCATTGGTATGGCCACAATTTGAGTACTCCGTACAGTCTGGTCACCCTGCTTAGAGGAAGGAAACTTAAAAAGGTACAAAAAATGTATGAGCTGTTTATCTGGTCTGCAGGGTTTGAGCTGGGTATTATTTTCTGGAGGGCACACGAGATAGAGAGTGGGTAGGGGTGTATTATTGAAATTTGGAGAATTCTATTTTCATCTCTTTTGGTGTAAGCTACCCAAGCGAAATATGAGGTGTTGTTCCTCAGTTTGCATAAGCTGCCCAAGCGGAATAGTGTAGCCTGAAAGTCTGATGGTGAAGAATGCTGTTGGTAAGTTTGGCTTCATCGGTCAAGGATTAAGCATTTGATCGGATATGTTGTTGGTAAGACGACACGTGGAATGTTGTGTGGGTTTGATTACCAGCTATTAGATGTCATTATATTGGAAAGAAGGCAGACAAAAATCATGACAGGTGGGCATGAATTTATATTGCGAGGGTGGGTAAACTGGGACATTTTAGCCTGAGCATCAGAGGTAATCTTACGGTTGTATATAACATCATGAGGGGTGTGTATATGGCATCGGTATTAGTATTAATTAATTATTGCCACGCTATTATTATTTCATGTTGTTAAACTGGAAAGAGTGCATATTAGATTGACGAAGATGTTGCTCGTACTTGAGGGCCTGCGCTATAGGGAGAGGTTGGGCAGGCTATGACCTTATTGCTTGGAGCGCAGGAGGCTGAAGGGTAATCTTATGGAGGTGTATCAGATCATGAGAGGATTAGATCGGATGAATGCACAGAGTCTTTCACCCAGTGTAGGGGAATCAAGTACCAGAGGAACACACAGAGTTCTGGAGTAAAGGGCCTGTCCCACTTGGGCGTCATTTGCACCTCATTTACGCATCGTGTAGAAAATTGGTCGACGCATCGTGACGCGTGGGGGGCACGTGGGTGACGCGCGCATAGCGCATGGTGAGGCGTGGAGTCGCATGTAGTGGCGGGCGGTATTTCGCGGTGCTCCCGGATTTTGTAGTGTAGCGAAATCCTCGCGCGCCACCTGCATGACGTACCGCTTACGCACACTGATGCATTGGCTATGCACGCTGATGCATTGGCGTCGCACGCTGGTTTCCTGACATCGCACGTGTATCGCGTGGTGACATTACCGTGCGTCAACGTCCGTAATCATGCGGAGCCGTGAGCCACCCATACGCAGTCAGCCCGCCTTTTACGCGTCATGTAACCTCTAACCTCATCCACACAGACCTCCTCCTGGGTTTCTTGCTAGCCTTTCTTGTTGTACTCCTGCCTGGCTGATCTGTCAGTATGAGGGCTGCTGCTAACAGAAGTCTCTGTTCTAGCTGTAACAATAAAATCTGTAGTTATTCCATGATGGTCATGATGCAGAATAGGGAAGCAGGATATTCTAATGACGTCTTGAGCACCAGACGACTGTGCTGATGCATGATGATGCGTGATTTGCGCGCGACCTTCGCGTGTCAGTCACTACCGGCCTGTTGCGTAAATGACGCGCAAATGATGACAAAGCGGGATAGGCCCTTTACTCAGCAGGTCAGGCTGCATCTCTGGATAACATGGACAGGACTCTTCTCCACTGACTGTATGGGGGTGGGGGGAGGTGGAAGAGTGGAGGGGCAGGACAAAGCCTAGCAGGCAATATACTGCCACAGGTAAGGTGGGTTTGTTGATAGGCATATGATTGGACAGATGGGAGAGGTAAAAAGATAGGTGTGAGACAAAAGGATTGAAGAATTGCGAATTGTGAAGCTAGAGTAAAGGAATTTAGTAGCAATGTTACAAAATTTTGAGATTTTAAAAATCAAGTATTTAATTTATCCCATCAGATAAAGCATAAAAAGACGTTTAATTTGACACCTAATTCACTTTCATATCCTCAGTATTAAAAAAGTTATGGCCATTTTCATACTCGGAAATTAGCATCTTGTTCCCTATTGCTTTTCCATTGACTTAACACAAAAGCTGTGATCAAGGACAGTCAAAAGCCCATAACTTTCTTAAAAATTAAGAGAACTGAAATAAATTTTCAGTTATTATAGATTGAAGCATTCTGAAACAAATATGAAACAATCTTACTTAGATGACATGAAATTAAAGCATATAATTAGTTAGTTACCTAATTGTAGCTAATTACAACATTCAATTACTAGATCTAAACATCTATCAATTTCTTAAGAATAGATTAACATTTTTAAATAGCCTAAGTGTCCAAATAACATTCACACAAGAATTCACAATATAACATAGTTTTTAAATCTCATTGTCATGGATTCCATTTATAGGCCAAATGGAAGGAATTTAATGTTTAATACCTGTAAATTAATGGGCATTTAAATCATCTTGTGAGTGGGTTTTTCTCGATCGCGATCAATTGGAACGTTGCATTTGCGGTGAATTTAACCCCGTATCGGCACGAAAAATACTGCCGGTTTGTTCGGGGACAAAAATCACCGTTTCGCAAATTAAAATGTGAATTAAAGGCCTCTTAAGAAGCACTTTTATACATAAAATAAACTGCTTTTGTTTACCTGTCCCGTGTGTAAAATCCGTCCCCGTTGTCGGCGTTGACGGCTTTAGAAGCTGATTTTAAAATAATTCCAGCGCTGAAATTGTCGGGCGAATAAAAATTAAAAATACACAAAACGCCCGTCGGAACGATTCTTCAGCAAAAGCTTGCACTCCAACGAAATATAATTCAGGACAAGGAAGGAGAAACCTGCGTTTTAACACCGCCCCCCCCCCCTCAAAGGCGCCAAAATCGCGCACATGGCCAGTGGCAGAATTGCAGCGCCGCTGCAGGTAAGTATTGTAACATACCTAAATTTAGGTGGAAGGCACAGAAAGTTCAGAATTGGAATGGGAAGAGGAGAAAAAATGGATAGCAACCATAAGATCCCACGAGACTAAGCGTAAATGTTTCTATTTTTGCAGGGCAACAATGTTAAGAATTATCATAGAGGATATTTTGTCATCTATACTTACTGATTGTGGTCTATGGGTTAGGAATTACAGGATCTTTTTGTGAATTGGGTCCTAACTACGGGAGTTTGGAGAAGTAAATGGAACGTATATGTTGAGGGCAAATCGTGATCAATAATTCATTGTCTGTGGTCATAGTCTTTTGCCATGGAGTGGATTCTTAGAGAAGAGGATACATGTTTAATGTCAAGGGTGGGCGTTGGGGATATAAAAAGGACACCAAGGGGTCATAGAAACATAGAAACATAGAAAATAGGTGCAGGAGGAGGCCATTCGGCCATTCGGCCCTTCGAGCCAGCACCGCCATTCATTGTGATCATGGCTGATCTAAGCCCTATCAATAACCCATGCCTGCCTTCTCCCATATCCCTTGACTCCACTAGCCCCTAGAGCTCTCTCTAACTCTCTCTTAAATCCTCGAAATATTGGTCAAAATATTGAATGGGCTACTTTAGGAAGCTATAGAAGAGGGTTGAATTTCAAGGTGCAGAAAACATTTTGACAGTTGCATGGATTGTATGGTTTAGAGCGATATGGGTCAACCGCAGCCGAATGAGACAGGGTTAGATTGATAACGTGCAGGGCATGAAGGAGATGGGTTAAAGAGCTTGTTTCCATGCTGTGTAACTCTATAAGGCCTGTCCCATTTAGGCAAGTTTTCAGGCGACTACAGGCGACTAGGCTGTCACCACATGGTGTCGCCTGTATGGTCGTGCGTAGTTTTGTCAGTCGCCCAAAGAGTCGTAGCGTTTTTCTGGTCACCGCTGGATTTTGAAATGTTCAACATTTTTCGGCGACAGTCAGCGACAGTGGGCTTGATAACAATGAGCGTTGCTTGAATTCTCCTAACGTAGGTGCTGTCGCAGGTTGTCGCCAGGATGACGTGGGTTGTCATCAGGTGCCGTAGATTGTTGCCGGTGCTGACTTTGGTGAATTCCATTGGCGACTACCAACGTTAACCTACGTCAACCGGTGACAGGTACCGGCGCCTGAATTGTCTTAAGTTGTCTTCAGTTGTCGTAGCTTGTCGTGGGTGGACGTAGGTTGTCGTACGTGCAGTCGTTGGTGGACGCCCTAACGGGTCGCCGGTTGTCACTAGCTTGCCGTAGCTTGATGTCAACTAGGTGGTAGGTTGTTGTAGCTTGTCGTAGACATTGTCATAGGGGGGGTCCAGTTGCCGGTTTTTCCATGACCTGCTACGACTATGACAGTCGACGAAAAAATTGCCTAAGTGGGATAGGCCCTTTAGGCGTCTTTGATAATTTGCCAAGGATAGACAACAATTGATTACTGTTCACGACTTTACTATTTTAACGATCATATTTAGTGGGTATTGCAACCCACTCTTGAACTCCTGTCTGAACCTCCTTTGGGTCACTCCATAGATACAAGTGTTGATGCAGCAACTCAGCAGTAGCAACATGTTGCCACTTTCCTGGAGAACAGCGGCGGATACAAATTTACCGTTTGTAAATTGGACATAGAAGATATTTACAACATAGGTTGCCCACAACAGGATAGAACTTCCTGAGATAGCAAATAGTAAAATGATGGACATCTTCCGACTCTCCATTTCTGGGTCTTTCTGATTCTCTCCTTTGCCCCAGACCTGCAATCTCTTGCGGACTCTGTTTGAAGCCAGAATGTGTCGAACAGTCTGAACGTTTAGCAACAACATCAGAAGGAAGGGGACACATGGGTTTAACATACGGCCAATCCAAGCAATGCTATCCATGAAGAATTGGAATAAAAACTTAACTTAATATTACAGAACCATTGGACATCATTAACGATATATAAAGGCTCGTGTACAAAGTACCAGGGAATGTTTCTGACAGAACTCACAATACAAACTGTGAAGATAACAATCGCCCCCATTTTCTCAGTACAGTAGCTTGTTTTCAGCCTCTGGCAGCAGATGGCTACAAACCGATTGAAGGTGAATGCAACTGTCAGCCAGACTGAGATGTCCCTGAGAGCAAAGATAAGAGTTATTCTGAAGCTACAGGATGGAGTGGTGTAGAGGAAGAAGACAGGGAAATAAATGATACTAATCCTGTTTAGTATCACTGCTGTGACAAGGACAAGTGTATCTGCCATCGCCATGCTCATCAGGTACCAAGTGATACATCTCGACAGTCCGCATCTTCCCCGAGCCAGGATCACCATTGTCACCAAGTTACCTCATTTAAAAAGAAACAAGTCAAGTCAAGTCAAGTCACATTTATTTATATAGCACATTTAAAAAACAACTCTCGTTGGCCAAAGTGCTTTACATTTGTTATAAGAATAGCATAAACAAAAACTACATACATATATACATGTAGCCCTCACTCAGAGGACGTCAGGAAAGACTTGGGAGTATAGATAAGTTTTTAGTCTTGACTTAAAAGGGTCGATGGAGGGGGCAGTTCTGATGGGAAAGGGGATGCTGTTCCACAGTCTAGGGGCTGCAACCGCAAAGGCGCGGTCGCCCCTGAGCTTATGCCTAGACCGTGAGATATTCAGCAACCTCAAGTCGGCCGATCTGAGGGGCCTGGAGGTGGAGTGGTGGGTGAGAAGACTTTTTATGTAGGAGGGGGAAAGCCCATTGAGGGCTTTGTAGACATGGAGGAGGATCTTGAAGTTTATACGGAACCGCACAGGGAGCCAGTGGAGAGAGGCCAGGATCGGGGTGATGTGGTCCCTTTTTCGGGTGCGGCGTTTTGGACCAGTTGCAGGCTGGACAGGGAAGATTGGCTGATGCCAGTGTAAAGGGAGTTGCAGTAATCTAGGCGGGAGGAGATGAATGTGTGGATGATCTTTTCGTGGTCATCAAACTGGAGGAATTGTTTTATTTTAGCTATTGTCCGAAGCTGAAAGAAGCTAGCTTTTACCACGGCATTGACTTGTTTGTCAAATTTCAGTGCTGAGTCAAATATCACGCCAAGGTTTTTGGCGTGAGGTTTGAGTAGTGGGGTAAGGCTTCCAAGGCTGCCTGTTATCATTTTGATTGAGTCCGAGGGGCCGAGAAGGATGACCTCAGACTTAAAGGGCTGTCTCACTGTGCGAGTTGACCCACGAGTGACCCCGAGTTTAAAACAAATTTAACTCGTGGTAATCACGTACAATTAACGTAGCGGGAACGTCGGAACTCGTGGACGCAACTTAGCGACTCTTGGCGCTAACGGGAGGTACCCGTGAAACTTGTTAACTCTTGCAAAAGTTCAAACATGTTTGTACTTTTCCACGAGTAAAATGTACTCTTGTGGTTAAAATTTGAAACATTTTAAACTCGTTGTAAGAACGTAGTGGCCCGTGCGTTTAACTTTGTGACTCGTGATTCTACCGTGGGAACTCTTTTTAGAAACAATAATGAGGGACAGAAATATCAGTTACTTAGACTTTTTAAAGACAAATTCTGCTTAACAAAGTTAAGCAAGTTATTGATAAGGTGACAGTGGGTTGAAAAGAAAAAATTGCTTGAAGTTTATATATAAATTTGTGTTGTGTTGTGTTGAAAAGCTTTTTGCTGATCCGTTTGATTCTCACTGTTTGTTTACTTCATTGCACAATAAAAGAGAGTTCTTTGCTATCAAGATCAAATTGATGTCTGGAAGTCTTCATTTTAATATCACTACAAAGGCTCATGACTTGAATGTAATATTCCTTTCATCATAAAACACAAAATAGAGGATGGCAAAATATATTCACATCTTGATTCTCACAATCATTTGTGAGATTTAAGGATTCAGCTGCCTCATATGCTGCTTTTTAAATGTTTAAAATTGTCACCTCTCAGTAGATCAGAAAATAAGACAAAGTCTTATGTGAAACAAATGTCTTGAATGTGAAACAAAGTCTTTATTCTTGTTCAATATAAAAAACGCTTTTTTGCGCATATTGAGAAATATGCGTAATTTCCTGCAAACCCATATCACGCTGAAGCACCACAGCAAACAACACAGTGGTCTGAAAAAGGGCTTCTCATACATGAAAATCAACAAATGAAGCACAAATAAAAGTATTTCCACTATATACTAATTCAGCTGAGAAATGCACTAGTCTAAATTCAGGCAATAAAAGATACAATGCAATGCGCTAAATGACAAGTTTTGAGATCTACAATCAGATAAGCAGATGCATGATAACCACGTTTTAAAGGAAAGATAGATGCAATGAAATTACTTTTACACCACAATAAAAAATAAAATCCAGCACTTAAAGTTAAACAATGAAAAGTCAGCAGGATTTAAACTAAACATGAAATTAACTGGATTTTTCTGCATGTGGGCTCTCCTCATGCAGTGATGTACCTGTGGTCGGCAGCCGCTCAAAATAAGCTGTCCTGCCACGGCACACTGCCCAATTCTGAATTATAGTAGGAGCAGAGATGGTCTCTCTGCTCTTTTGCACTGTTGGTCCCCGTGTTACCTCGAAAACACTGCAGTGGCACTAAAGTCTCGTCGTTTGTACCACTCCTCCACGCACCTAGTGTTATTCTCCCTGTTTGACTGTCCACTAGGTCACCGTGCTGCATGGCTGTCGCTGATCCTGAAGCTGCACCTCTGATACGGATCAGGTTGTGCAGAACACATGCAGCAAACACAATAGTCTCTACGTTCTTTGGCTGGCATGACATCATTTTTTTAACGTGTGATGATTTTTCAACACTTCGATATACATTGTTGCCTCAAGATTAACGGGAGAGGAACTTGGTACACTCGGGAGACGAACTTGGAACATCGCAGAAATGAGAAGTAAACGGCAAACTTAGACATACCCGTGGGAACTCGGTTAAACTCTGGATCATAAACTTGTAGTCTCGTACGCAACCACGAGTCTTTCACTCGAGGTCACTCGTGGGTCAACTCGCACAGTGAGACAGACCTTTTACTCTCGTTTAGTTGGAGGAAGTTCTGGGCCATCCAAAACTTTATATCCTCGAGGCAGTGGGTAAGGTTAAGCAGATTTGGTTTTTGGGCTTCAGAGGGAGATGGAGTTGTGTATCGTCTGCGTAGCAATGGAAGGAAATGTCGTGCCTTTCAATGACTCGGCCTAAGGGGAGCATATACAGGGAGAAGAGAATGGGGCCAAGGATGGAACCTTGTGGAACCCCACAGCACAGATTAGCTGGGGGAGGAGAAAGAGTTGCCTATGTTAGTCGAGAAACCCCTTCCTTTGAGGTAGGAGATGAATCAGCTCAGGGCAGTGCCATCAATACCAACCCCATACCGGAGACAGTCAATTAGGATGGTATGGTCGACAGTATCAAATGCTGCGCTGAGGTCAAGAAGGAGTAGAATTGCACAGTCGTCGGAGTCAACAGTGAGCAGTAGGTCATTGTGTACCTTCAACAAGGCAGACTCTGTGCGATGGTGAGCCCTGAAACCTGATTGGAACGTTTCCAAGATAGTGTTTTGGTGAAGGTAAGGTATAAGTTGACTTAAAATTACCTTTTCAAGGGCTTTTGAGAGAAAGGCAGTTTAGAAATGGGTCTGTAGTTGCTTGCCAAGGTGCGGTCGAGGTTGGGTTTTTTCAGGAGTGGCTGGACCACCGCATGCTTGAAGCAGGTAGGTACAGTGCCAGTGGCCAGAGAGCTGTTGAAGATGGCGAGGATGCTGGGACCAGCTGTTGTAATGACGTCCTTTAGGAGGGCAGAGGGGACCGTGTCGAGGGGGCAGGTAGTAGGTTTCATGGTGGTGATCGGTTTTACATGGGAGGGTAGAGTAACGGGTTGGAAACTGTCTAATTTTGAAGAGCAGACCAATGAGACAGCCAGGTCACGGGTGGGAGGGGAAATATTCGTTCTTATGTTCTTTACCTTGCTGGTGAAAAATGTGGTAAATTCTTCGCACTTAGCAGGGGACCCAGTTAGGCTGGTGCTGGAGGCAGGACAAATGATGGAGGTGATGTTGCTAAAAAGGACCTTGGAATTTTGTGCGTTTTTGGAGATAAGGGTGGAAAATTATTTAGTTCTTGCAGATTTTACTGCTTCCTGGTATTTGTGAAGATTATTTTTCAGGAGTTCAAAGGAAATTTGAAGCTTATCAGATTTGTACTTCGTTCTGATTTTCTGCATTCTCTTCTTAGGGCTCTAACAAGCAAGGAATAAATTCAATAGACAATATACAATAGGTGCAGGAGTAGGCCATTCGAACCTTCGATCTGTGATCACATTGATCATGGCTGATCATCCACATTCATTATCCCATTCCTGCCTTCTCACCATATCCCCTGACTCCGCTATCTTTAAGAGCTCAACCTAACTCTCTCTTGAAAGCATCCAGAGAATTGGCCTCTACTGTCTTCTGAGGCAGAGAATTCCACAGATTCACAACTCTCTGGATGAAAAAGTTTTCCCTCATCTCTGTTCTATATGGCCTACCCCTAATCTTAAACTGTGACCCCTAGTTCTGGTCTCCCCCAACATCAGGAACATGTTTCCTGCCTCTAGCGTGTCCAATCCCTTAATAATCTTACATGTTTCAATTGGATACCCTCTCATCCTTCTAAATTCCAGAGTATACAAGCCCAGTCGCTACATTCTTTCAACATATGACAGTCATAGAAACATAGAAACATAGAAAATAGGTGCAGGAGGAGGCCATTTGGCCCATCGAACCAGCACCGCCATTCATTGTGATCATGGCTGATCGTCCCCAATCAATAACCCGTGCCCGCCTTCTCACGAATTAACCTTGTGAACCTACGCTGCACCCCCTCAATAGCAAGAATGTCCTCCTCAAATCTGGCGACCAAAACTGCACACAATTCTCCAGGTGTGGTCTCACTAGGGCCCTGTACAACTGCAGAAGGACCTCTTTGCTCCTCCACTCAACTCCTCTTGTTATGAAGGTCAACATACCATTAGCTTTCTTCACTGCGTGCTGTACCTGCATGCTTAATTTCAGTGACTGATGAACAAGGACACCCATATCTTGTGTACTTCCCCTTTTCCTAACTTGACACCATTCAGATAATAATCTGCCTTCCTGTTCTTGCCACCAAAGTGGATAACCTTACATTTTCCATATTAAACTGCATCTGCCATGCATCAGCCCACTCACCCAACCTGTCCAAGTCACCCTGCATCCTCATAGCATCCTCCTCACAGTACACACTGCCACCCAGCTTTGTGTCATCTGCAAATTTGCTACTGTTACCTTTAATGAGCCTGCAAATATTGTTATCATCGTATAGAATGGCCCACATAAGGAATCACTGGTCCCAATCAGTAGGAACAGTTCTAACATGTACATTCTGCAATAATCATACTCTAGTTCAATAATGTTGAAAATATGCCTCCTTTGGGAACAGAATCGATGTATTCAGTCATAACGTATAGAGAGAGAGCAAAGCAGCAGTTCAAATTGGTCTACACTGTTGATCATTAGTACCAGACACTTACCTGGAACCCCCAAAGCTGCTAGAAGTAGATAATAAATTCCATACACTTGGCCGTTCACTTGTCTGTGCATTTTCTTTCACAATGCATATGTGTTCTTGATCTGCAACCAACCTCCTGACAGTGCTGAATGTTCAAATATATAATTGTTCAAAGCCCCGGGAGAGACAATTAGATTACATCATCCATGAAGCAAACTGATTGGATGACATCACCATTTGTGTCAGTTACACTCATTAAAAGGAAGAAATTAAATCGCCTGCTGTCTGTGTGTTTATCTTTGTCTGTAGTACTACATAGAATAAAATAGAAGACTAAGGCACAAGATTCCCTTGAAAAAGTAGAGATGGTCAAAAACTTCAAATTGATGGTCAAAAACAAAAACTTCAAATTCCTAAGAGTCAACATCTCCTGGACCACCCATATTGAAGCAATGAGCTAGAAGGGACACCAACGCCTCTACTTCCTCAGAAGGCGAAGGAAGTTTGGAATGTCTCCAACTCTCAACAATTTCTACAGATGCACCATAGAAAGCATCCAGGACCGCAAGAAATTGCAATGAATTCTGGACGCAGCCCAGGCCATCACAGAGGGATCTAGGAGTGCAGGTGCATGGTTTCTTGAAGGTGGTCGCAGCTAGATAGGCTGGTCAAAAAGGCTGTTGGCACATTGGCTTTCATCAGTCAGAGTATTGAGTATAAAAGTTGAGAAATCATGTTGGTGAGGCCACATTTAGAGTATAGTGTTTAGTTCTGGGCACCATGTTATAGGAAAGATGTTATCAAGCTGGAAAGGGTGCAAAGAGAAGATTTACGAGAATGTTGCCAGGAATTGGGACTGAGTTATAGCGCCAGGTTGAATAGGTTGGGACTCTATTCCTTGGAGCGCAAGAGGATGAGCGGTGATCTTTTAGTGGTGTATAAAATCAGAGGAGGAATAGATCAGATAGATGCACAGTGACTCTTGTTCAGAATAGGGGAATTGAGGACCAGAGGACATAGGTTTAAGGGGAAAAGATTTAATGGGAATCTGAGGGGTAACTTTTTCACACGTGGCTGGTGGAGCTGCAAGAGGAGGTAGTTAAGGCAGGGACTATCGCAATGTTTAAGAAACAGGTACATAGAAATGGACAGGTTTGAAATGATATGGGCCAAATGCAGGCAGGCGGGAATAATGTAGCTGGGACATGTTGGCCGGTGTGGTAAAGTTGAAATGAAAGGCCTGTTTCCATGCTGTATGACTCTAAGACATGATAACTCCAGTCTCCTTGCTCCTGTCCAGAGAAGCAGGTGGCTTTCTCACTCTCACTACCATTCTTTAACACATTGTCGAACATCAGGCCACATTTTTGTTTAAATCTGGTGAAGGCATTTATTAAGGTCAAAAGGTCATAAGTAATAGGAGTAGATTTAGGCCATTCAGCCCATCAAGTATACTCTGCCATTCAATCATGGCTGATCTATCTTGCCCTCATAACCCCATTCTCATGCCTTCCCTCCAAAACCTCTGACACCTGTACTAATCTATCTATCTCTGCCTTAAAAATATCCATTGACTTGGCTTCCACATCCTTCTGTGGCATAGAATTCCACAGATTCACTACTCTATGACTACAGAAATTTCTCCTCATCTCCTTCCTAAACAAACGTTCTTTAATCCTGAGGCTATGACCTCCAGTCCTAGACTCTCCCACTAATGGAAACATCCTCTCCACATCCACTCTATCCAAGTCTTTCAATGAGGTCCCCCCTCATTCTTCTAAACTACAGGCCCAGTGCTGACAAATGCTCATTATATTATTGTAGCTACTTCCCAGTCCATTACTGCTGCTAGAATAGGCATGTTCATTGCAGCCATATCTGTTCCGATGCATACAGAGTTGCTGTTCCAGTTGTGCATGACACATAAATAACAGAATCAATTGGCTATAAATATTGAAGTCTGCAGTGTGGCTACTCACCCATTTTAACTGGCATCTAGCAACAAAATGAAGTAATTCTTTTTGTTGAACAGTTGAGTCCTCTGAGATGATTAAAGCATAATTAGCACTTGTGATTCCTCATGTTCATAAGTCACAGGAGCAGAATTAGGCCCATCGAATCTACCACATTCAATCATGGCTGATCTATCTTTCCAACCCCATTCTTCTTCCTCCTCTCCATAACTTTTGACATGCTTACTCACCGAGAATCTGTCAATCTCCACTTTAAAAATATCCAATGACTTGGCCCCAACAGCTGTCCGTGGCGATGAATTCCACAGATACTAATCCATGCCGATCAACATGCCCCATCTACACTCGTCCCACCTGCCGCATTTAGCCCATTTCCCTCTAAACCTTTCCTATCCATGAGGTTCTGCTTTATGTGTTCATTGTTGCACTCAAATACATTTAAAATACAAGCCTTGGATCCATTCTTCTGCTCCTCAACTAAAGATGACATTTAGTCACATTAGGGTGGGTGCTACATGAGACATCTTCATGATGAATATTGACTCATTGGGGCAGCCCAGTGCCGCAGCAGTAAATTGCTGCCTCACAGTGCCAGAGACCTGGGTTCGATCCTGTCTACAGGGGTTGTCTGCACGGAGTTTGGACATTTTCCCCATGGCCACGTGGATTTTCCCCAAGTGCTCCAGTTCTTCCCACACTCCAAAGATAGACAACAGACAACAGGTGCAGGAGTAGGCCATTCGGCCCTTCGAGATGTGAGGGTTTGTTGGTTAATTGGCTTCTTAAATTGTTCGTAGTGTGTGGGATAGGGTAAAGTGATCGTTGGTTGGCACGGTCTTGGGCCTGTTTCCACACTGTATCTCTAAACTAGACTCATAACCACTGCCACCATGTTATACTTTATGTTGTCTTGAGGTCTATGTTTAAAGTAAAGAACACAGACTTTGTGTCCTAGTTCTCTTTTAATAGTTCCAATGCTTTCCACAGGCTTCTCATTCTGTATCTGTTCCTGCTCACTAGATCACATGAAGTCACTGTGTCATGCATGTCAAAGCACAGTTTCAATTGTAATAATATAACAATGTGCAATGACTGGCAGGTTTGTAGATGACACAAAAGTAGGTGGAGGATAGTGAAGAATATTATCAAAATTGTAGCTGGATCTTGATCAGTTCAACAAGGGACAGAGGAATGATTAATAAGAGTTAAATTCAGATAAGTGCAAGGTGTTGCATTTTGGAAAGTCAAACCCTGGCAGGACCTTCACAGCGAATGGTCCTGCCAATGGGCTGTTGCAGAGCAGAGGGATCGAAGAGTGCAGGTACATAGTTCCTTGAAAGTGGCATCAGAAATATAAAGGGTGGTCAAGAAGGCTTTTGGCACATTGGCCTTCTTCAGTCAGAGTATTGAGTTTAGAAGTTGGGAGGTTATGTGACAATTTTACAAGACATTGGTAAGACCATATAGGGACTAGTGTGTTCAGTTTTGGTCATGCTGTTGTAGGAAAGATGTTGTTAAGCTGGAAAGGGTACGGAACAGATGTATGGGGATGTTGCCAGGACTTGAGGGCCTGAGCTGTAGAGAGAGGTTGAGCAGGCTAGGACTTTCTTCTTTGGGGAACAGCAAAAGCAAAAGAGAAGGCTATAACATTGCAAAGATTAGTGGGAAGCCAGAGGTTTGGGAAGTTTTTAAAGAACAACAAAAGGTAACTAAATGGACAATACGGAGGGAAAAGATGAGGTATGTTGTCAGTAATATAAAAGAGGATAGCAAGCGTTTCTACAGATATATAAGGAGTAAAAGAGTAAAGAGTAAAAAAGAGGCAAGAGTCAGAGGAGGAGCCGCCATCTTGGAGGAACGGCTGCTAAACAGCAGCCGTCCGTCAAATTCACTCTTTCTTTTGTTTTAGTGTTTTTAATTTCTTTGTTTGTTTGGGGGGTTTTGACTTTTAATGTGGGGGGGTAAGGGGGTAACTATTTCTAGGTCCCTACCTGGTCGGTGAGGCAGCTTTTTCTCCAGGCTGCCTCGTCGACCCGTCCTCGTGGCCTACCAGCGGGCATGGAGCGCCGTTTCCTGACGGGGACCGCCCAGCACCTTCAGCTTCGGTGGCGGCACAGCGCTGGAGCACTATCGTGGAGCGTAGCGGGCGATGCCTTGCCTGGGTCGCCGCGCTGGATCGACGCGCTGGAGCTCCGGTATGCGCTGACCGCCGACACCAACACCTCCGGGCTGAGGGACTGCGGAGCGACCAGCTGCGGGCGGCGGCGCCGACTCCAACATCGGGAGCCTCGTGGCTCCAAATCGGCCCGGCCCTGTCGGCTTCAGGTGCCATCGATTCCGTCAGGAAACCGGCCGTTCCAGCCGCTCCGAGGACTCTCCCGACGGCCAGGAACATCGGGCCTCCATAGAGGCAACTGTGGTGGCCTCGATGGGCCTGACTCTGGGGAGAACTGGGTTGGGGACTGGACATTGTGCCTTCCCCCACAGTGGTGGTCATTGTGGGGGGATGATTTTGTGTGCTGTGCCTGTCAGTCCGTGTACAAGATGGCGGTCGGAGGGGAGAGTGGACGCTGGCGCGAATTGGTCGCCGCTGCTCTCTCCTCAAATTGTGTTTCTTATTTTCTTTTGGTGCTCTTGAAATTGAATTCTCTCCTTGATTTGTGTACTGTGGTGTTTTTATATTTAATTTATTCCGATTATGTGTTTTGTATTTTTTTTTGTGATTCTATGCATTGTAAGGTGTCCTTGGGTTTTAGAAAGGCGCCAGTAAATAAAATGATTATTATTATTATTATTAAGTGAACATTGGGATGCTGGAGAATGATGCAGGTGTGATAATGGGAAGAGTAAATTAATAACTTTTTTGCTTCAGTCTTCACAGTGGAAAACACCAGCAGCGTGCCTGCAATCCTAAAGAGTCAGGGGGTGGAAGTTAATGGATTGGCGATTACTAAGGAGAAGGTGCTAGGTAAACTGAAAGGTCTGAGGGTGGATAAGTCACCTGGACCGGGAGGACTGCATCCCAGTGTTCTGAAGGAGGTGGCCTCAGAGATTGTGTGTGATATTTCCAGAACCACTAGAGTTATAAGTGGTTCCTGAAGATTGGAAAATTGCAAATAGCATCACGATGTACACAAAGGGAGCAAAGCTACTTCTTCTTCTTGCGTATGGCGTGCACTGCCTAAAGTTGTAGGGCAACTTGTTCTATATAATCTTATTTGATTGTGCATGCCGGGTTGATTGCATTCGACAAAACAGGGAGGACCACATGACGGTTGCAATCATCCACCCCGGGAGCAAAGCTGAAAAGCGGAAACTATTGTTAAGATTTGAGAGTCAATTATAAAGGATGAGGTTGCGCAGTACTTAGAAGTTAGCATGGTTTTGTGAAGGGAAATTTTTGCCTGACGAATCTACTGGGGTTCTTTGAGTAAGTTAGTAGCAGGATGGCTATATGGTAAATCGATTGTCACTGTACCTTATTTGGTACATGTGACAATAAACTGAACTTGAAACCTTGAACTAGTGTGAATGGGTGATCAATGGTTGATGTGGACTTGGTGGGTCGAAGGGCCTGTTCCATGCTGTATCTCTAAACTAAACTAAACATTACATGCCTCAACTTTCACGATTGAACTCAAAAGCCATTCCATTTGTGTCTGAAACAAATAGGCATGCTATTTAAAATGTACAACATCTTGCGGATTGAAGGAGAAGGTGCCCAAATTACATGATATGCAAATATAAAATAAGAAACGCAGAAATAAAATTAAAAAAGGGGAGAAGGCAGGCACGGGTTATTGATTGGGGATGATCAGCCATGATCACAATGAATGGCGGTGCTGGCTGGAAGGGCCGAATGGTCTACTCGTGCACCTATTTTCTATGTTTCTATGTTTCTAGGACAGACAGAGGGGAGGCAGTAGATGTTGTTTATTTAGGTTTTCAGAAGGCCTTTGATTAGGTGTCACACAGCAGGCTACTAGGAAAGATGAGAGCCCATGGTATTAAAGGGAAGATACTAGCATGGATAGCGGGTTGGCTGGATGGCAGAAGGCAAAGAGATGCAAGAAAAGCTGGCTGCCAGTGACTAGTGGAGTCCGCAAGGGTCTGTGCTGGGGCCGCTTCTCTTCACGTTGAATATTAATGATTTGGGTCAGTACAAAATGAGCATTTGAAAGCACTGGGCCTCTATTCATTGGAGTTTAGACGGTTGAGGGGGGACCTCATTGAAGCTTACAGAATAATGTAAGGCATAGGTAGAGGATGGATGTTTCCACTGATGGGAGAGTCTAGGACCAGAGATCATAGCCTCAGAATTAAAGGATGCTCTTTAAGAAAGGAGGTGAGGAGAAACTTCTTTAGTCAGAGGGTAGTTAATCTGTGGGATTCATTGCCACAGAGGGCTGTGGGGGCTGTCAATGGATATTTTTAAGGCAGAGATAGACAAATTCTTGATTAGAATGGGTGTCAAGGGCTATGGGGAGAAGGGAAGAAAATTGGATTAGGAGGTAGAGATCAGTCATGATTGAATGGCGGAGTAGACTTGATGGGCCAAATGGCCTAATTCTACTCCTATAACTTGTGAACTTGTGAATTTGTGAACAGAAGGATGAAGGATGAACTTACAGAGGTGTGTAAGATCATGAGGGGATTAGATAAAATAAATGCACAGTCTTTTACCCAAAGTTGGGGAATCAAGAACCACATGACATAGGTTTAGGTGAGGGAGAAAGATTTAATAGGAACCTGAGGGCAACTTTTTTTGCACAAAGGGTGATGCATGCATGGAATGAGCTGCCAGGGGAGATACTATGCTGCTATGTTGGCCTCTTTGTAGGGTACATCGAACAATCAATGTTCCAGATGTACATTGGCCCTATCCCCATCCACTACATTGGTGACTGCATCAATGCTACCTCCTGCACCCATGCAGAACTCATGGACTTCATTAACTTCACTACCAATTTCCATCCTGCACGCAAATTTACTTGGATCATCTCCAACACCCTTCCCATTCTTGATCTCACCATCTCCATCACTGGAGATAGGCTATCGACTGATGTATATTACAGTTTGAAGAAGCGTCTCAACCCAAATCGTCACCGATTCTTTCTATCCAGAGATGCTGCCTGTCCTGCTGAGTTACTCCAGCATTTTGTGTCTATCTTCAGTCTATTACAGACGAACTGACTCCCACAGCTATCTAGACAACACTTCTTCCCACCCTGCCAGCTGCAATGACTATCACCACCCTATTCCCAATTCCTCCATCTATGCCGCATATGCACCCAAGATGAGGTGTTCCATACAAAGACATCCAAGATATCATCATTCCTTAGGAAATGGGGCCCCTCTTCTATCAAAGATGACCATAGACCATAGACAAAGATTGTCAAGGTGGTGGGATCGCATTCAAGTGAGAGGTGAGAAGTTGCTATGGAGGGTAGTGGAGAAAGGTTAGAGGACAGAATAGGCAGGAGAAAGGGGGAAAGCGAGGAAGGAAAGTTAGTTTAAACTGCACGTATTTGAATGCAAGAGGCCTGTCGGATAAGGCAGATGAGCTTAGAGCATAGATAGGTACTGTACGTGCGACTGGGATGTTGTAGCCATTACTGAAACCTGGTTAAGAGAGGGGCAGGACTGACAGCTCAATGTTCTGGGATACAGGTGCTTCAGGAGAGACAGGGGTGATGGTAAAAGATGAGGTGGGGGAGGGGGATTGTTTAAGGAGGATATCACAGCAGTAGTCAGAGGTGACATTATGAACGGTTTGTCTAGTGAGGCTATATGGGTGGAGCTGAGGAACAAGAAAGTGATGATCATCTTGTTGGTGGTGTATTAGAGACCGCCAAATAGTCAAAGGGAATTAGAAGAACAAGTATGGCAGGTGATTGAAGCCAGCTGCAAGTCGAATAACGTTGTAATAGTAGGGGATCTTAACTTTCCCAATATTGACTGGGAAAATCAGAGTTTGAAAAGTTTAGATGGGGTGCAATTTCCCAAAGGTGTTCAGGAGAGAGTTTTCTACAATGAAATGTAGAGTACACCTCATGTGAGATGACAACACTTATGTTGGGAATCTAGTGTTGGGAATGGCAAGTGAATGGTGTTCATGGAGGAACCTTTTGGGACCTGTGACTCATGGTCAATTAGGTTTAAGATAGTTATGGATAGGGACAGAGAGGATCACATGTTAAAATGCTAAAGTGAGGTAAGTCCAACTTTGAGGGTATGAGAGAAAGTCTCACTCAAGTTGATTGAGGCAGGTTGTTTCAGGGGAAAGGAACTTCAGCCAAGTGAGCTGTTTTAAAAAGTGTGTTGACAAAAGCTCAGGATATGCACGTCCCTATTAGAATGAAGGCAAACATAAGGAAGCTTGGCTGATGAGAGAAATTGAACCATTGGTCAAGAATAAAAATAAAGCATGGGACAGGTATAGGCAGCTGGGATCGTGTATTCCTGGAGGAGTTTTGGGAACTAAGGAGCAAAGTTTAAAAGGAAATCAGAAGGGCGTGCTAACCGGTCACAGAAATACAATCCATTATTACAATTGATCCATTTACGGTGTATAGATACATGATAAGGGAAAGTAAAGGGCCTGTCCCACTTAGGCTATTTTTTAGGCGACTAGGCTGTCGCCACATGGTCGCCAGGGTGTCGCCTGTTTGGTCGTGAGTAGTCTTCTCAGTCGCCCAGAGTCGTAGCGTCTTTCTGGTCGCCGCTGCATTTTAAACATGTTCAAAAATGTTAGTCGACAGTCAGCGACAGTGGGCTTGACGCCAATGAGCGCAGCTTGACTTCTCCTGATGTAGGTGCTGTCGTAGGTTGTCGCCAGGTGACGTAGGTTGTCGTCGGTGCTGACTTCAGTGAATTCCATTGGCATCTACTTACGTAAACATATGTCAACCGACGACAGGTACCGGCGATATGAATTGCCTTCAGTTGTCTTCAGTTGTCGCCGACAGGGTCGTAGCTTGTTGTAGCTTGCCACAGGTGGATGTAGGTTGACTTTGGTTGTCGCCTGTGTGGTCGTAGGTGGACGTCCTAATGGGTCGCCGGTTGTCGGTAGCTTGCCGTAGATCGACGTCGACTAGGTGGTAGGTTGTTGTAGACATTGTTGTAGGGTGATCCAGTCATCGGTTTATTGGCAACCTGCTACGACTATGGCAGATGCCGGCAGTCACTTAAAAAATCGCCTAAGTGGGACAGGCCCTTAAGAAATGTTACTGGAGGAATAGAGATTTAAGAGTGTGGAACGATTGTAATGTGAGTTTGTAGATCTGCTTCTGTGGCTCGCACAGAAATAATCGCCTGTTTTAGGCACCATCTTGGAATTTTAATTTGTGATTAGATTTAGATTCGTGTGTGGACGTTGCGTCGAACGACGGGAAGCCAAATAACCGAATGGAAACGAAGTCGAAAAGCAAAATAACAGAAAGCATACGAAGTCGAAACGCCAACGAACCGAAAGGGCGGGACGCTGAAAAGCTAACTAACCAAAAGGCTGTGTCGTCTAAAACCAAACTCACCGAATGGACGCTCTGCCGAAACACCACCTAACCGAAAGGCTGCATCGCCTACAAGCCAACTAACCGAATGCCACTCTGCCGAAAAGTCAAATAATGCCTTGTGTGGGAAAATGACCCCCACCCTCCCATCTCCACCGGCCAGTGATGTGATGGACGCGGGGGTCTGGCACAATCGCTGACAAATCCCGCCCCCCGGCGACGTCATGTCCGTTATTTGACGTATCGGCAGAGTGGCATTCCGTTAGTTGGCTTTTTGGCGCCCCGCCCTTTTGGTTCGTTGGCGTTTCGGCTTCGTATGCTTTCGGTTATTTGGCGTTTCAGCTTCTTTTCCATTCGGCTATTTGGCTTCGACTTCTTTGCTTCGGCTTCTGTCCTGACGAGGACGGGGCACTGTCCTGTATGGGTATGGCTGCCCAGCCTGCAGCTGTCTGTTTTTTCACTTCTTTTTTTTATTTTTAGTTAGTTGAGTTTTTGTTTTTCGGAGCTCTAGTCTTTTTTATGTGGGGGTGGGGGGGTGGGGGGAGAAGGGGGAAACTGCTTTTCAGGGTCCCTACCTGGTCGGGGAGGCGGCTTTTCTCCGGGCAGCATCTTTGACCCGTCCTCACGGCCTACCAGTGGGCCTGGAGCGGCGTTTCCTGAGGGGACCAGCCAAAACCTCGGCTTCGGCGGCGGCACAGCACTGGAACACTGTCGCAGAGTGGATGATGCCTTGCCCGGGTCGACGCGTTGGACCGCCGATGAACCGCCGGCGAGCTGAGACCGCCAATGAACATCGTGGAGCTGCGGGTCTGTGGAGCGGCAGCGCTGAACTTTAACATCGGGAACCTGGGATCTCTTGCCGAGATCGCCAGTGGTGGAGCTCCATCCAGCGTGGCCTGTTGGCATCGGAAGCCGCGGTCTCCGGTAAGGAAGCAGCCGTTCCAGGTTTCCTATGCCGCTGAGAGGATTCTCCCGACGCTGGAGCACCATCATCCGGCGAGAATGGCCTGGAACATCGGGCCTCCGTAAAGGCAACTGCAGAGGCCTCAATAGGCCCGACTATGGGTGGACATGGGGATGGGGACTGGACTTTGTGCCTTCCCTCATAATGGGAAACATTGTGGGGGGATGTTTTTTATGTTTAAATTTCTTTATTACTGTTATGTTGTATTCTTTTTTTATGTGCTGCAATGGCAATACGCATTTCACTGCACCAATTGGTGTATGTGACTAATAAAGAACATTTGAACCTTTCTCATCCTTCGACGCCACGTCCGGGTACCTTTAGATTAGATAAAGGGGAAAGGGTAACTAAAGAGAGAGTGGGACCCCTCAGGAATCAAAGTGGTTACCTCTGTGTGGAGCCACAGGAGATGGGCAATGTCCTCAATGAGTATTTCTCCCCTGTCTTTACCGAGGAAAAAGACAGGAAGAAGCTGCCAGAGGAGGTAGATGAGGCTGGGACTATTCCAATAATTAAGAAACAGTTAGACAGGTACATGGATAGGACAGGTTTGGAGAAACCAAAAATGGGCAGGTGGGATTAGTGTAGCTGGGACGCGTTGGCTGGTGTGGGCAAGTTGGGCTGAAGGGCATGTTTCCACGCGGATCACTCTATGATTCTATGACCATAGATCAGGCTCTCACACAGGTCTCCAACAGCTCCATTCTTGTTCTCCCTCCCCCCCATTCGCAACAGGGGCAGAGCCCCCCCCTAGTTCTCACCTTTCATCCCATCAGCCGTCGCATACAACACATAATCTTCCAACATTTTCACCACCTCCAATGGGATCCCACCACTCATCACATCTTTCCATCTCCACCCCTTTCCAATTTCCTCAGAGCGCATTCTCTCCGCAAATCTCTGGTTAACTCATCCCTTCCGACCCAAACCACCCCTTCCCAAAGTACTATTCCCTGTAACTGTAGGAGATGCAACATCTGTCCCTGTACATCCTCCCTCGACTCCATCCAGGCACCCTGACAGTTCTTTTAGGTGAGGCAGAGGTTCACTTGCACCGCCTAGTAGTAAGATTAAACGAGAACTTACCAGTTTGTAGTTTGATCTTTATTTTATGAAGAGTTACGTTGAGGGATTACGTGAAGAACACGCCAGCGCGCATGCGTGTCAATCTTCAAAGCACTGGTGTGAGATCACAGATAATAGTTGATGAACTAAACATAGTAATAATAATAATAATAATAATGGATGGGATTTATATAGTGCCTTTCTAATACTCAAGGCGCTTTACATTGCATTATTCATTCACTCCTCAGTCACACTCGGTGGTGGTGAGCTACTTCTGTAGCCACAGCTGCCCTGGGGCAGACTGACGGAAGCGTGGCTGCTAATCTGCGCCTACGGCCCCTCCGACCACCACCAATCACTCCCACACATTCACATGCAGGCAAAGGTGGGTGAAGTGTCTTTCCCAAGGACACAACGACAGTATGCACTCCAAGCGGGATTCGAACCGGCTACCTTCCGGTTGCCAGCCGAACACTTAGCCCATTGCGCCATCTGTCGTCCCATAGTAAGATTAGAGAAGACTAGAATACCAGTTGATCTTTATGATAGAGGGTTGGGAGCGGAGGGCACGTAATCCCTCAACGTAACTCCTCATAAAATAAAGATCAAACTTCAAACTGGTAAGTTCTCGTTTAATCTTACTATTTTACTTCGGAGTCACGCGAGGGACTACGTGAAGATTTCAAAGCTCTGTGATTTCATGCCGTAGAAACGAGTCCACGTGTCACACACTGTGTTAATTGACCAAGGAGGAGTGAAAATACAATGCATTCAGACATGACATCGTTTTAAAGCATGCTGATGCTTTTATTTACAAAAAATAAATAATAATGACCCCTAACACTCGGGGTAAATTATAAGACAGATTTTAGAATAGAATCCGCAAACACCCATGGCCTGGTAATCGGTTTGTCATAAAATAACTGAAAAGTTCTTTCACTAGACCATCCTGCCGCTGCAAGGATGTGGTCCATAGGAACTTCCAACCCTTTCGCTGCCGATGTCGATGCAGCCCTAGTGGAATGAGATTTAAAAACATCAGTGTTCATACCTGCCCAAGCCAACACCTGTCTTAGCCACCTTGAGATGGTTTGTACTGACACCCTTCTGTGAGGTTTCTTATGACTGATAAATAATGCCAATTCAGTGCCTCTGAGGGGTTGTGTGACCTTGATATATTGTAGCAAATGGGTGACTACACATAAACGAAGGTCCATGAGATATGCTCCGAATTCCAATCTGAGACCTGACACCCCTGGTCTGCTCTGTTTGATTAATTCATACACATAGAAAATTATTTTATTAGCAGATGTTATCATTGTGTCCAGTTGCAACTTTTGTAGTGACTGGACCCTTTGCGCTGAAACTAGCGCCATAAGCATAACTACTTTATAAGTTAGCTTGACCAATGACAGGGATGTTGCTGGGGCCCACCCTCGAAGCAGCGTCAGTACAATGCCTATATCCCAAATCTTGGAGTAACGAGGTCTGGGAGGTTTGGTATTAAAAATACCTTTCATGAGTTTTGCCACCAGTGGGTGAGACCCGACAGCGTGGTGTCCCAACCCTAGCCATAAATAGCACAATTAATGGCACTGTAACCCAATCCTTCATCAAAATAAAGACTAGACAAAAACTCTAACACATCTGTCACACATGCTGTGTTATACATGACATTAGACTGTAAGCAGAACTTCTCCCATTTCCTAATATAGGAGATATATTGTTTCTTGGTAGAATCCCTGCAAGATGCTGTGATCATGTTCAAGGTTCGATCCGTCAGTCCAAGCCCAAGATAAGGTCTCTTCAGACTCTGCAAATTAATAAATGTATCCGGTCATGGCAAGGGTGACTTTCCCCTGTTACTGGATGAACCAGGAAATCAGTGCGTTTAGAAACGGTCATACAGGGTTCTGATATCGTACCATGACTGAGTAGGCCAGTCAGGTACTACCAAGATACAGTGTCCTGTTGGATCTTTTGTAAGACCCGACTGATGAGGCAGAAGGGAGGAAATGCATAGAAAAATAACTCTCCTCAGTGGAGCGAGAACGCATCCATCGCCACTGCTCCCATGCAACATACATTGGCAATTGGTGATTAAGCCTGGATGCGAATAGATGGATATCCGGCGTTCCATACCGAGCGATAATGTCGGCGAAAACTTTGCGGTCCAACATCCATTCGATGTTATCTTTAGATTTTTGTGACCTGGTGTCCGCCACTATATTAAGCTTACCTTGGAAGGTAGGTAGCTGACATCCAAATGTTTCTTTTAATGCACCAGTGCCAAATAAGGTTAGCCAAATAATCACAGGATACCGACTTAATTCCACACATGTGATTAATATATGCCACCGCAGTGGTGTTGTCAACATGAAGTTGAACGTGTAAATGGTGCATTTCTGTACTGTAAGCCTTTAGCCCATAAAATGCACCCAACAACTCTAAATAATTAATACCATGTGACTTGAATAATGATGATTCATGCACATCCCATCTGCCACCACAACTAGATATGGTATTAGTAGCACCCCAACCTTGGGTGCTAGAATCGGTTTGTAAAATAACCGAAGGACTGCTGATTATAATGGTATTGGAACCATGCCGAATGTTGAGTATCCACCATTGCAATTCAGAAATAGCATTGGCTGGTAACCGCATAGGTCGGTCAAAATGACCAGCATGATTTTTGAGTGCTTGCACCCTTGCACGTTGTAAATTTTGATAATGCAAGGGTCCAAATTGTGCGGTTGGAAATGCGGCCACTAATTTGCCAATTACCCTGGCTACTTGTCTAATAGATGGCTGATTAACAACAACAAGGTTGTAGCAGGCCTCTACTAATTCCAATCTCTTGCCCGAGGGCAGAGTCACAGACATGTGAACAGAATTAATAGTAAACCCCAAATAATCAATCACCGTGGATGGTGTTAACTTAGGTTTATCTGGATGGTTGAGAAACCCCAATATCTCAAACAAGTGTTTAGTGGCTGAAACAGCTAATTTAGCTAATTCCAGAGATTTCCCAATGATTAAAATATCATCGAGATAAGCCATGACAATATATTTTTGAGCTCTGAGAAGCGCAACTGCCGGTTTAATAATTTTTGTAAATAATCTGGGGGCTGAAGTTAACCCATTAGGCAATTCTTTAAACTGCCACAGTTGCCCCATCCAGTTAAATTTCAAATACCCTCGGTGATCCCTATGAATGGGTACCGAATAGTATGCATCTTTGAGGTCGATGCATGCCATAAAGCATCCTTTGGAAATCAAATGTTTGGCAGTAACAAAAGTTTCCATGTAAAAATGTTTATACTGCACAAAAGCATTTAGCTCAGAGAAATCAAGGATGATGCGGCATCCACCATCTTTCTTTTTCCTTGTAAAGATATTAGAAACAAATTCGTGAGGGTAATGCCGTGACCTCTCAACTACACCTTTTGAATGTAACTTCAAAATTTCTGCATGCACAACCAAACGTTCCTACTGAGAAAGCACAAACATCCGGTTAGGCGCATGCTGCGTGGATGGTAACGAATTATCAAGGAACTCAATTTTATACCCTTGTATACTGTGCAGTATAAATGAGTCAGAGGTTATAGAACTTTCACCAACTTGGAAATAATCTACACACCCCATGCTCCGAAAGGAACCAGACCCACCTAGTGGGTTAGTGATTACTTCTTCCGCCCCCGAGTCCTGGGGGGTAGAGGTGCTGGAATGTGACAATGGCACATCTTCCAAGAAGGTCGCTCTGGGCCTTGGCCTAAAAAAGACCTATGTCCAGGATATGCGGCCTTCGAGCTTTCACCAGCCTCAGGATATTGTTTTCTGCTGGTGGATGTATAGGGATGCGGCAGCCGAAATTGATAGGTCTTGCTGGTTGACGGCAGCTTCATCAGGCCGACCGCCTTTGCCTCTTCATCCAGGTCTTTGACCTGCTTCGGTAGATTATCCCTGAACAACAAATTTGGCGGATGTATATTGCTTGCTTTACATTCTGTAACCCTGCAAACTTAGGGTTTAGAGCTGGTCGGATGACACTTTTCCTAAAACAGTTTATCTCAAAATGAGCATTGCACATAAGTGCTAGCGCATCTTGCTGCTCATCCAACAAAGGTCCTCCATCGACAGACCTGGCAAATGCCGTTATGCCCGAAGCCACTAATCTGAGGATTCTTTGGATTTTGATTTCTTGGGCCCTGATGCCCCCCCCCCCCCCCAATGTATCCCCAGATAGAATTATTTACTGCTGGGACATTTAGCGATGCACAATTTGCAGGTGCCATGTATTTGGGGGCTGTTTCGGTCATCGCCTGCTCCTGCAGCTGGTGAGATGTAAGGTTATTAATACTCTCAGCCAGTTGTTCCTGCAACGGTTCCCCGGTTTGTGAGGGGACTGCGAATTTGGCAACCATGACAGGTACAGTTCGAGCTTTATGCACCCCAAACATACTTGCAGTGTCTTCAGCCATTCCCCCGAATTCGGAGTCAGCCCAGTCCTGGCTCCGTATACTCCCCTCCGAGGAGAGAGAGACATTGTGCAGCCATGTACGAGGCGCTGCCGTGGGCTTAGGGGACCCACGCAGACTTTGCTCCGACTGCTGGAGCATGTTATGTTGGAGCATTTTCTCCACTACACGCTCCATTCGAGCTAAACGCCCCAGGGCACTTTCTGTCGAAGGAGGTGAATCTTCCCAGCCTGACTCATCCGAGTCCACAGGCCGGTCCGTTTTTCGATTGGCTTTACCCTCTTTTCAGGGAACCACTGCCAAAATTGTAGGTCCCAAGTCGGAGGTCTCTGACGGCATTGTCAGAGCCTCAGGTGGAGAATTCGACCGCCTCAGACTGCCCGCATTTTCGCGGTCCTACGCAGCCTGTTTTGCCGCGGTCCGTTTTGACTTAGACCTTAATTTTTCCATTTCCTGGAAATCCAATGTCCTGTAAACGAATTTGCAGGACAAACGACCTCAGAATGTGAAACTTACCTGGAGCGTCCTTTTAAACTTACCACTGTAGGAGTTGTGCGCCTACCAACTGGTTGCTGTGCCATGCGTTAGACGATATGACGCGCATGCGTGCTGGCGGGTTCTTCACGTAGTCACTCACGTGACTCCGAAGTAAAATCTTCTGTATCCACTGTTCTAGGTGTGGACTCATATATTCTGGTAAGGACACGGTGCTGGAGTAATTCAGCTGGTCAGGTGTATCTATGGAGGACATGGATAGGTTACGTTCCGAGTTGGGACCCTGCTTTAGTGGGGAAAGCAGCTGGAAAAGAGGTGGGATGGGAGAAAGCCTGGCAAGTGAGGTGGTTACATAGATTGGCAGATGGGAGGACAAAGCATGGAGATGAAAAGGGGACAAAAGGAACACAAAAGGAGATAAAAAGGAGACAAGGAGACGATGGGGCATTGATAAGGAGAGACAAGGTTTGAAAGAGGACTGAAATTTAAAGCCAGAGGATATCGGTGATGGATGGGAAGGGATGTGTAGGATGTGGAGGCTGGTGGGGTGAAAGGTGAGAACCAGGGTAACTCTGTCCTTATTGTTTTCTCCTGAAGTTACTCCAAGAAATCACCTGCTACAAGAGAAAAAAACCACTCCTTGGACAATCGTCAGCTGACCAACGGCCTGAACGAGTTCTACTGCAGGTTCAATAGACAGAAACATAACCCTGGTATCCCCTCTCTCCCTCCCTCCCCCACCCACTCCTCCCCAATTACCACTTCACACCTACTTACAGCCTGACTCCAGTCTGTAAACACTGGACCCATCACAACCCACTACTAGCCTCACATCAGTGATGGGGAGGTATCTGGAGTCAATTATAAAAGATAAAATAGCAGCACATTTGGATAGCATTAAGATGGTCGGTCTGAGTCAGCATGGAATTACAAATGGGAAATCATTCTTGACTCATCTTCTGGAAATTTTTGAGGAACTTAAGCCCCTGTCTCACGGTCCGAGTCCACTCACGAGTGATCCCAAGTGAAAGAAAAAATCAAACTCGTGGTTGTCTACGAGATTCCAAGTTTATGTTCACGAGTTTAAACGAGTTCCCACGTGTATGTCTAAGTTTTCCGTTTACTTCTCATATCTGCGATGTGCCAAGTTCCTCTCCCGAGTTACTCTTGAGCCAACAACGACTACCGACATGTGGAAAAATCATCACATGGATAAAAATGTCATGCAGTTTTTTTTACTATAAAAAGCCTCCCATGACCATGACAGAACTTCCTCGACGATCAGCTTCTCCATGTCTCTTATGCTTCTCATGCATGCTTCTCTTGTCATGTAATTAACCACTTTTATCAAATCGTTGCCTATCATTGCTACAATTCAAAAAATGGCATTTAAGTACTTGGCTGTCAAAAAAAGCGCAAAACGTAAAGGTGTTTAAGAAACGGACTCCAGGGAGAACTTCAAAGCTTTTGTAAATCGATTAAATTCAGGTAGAAGTTGAACTCAAGATATAAATCCCCTGAAAGTTAGGTTTCTTAACACAGGATAGATGTTCTGCCAGAACGGAGTTGCTGAATAAAATCATCTCCCATTTTCCTCCATTTCTTGCATGACCTCGGCTTGCCAGCTTTATTTCACACTCCGTGATCTGCGTAATGTATATAAGTGTAAAATAATAAACTGACCAAGAATGTCCCGTGTTCACCCTTGTTAGTTTAGTTTAGTTTAGAGATACAGAGAGGAAACAGGCCCTTCGGACCACTGGTTCCGCGCCGACCAGCGATCCCCGCACACTAACACCATCCTACACCCACTATGGACATTTTTACATCTTTGGAGTGTGGGGGGATGGGGAGAACTTACAAACTCAGTACAGACAGCACCCATAGTCGGGATCGAACCCGGGTCTCCGACGCTGCATTCGCTGTCAGGCAGCTGCACCACCGTGAATGAAGGCCTGTTTTAAGTATTAAATAGAGGAGCAAGAGGGTGATCAAGGCGGAGAAAGTGTAGAGGCCAATGCCCAGGTAGTCCAACTCGCAGGAGTGCAGGTCCACCATGACGACGCTGTGGCCGCGGTGGGCTTTGAGGGAGGCGCAGGTGACATCGGTGACCAGGCGAGGGATGTAGACCGTGGTCTGATTGATCCACCACACGAACCACCTGGCATCGCAGGTGCAGAGAAAGTGGTTGCCGCTTAGCCGCAGCTCCCGAAGGTGTTTGATGGTGCTGTCCGGGAAACTGGAGACCTGGATGGTCTTCAGGTTGTTGTAGCTGAGATCCAGGTACTGCAGGGAGGTGCCGTCCCGCAGGAAGTCCTTGGTCAGCTTGGAGATCTGGTTGCGGGTGAGGTTGAAGACGCGCAGGGTCTGGGTGCAGTTGGACAGCATGCGAGGCACCGTGGTCAACAGGTTGCTACCGAGGTCCAGCAGCTCCAACCAGCCTAGCAGGTAAAGCCTGCCCCAGTTGAAGCTCCACAGCTGGTTACCGCTCAGCACAAGCTCCTTGAGTAGCGGGGGCAGGTGGTCAAACACGTCGTGCGGCATGAGAGCGAGTCTCTTCCCCTAATAATCCGCTGCTATCTGTGTTCGAGAGCGAAAACTTGCAAAGGGCATGCATGGTTCCTCACCAGCGAAGATGGACACAGAATGCTGGAGTAACTCAGCGGGACAGGCAACATCTCTGGAGAGAAGGAATGTGTGACGTTTCGGGTCGAGACGCGTTACTTCTCTCCAGAGATACAGCAACAGCACAGCACAAAACCAGTCTGAAGAAGGGTCTCGACCCAAAATGTCACCAATTTCTTTTCTCCAGAGATGCTGTCTGCCCCGCTGAGTTACTCCAGCATTTTGTGTCTATATCCCATGGCTTGTTATGTCACCTCACATTGTAAAATCATTATCTGAAGAAATGTCTCCTCGCTGGCTCAAACATAATCTATGTAGAACTCACATTTGTCTCTGCTTCATATACGTGGGAATTCCCTCAGTATGGTCACTTTTGACCCGTCCCGTCCGGTGTTAACCCTTCCCATCAATGCTTGAGCCCCCATCTTCGCTCTGTACCTTCAGCTTCATCGGCGGCTCTCTCCCTTCGAAAGTATCCAAGTTAATTTCAGACCCCTATCCATCCATCCATTCATTCATTTTCCATTAAGATCTGACTAATCTTCAACATTTCACTTCTGGCACTCAGGCCTAACCCACGGTGGACTCAAGAGTCACTACGGTAAACTCACGGGCCACTACGTTCTTACAACGAGTTTAAATGTTTTAAATTTTAACTTCAAGAGTAAATTTGACACGTGGAAATCTTTAAACATGTTTAAAATTTTTCAAGAGTTAACAACTTTCCCGGGTACCTGCCGTTAGCGCCACGAGTCGCTAAGTTGCGTCCACGAGGTTCCGAGGTTCCCGCCACGTTAATTGTACGTGATTACCACGAGTTTCATTTGTTTTAAACTCGGGGTCACTCGTGGGTCGACTAGCACCGTGAGACAGGGGTTTAACTAGGAAAATGGACAAGGGAGAGCCAGTGTATGTAGTGTACCTGGACTTTCAGAAAGCCTTTGATAAGGTCCCACATAGGAGATTAGTGGGCAAAATTAGAACACATGTTATTCGTGGTAAGATACTGACATGGATGGGAAATTGGTTGGCAGACAGGAAACAAAGAGTAGGGATTAACGGATCCCTTTCAGAATGGTAGGCAGTGACTAGTGGGGTACTGCAAGGCTCGATACTGGGACCGCAGCTATTTACAATATACATTAATGATTTAGATGAAAGGATTAAGAGTAACATTAGCAAATTTGCAGATGACACAAAGCTGGGTGGCAGTATGAACTGTGAGGAGGATGCTATGAGGCTGCAGGGTGACTTGGACAGGTTGGGTGAGTGGGCAGATGCATGGTAGGTGCAGTTTAATGAAACTAAATGTGAGGTTATCCACTTTGGGGGCAAGAACAGGAAGGCAGATTATTATCTGAATGGTGTCATGTTGGGAAAAGGGAAGTACAACATGATCTGGGTGTCCTTCTTCATCAGTCACTGAAAGAAAGCATGCAGGTACAGCAGGCAATGAAGAAAGCTAATGGCATGTTGGCCTTCATAACAAGAGGAGTTGAGTTTAGGAGTAAAGGGGTCCTTCTACTGTTGTACAGGGCCCTAGTGAGACCACACCTGGAGTATTGTGTGCAGTTTTGATCTCCAAATTTGAGGAAGGACAGTCTTGCTATTGAGGGAGTGCAGCGTAGGTTCACGAGGTTAATACCTGGGATGGCGGGACTGTCATGTGTTGAAAGAATAGAGCGACAGGGCTTGTACACTCTGGAGTTTAGAAGGATGAGAGGAGATCTTATTGAAACATGGAAGATTATTAAGGGATTGGACATGCTGGAGGCAGTAAACATGTTCCCGATGCTGAGGGTGTCCAGAATCAGGGGCCACAGTTTAAGAATAAGGGGTAGGCCATTTAGAACTGCGATGAAGATTTTTTTTTTACCCAGATAGTTTCTCTGGATGTTTTCAAGAGAGAGTTAGATAGAGCTCTTAAAGTTAGCGTAGTCAAGGGATATGGGAAGAGGGCAGGAACTGATTGTGGATGATCAGCCATGATCACAGTGCTGGCTCGAAGGGCCGAATGGCCTACTCCTGCACCTATAGTCTATTGTCCCCAATTACCACATCACATCCACTTACAGCCTGACTCCAGTCTGCAAAGACTGGGCTCTCGTCCACTACCCACCCCCTCCTTGCTGCCCAACATCAATCAGTCTGGCCACTTTTCCATCGCTAACCATAGCAATTGAGGAAGTGGAAAAGCAATTCAGGAGACAGAAAAGCCATAAATCTCCAGGATCGGACAATGTTTCCCCCTCTACCCTCAAGTTCTGTGCCAAACAACTAAGGATTACTGGTCTTAATGACTACACGCCTGTCGCACTGACCTCTGTAATCATGAAGACCCTTGAAAGACTTGTGCTGGTCCACCTTAAAAATATCACAAACCCCATGCTGGACCCTCTGCAGTTTGCATACCGGGCAAATAGATCAGTGGATGACACAGTCAACCTAGGCCTGCATTCCATCCTCCAGCACCTAGACGGCTAAGGGACCTATGCAAAGATTTTGTTTGTGGATTTTAGCTCTGCATTGTGCCAGAGCTACTACACTCCAAACTCTCCAAGTTGACTGTGCCTGAACCCCTCTGTCAGTGGATCACCAACTTCCTGACAGACTGGAAGCAGCATGTGAGGCTGGGAAAGCACATCTCAGACCCGCTGACTCTCAGCATAGGAGCACCGCAAGGCTGCGTATTCTCCCCGCTCCTTTACTCTCCCTACACAAACGATTGCACCTCTGTCAAGCTTCTCAAGTTTGCGGACGACATAACCCTGATTGGACTGATCCAGGATGGGGAGGAATCTGCCTACAGACATGAAGTGACAAAGCTGGTATCCTGGTGCCATCGCAACAACCTGCTGCTCAATGCTCTTAAGACAGTGGAATTGATTATAGACTTTTGCAGAGCTCCCCCTTCCCTCCCCCCACTCATCATCAATAACACCACAGTCACATCTGTAGAGTCATTTAATTTCCTTGGAACCATCATCTGCAGGGACCTTTTATTGGGAGGCCCCAATCGACTCAGTCAAAACGACCCAACAGAGGATGTACTTCCTGCAGCAGCTGAGGAAACACAATCTGCCACTAGCAATGATGGTTCAGTTTTATACTGCCATCATAGAGTCTGTCCTCACTTTCTCCATCATGGTCTGGTTTGGCTCAGCCACCAAGCATGACATCCGGAGGCTGCAGGGCATCGTTCGATCAGCCGAGAAGGTTGTTGGCTGCAACCTTCCCTCCAATGACGAACTGTACACTGCAAGGTCCAAGAAGAGAGCGGGTAAGATCATCTCTGACCCCTCTCACCTGGCCACAAACTATTTGAATCACTTCCCTCTGGAAGGAAGGACTGTTAAAGCCGCCACAGCCAGATATAAAAAACAGCTTTTTTCCAACGAGCAGTAGCTGTACGCAACAGCCAAAAGTCTGTAGCCTCCTTTTGCTCTAGTATTTTATTTCATTCTACACATGTTTAAATTATTGTATTGTATTGTATTGTATTGTATATCTTTATTGTCATTTCCTGAGTATTCGCATACCCAGAGGAAACAAAAAAACGTTCCTCAACCAGTGTCCATTTCAGTGTGTGCAGTCAAAAATAAATAGAAGTAAAAATACATATATCATGAACAAATTAACACTCTACTCTAATAAACATCAACAGGCGTTCCGATCGGCAGCGGCACGACAGTGGCTCTGCTGCAGTGTGTCCAGGTTGGTGGTTGGTGCACGATACTTTGGCAGGGGACAAAGTCCGTTTATCAGTCTTATAACCTGCGGGAAGAAGCTGAGGAGCATCCTGCTGGTTTTGCACCTAATGCTCCGGTACCTCTTCCCAGATGGCAGGATGGAGAATATGTGATGGGATGGGTGGTAGGGGTCTTTGATGATGGAGATGGCTCTGCTGATACATCTCTTCCTGTATATGTCCAGCAGGAAAGGGAGTGGAGCACCAATAATCCTGCTGGCGGTCTTCACAATCCTGTCTAGTTGGTGCCGTTCGTACGCCTTGCAGCTCCCGAACCAGGAAGTGATGCCGTAGGTTAATGTGCTCTCGATTGTCCCCGTATAAAAAGTTCGTAGGTGTGTAGTGGGGAGACCTGCTTTACGTAGTCTTCGGAGAGGGTGTAGTCGCTGCTGGGCTCTCTTGACCAGTGCTGTGGTGTTGGTCGTGGACGTCAGGTCATCTGACAGGTGGAGTCCTAGGAACTTCACGCTGTTGACCCTTTCCACATCAGCTCCATCGATGTGCAGAGGTGTATGGTGTTGTTTTCCCGCCCTCCTGAAGTCAACCACCATCTCCTTAGTTTTTCCCACGTTGAGAATGAGGTTGTGGGATTTGCACCATCCTGTGAGCAGCTCCACCTCCATCCTGTACGCCGACTCATCATTGTCACTGATGAGACCCACCACTGTTGTGTCATCAGCGAACTTGTTGATGAAGTTGTTGTTGAGTCTAGCAGTACAGTCGTGTGTTAGCAGACTAAACAGCAGGGGGCTTAGGACACAGCCTTGGGGCGAGCCAGTGCTCACGGCTATGGTTTTTGATGTCCTACTGCCCACCCTGACTGTCTGCTGCCATTGCGATAGAAAGTTCAGGACCCAGTTACATGTGCCAGCATCAACTCCCAATAGCTCCAACTTTTATTCAATTCAATTCAATTCAATCAACTTCTACACAATACCTGGTGGGATTGTCATCTATTTCCCACCCCCGATTCAGCGATCATTTGGTCAATGAGGTCAAGAAATATCGCAAAGATAGGAAAAAGACTTGCAGACCAGCAGGAAGAGGTGCAGAGAAAAATGATGCAAATGTAACTTGAAGAGCTCAAAAAGAAAGAGCGTGAAAAAAGGAAAGACAATGTTGTCAATAACAACAGACCTGGTTGAAAAGACTGAAATAAGTGATGCACCGACACACAGTGAGTCCTATGACAGAGCCAAACAGGGGCCAGAGAATTCCACGCCAATAATAAATGTCCTTGGGGGAGTGTTTCCTCAAATGCCCTATCAGGAGTGATATAAATCTGGATATAAGCCCAGACAGGACTGGGGTCCCCAAGGGAGGGAGGGATCTCAAGGAGGAGGTCAAGAAAGGTTAGTAAGGAGACAGGTAATGGATAAGGTGTGTTGGGGATGTGAACAGGTATGGTAATCAGGAAATAATAATAATTATGTTAAGATAGTGGTGAACATAGTTATGGTAAGAACATTAAGAAGAGGTATTAAATACACCTAGGCTAGGATGCGGCAGGGTTTTAAATACTAGCCCCATGTTTTTAATCAGATGTTAAAGGCAGATTTAGAAAGTATTTGATACAGTACGTGGATGATTTGTTGGTTTGTTCTACAAGTTAGAAGCAATGTGAGCGAGACATTTTAATTCTCTTGGAAAAGATGGCATAGGATGTCATAAAGTATCAAGGAAGAAGTTGCTGTTTTGTCAGCAGCGGGTAGAATATTTTGGACGAGTAATATCTAAAGAAGTAAAAGCTATTGCGCAGGATCAAATTGAAGCGATAATTGAAGTTCCCAAACCTCAGACAGTAGGACAGATGATGATGATCTTGGGAATGGCAGGATATAGTTCAGACTAGACTGGAAAGTATGTTGAAATTGTGATGTCATTAAGGAAAATAATGAAGGAAGAAAGACACACAAGTCTGAGAAATGTTTTACAGTCAGAGCCTTTGAATGTAGGGGACAAAAAGGTTTTGCTTGTGGATGTTTCTTGTTAAAGGGATCATAATAGCAAGTATGCAGGGTTTGAAGTGGTGCATCAGGATGAATTAGACTTTAAGGTAATTAAATTGGAAGCCTGCAATCTTGCTTAGCTCAGTTGGCAAAATGTAAGGCTTTAAGAGCAGCATGTGACATGAGGGAAGGTGAGAAAGCTGAAGTTTATACCGACTAAGCATATGTACCTGGGGTCTTTCACATGTTTGGAGCAGAAGGGAAACAGAAAGGCTTTGAGAAAAGCAACGGAGACCTCATGCAAAGTCAGTATAAAGTACAGATAAGGGCAAAGATGAAGCCAGAGGCACTAGCTGTCATTAAATGCCAAGCACATAGGAAGGGAAATCAAAGTGCAGACGAAGCAGCCAGAACAGCATCTGGAGGATGATCAGCTGTTATTACGCCTAGGGTAAGCTTGGATCTTTTTAGGTGCAAGAACTGTAGTAAAGTTTCTGATGAATGAGGTAATCGAGAGGTTTGGTAGACCTACAGAAATCAGCTTTGACAATGGATTGTTTTCATTCAGAGAATAGTCAAGCTGGCTCTACAGGCCCTTAGAGTAAAACACAGATTTGGGTGTGTAACACCTGCAGTCACAGGGCATGGTGGAAAGAATAAATGGAACATTGAAGGCTAAGATAAATAAGATTTGTGTAAGTACAAAGTTGAATTGGTTCAATGCCCTGCCATTGGCACTGAAGAGATGTTGCATGCAAAACTAACCGAATAACCCACATAACACCACATGAGATGCTTACTGGCCGACCCATGCCGGTGGCACAATGGAGAGGTCCCTACAAGGGACCGAGTTTGGAACAGTTAGAGGTAGAATTTAAGAAGTATATGCAACAGTTAATTATGATATACAAGTCTATTTATGCACAGGCAAAGTAAAAGCAGTTGGAGGTGGACTAGGAGGAAGGACCCTTTAAACATGGAGAAAAGGTGTATGTATGAGTTTTCAGAACCACCCACCGCTGTTCAGGTAGAAGGTTGATCTACTTGGTACCATTTCAATCCTTACATGAGGGCTGTCCCGCAGGTACGACTAGATAATAGCCCTGAGGTAAGTGAACAGGAGGACAAAGAAGTGAGGGAAGAGCAGAGTTCTGACAAGAACGTTGTTTGACGTCAGTGGTGGGCAAATTAATGGAAAGGATACTTAAAGATAATATATATAAGCATCTGGTTAAACAGGGTCTGATTAGGAACAGTCAACATGGATTTGTGCCTGGAAGGTCATGTTTGACAAAACTTCTTGAATTTTTTGAAGAGGTTACTAGGGAAATTGATGAGGGTAAAGCAGTGGATGTTGTCTATATGGACTTCAGTAAGGCCTTTGACAAGGTTCCACATGGAAGGTTGGTTAAGAACGTTCAATTGTTGGGTATTAATGGTGGAGTAGCAAGATGGATTCAACAGTGGCTGAATGGGAGATGCCAGAGAGTAATGGTGGATGGCTGTTTGTCAGGTTGGAGGCCGGTGACTAGTGGAGTGCCTCAGGGATCTGTGTTGGGTCCACTGTTGCTTGTCATATACATCAATGATCTGGATGATGGTGTGGTAAATTGGATTAGTAAGTACGCAGATGATACTAAGATAGGTGGTGTTGTGGATAATGAAGTAGATTTTCAAAGTCTACAGAGAGATTTAGGTCATTTGGAAGAGTGGGCTGAAAGATGGCAGATGGAGTTTAATGTTGATAAGTGTGAGGTGCTACATCTTGGCAGGATAAATCAAAATAGGACGCACATGCTAAATGGTAGCGAATTGAGGAATGTAGTTGAACAGAGGGATCTAGGAATAACTGCATAATTCCCTGAAGGTGGAATCTCATGTAGATAGGGTGGTAAAGAAAGCTTTTGGTGTGCTGGCCTTTATAAATCAGAGCATTGAGTATAGAAGTTGAGATGTAATGTTAAAATTGTTCAAGGTATTGGTGAGGACAATTATGGAGTATGGTGTACAATTTTAGTCGCCAAATTTATAGGAAAGATGTCAACAAAATAGAGAGAGTACAGAGGAGATTTAGTAGAATCTTGCCTGGGTTTCAGCAACTAAGTTACAGAGAAAGGTTGAACAAGTCACAAGTCAAGTCAAGTCACATTTATTTATATAGCACATTTAAAAAACAACTCTCGTTGGCTAAAGTGCTTTACATTTGTTATAAGAATAGTATAAACAAACAAACTACATACATATATACATATAGCCCTCGCTCAGAGGACATCAAGAAAGGCTTGGGAGTATAGATATGTTTTTAGTCTTGACTTAAAGGAGTCGATGGAGGGGGCAGTTCTGATGGGAAGGGGGATGCTGTTCCACAGTCAAGTTAGGTCTTTATTCTTTGGAGCGCAGAAGGTTAAGGGGGGACTTGATAGAGGTCTTTAAAATGATGAGAGGGATAGACAGAGTTGACGTGGATACGCTTTTTCCATTGAGAGTAGGGAAGATTCAAACAAGAGGACATGATTTCAGAATTAAGGGACAGAAGTTTAAGGGTAACATGAGGGGGAACTTCTTTACTCAGAGAGTGGTAGCTGTGTGGAATGAGCTTCCAGTGGAAGTTGTGTAGGCAGGTTCGATTTTATCATTTAAAAATAGATTGGATAGGTATATGGATGGGAAAGGAATGGAGGGTTATGGTCTGAGTGCAGGTAGATGGGACTAGGTGAGAGTAAGTGTTCGGCACGGACTAGAAGGGCCGAGATGGCCTGTTTACATGCTGTAATTGTTATATGGTTAAGATAATGTGAAGTTTTTGGAGACATTAATGACTATGAGACTGGTGTAAATAAGGTGAGATTATGGGGTGTATGTGTCTTGTTTGGGGAACAATGTTTCACCTTCATATCTAATAATACTAGCCTGGAGGGGTCTTTCACTAAAGCCATGGATAAGCTAAAAACCTAAGGAGTGAGGTTAAAAGAAACGTAGGATTCAGACAACAATTGTTTGGGTAGCTGGAGAGCATGTTGGGGGGCTGGGGAGCATGGCTGATTAAAATTGGTTTGACCATTGGGGTCGTACTACTTGCAGTAGCAATCATGCTGTGCTGTGTTTTCCCCTGTATTAAGTCTCTCTTGGTGAAAGTTACTGTGATGCAACTGCCAATGATAACGGGTGAAGACGAATCCGGCCCTCAAGGGAAGTGGACCTTGGTGATAGATTACTACTACGATGGAGAAGAAGTGTTAGGAAAATGTTAAACGAAGTCTGTAAGGGAAGCTGGATCTTTTTTTTCCTGCCTCACGTAATGGGGGTGGGTTTTTGGCCCAGTTTCTCAGGGAGCCAGAGAAAGAACGCTACACAGCTTTACACTAAATTAATTAAAAGAGAATGCATTTTAGGGCTCTATGGGTGATTAGACCTGAGGGATGTGTGTGTGGTTTTCTTTGTCTTTTGAGACTCGGTGGAGTCTCAGAGGAGGCAGTTATATGGAAGTTATAAACAAGTTACTTTAAGTTATAAATAAGTTACTTATTTCTACTTTTGCACCTTTGTATTCTTAATAAATACATTTATATCCTTGTGTTAAACATAAACTAAAATGGTGTGTGTAACAGTATAAAATGGTGTGTGTAATCTTGGATAAAACATAGCTGGGAGATTAAAAACAATAGTTTGGAATTTGAGGGCTGCCGACAGAGGAAGAGATATGAGGGGAAATGTAAAGACTGAACCAAGGTCAGAAGTTAATGGTGGTGAGACAGAGAATACTAGAATCAAAAACAGATTGATGTGAAAGGAGTACAGCATGAAAGATAATGTAGCAGAGAGCAATTAGAGAATGGACAGGTGGTGTCATCTCTGAATGTTCCAAGCTGATATTTGCAAAAAAAGGCTTTTTGTCTTCTTGAAGAATTCTCCGTGTCTGTGTCATCTTATCCAACTTTGAGTTTTAAAACCACGACACTAACTTTGTAAACAAGTGTACATGACTGACCTTACAGTTATGCTATCAAAAATGATATCAAAATGTTTCATGCTTTGAGTCTGTAGAACAGTCTCTTGATTGACTTTTCTCATCTGATGAGTTATTGCTTGCTTGTTATTGCACACGAAGTAGAAGATAATTGTCGCTCATTTCTAGTGTTATTATACTGACAGTAATATATGTTTTTCAATGACTGGCACATGAATATAAATGTTTGGTAGGCTTGCTCATGACACCAAATGTGGAGGAGTTACAGACAGTGTCAAAAGATATAGTGGAATATCGGCACAAAGATATAGATAGAGACACAAAAAGATTGAGTCACTCAGCGGGACAGGCAGCATCTCTGGAGAGAAGGAATGGATGACATTTTGGGACGTGACCCTTCTTCAGACCTGAAGAACTTAAGACCAGGTCTGAAGAAGGGTCTTGACCGAAACGTGAGTCTGAAGAAAGGTCTTGTCCCGAAACGTCACGTATTCCTTCTCACCAGAGATGTTGCCTGTGCCGCTGAGTTACTCCAGCGTTTTGTGTCTATCTTCAGTTTAAACTAGCATTTGCAATTCCTTCCTACACATAGCGGGTTATAGATCAGCTGCAGAAATGGGCAGAGAAATTGCAGATGGAGTTTAACCTGAGCAAGTGTGAGGTGTTGCACTTAAGGAGGTTGAATGTAAGGGGAAACTATATATTGTAAGGGGAAACTTACAATATATAATTTCCCCTTACATTATAAACTATATAATGTAAGGGGAAACTATATATCTCTCTGCACATCAACAGCATTGATGTGCAGAGAGATCTTGGAGTCCAAGTTCATAGCACACTGAATGTGACAGCACAAGTAGATAGGACAGTAAAGAAGGCATATTGTATGCTTGCTTTCACTGGTAGGGGCATTGAATATAAGAGGAAGTTATGATGCAGCTCGATAGGACTTTGGTTAGGTCACATTTGGAGCATTGTGTGCAGATACAGTCTCCCCATTACAGAAAAGATATGGAAGCATTGGAGAGGGTGCAGGGGACATTTACCACAATGCCACCCAGATCAGAGAGTTTCAGACACAGGGAGAGGTTGGATAGATTTGGATTGTTTTCTCTGGAATGTCAGAGGTTTAGGGGAATCTTGATTGAAGTATATAAAATGATGTGAAGCAGAGATAGGGCAGACAGCCAGAACCTTTTCCCCGGGGCGGAAATGTCCAACACTAGTAGGCATAGGTATATTGTGAGAGGGGGAAGGTTTAATGGGGATGTGCGGAGAAAATTGATTTACACAGATAGTAGAGGGGGCGTGGAACGCATCACCAGGAGTGGTGGTGCAGATACAATTGCAACATTTTAAGAGGCATTTAGATAAGCACATGGAAGTGCAGGGAATAGAGTCATATGGATCACGTGCAGGCAGAGGAGATCAGCTCAACTCGTTATTATGTTCAGTGCAAACATTGTGGGTTGAAGGGGCCTTCTTGTGATGTATTTATTCTATGAAATACTGCAGACAAAGAAAAACACACAGACAGCAGATGATTTAATTTCTTCCATTTAATGAGTAGAACTGACATAAATGGTGATGTCATCCAATCAGTTTGCTTCATGGATGATGCAACCTAATTGTCTCTCCCGGGGCTTTGAACAATTATATATTTGAACATTCAGCACAGTCAGGAGGTTGGTTGCAGATCAAGAACACGTATACATCGTGAAATAAAATGCACGGACAAGTTTACGGCCAAGTGTATGGAATTTATTATCTTGTTCTGGCAATGTTGGGGGTTCCAGGTAAGAGTCTGGTACTAATGATGAACTGTGTAGACCAATTTGAACTGCTTCATTGCTCTCCAAACGTTATGACTGAATACATCAATTCTGATCCCAGAGGAGGCATCTTTTCAACATTATCGAAGCAGTGTGATTATTGCAGTATTTATATGATAGAATAGAGTGCCATTTACATGGCGAGTGGAGTGTCGCAAGGCTCGGTGTTGGGGCCGCAACTGTTTACCATATATATTAATGATTTGGAAGAGGGAATTAGGAGCAAAACTAGCAAGTTTGCGGATGACACAAAGCTGGGTGGCTATGTGAACTGTGAAGAGGATGTTAGGAGGTTGCAGGGTGACCTGGACAGGTTGAGTGAGTGGGCAGATGCGTGGCAGTTGCAGTATAATACAGATAAATGTGAGGTTATCCACATTGGAGGCAAAAACAAGGGGGCAGATTATTATCTCAATGGGGTTAGGTTAGGTAAGGGGGAGGTACAGAGAGACCTGGGTGTCCTTGTACACCAGTCACTGAAAGTTGGCGTGCAGGTACAGCAGGCAGTGAAGAAACCTAATGGAATGTTGGCCTTCATAACAAGGGGATTTTAGTATAGGAGTAAAGAGGTTCTTCTGCAGTTGTATAGGGCTCTGGTAAGACCACATCTGGAGTAGTGTGTACAGTTTTGGTCTCCTAATTTGAGGAAGGACATCCTTGTGATTGAGGCAGTGCAGCGTAGGTTCATGAGATTGATCCCTGGGATGGCGGGACTGTCATATGAGGAAAGATTGAAAAGATTAGGCTTGTATTCACTGCAGTTTAGAAGGATGAGGGTGGATCTTATAGAAACATATTTAGATTTAGATATTTATTTGTTGTCGTTTGAACCTAAGTTCAAACGAAATTCTGTTTCTGCAGTCATACAAACAATTAAAAAAGACACAACACAATTTACACAAACATCCATCACAGTGAGTCTCCTCCTCACTGTGATGGAAGGCAAAGTCTTATCTCTCCCCTGCACTCCATTCTCCTCCCGATGTCAGAGTCAAAGCCCCCGGCGGGCGACTGTAAACATATCCCGCGGCCACCAAACCCGCGCCGGACGATGCCAGACCCCGCTCCGGGTCTTGATGTTGTAGCCCCCGGTAGCGCCAGCAAGTCTCACGGCCACCAATGCCGCACCGGGCGATGCCAGACCCCGCTCCAGGTCATCTTCAACCCCGCAACTCGGGCGGGAGTAGCTGCCCTTGCGGGAGCTCCGAAAAGCGGTCTCCCACCATGGACCCGCGGGCTCCCGATGTTACCATCCACCAGTCCCGCGGCTGAAGCCTCCGAATCTCCGAGGTCGGGTCGCAGCCGCGCGCCACCACAGCTCCTCCCGCTCCGAAGTCGGCCAGCTCCACGATGGTGAGAAGTCCGCAGGCTCCGCGACTGGAGCCCCAGGTCGTTCCGGTTGGAGGCCGCTCCACGGTGCTAGGCCCCAGCGACAACGGAGACCCAACAGAGAAAGGTCGGTTCTCCCGTGCAGGGAAAAGATTTTAAAAGTTTCCCCCTCCCTACCCCCCGCCCCCCACACATACCCCGTTAAAAAAACACTAAAAACAAAACTCAAACAAAACAAAAAAAAATAAAAAAGACAGACGGACTGCAGAGGCCGCTGCAACCAAGAGGACTGGACAAGCTAGATACAGGAAAAATGTTCTCAATGTTGGGCGAGTCCAGAACGAGGGACCACAGTCTTAGAATAAAGGGGAGGCCATTTAAGACTGAGGTGAGAAAAAACTTTTTCACCCAGAGAGTTGTGAATTTGTGGAATTCCCTGCCACAGAGGGCAGTGGAGGCCAAATCAATGGATGGATTTAAGAGAGAGTTAGATAGAGCTCTAGGGGCTACTGGAATCAAGGAATATTGGGAGACGGCAGGCACGGGTTCTTGATTGGGGATGATCAGCCATGATCACAATGAATGGCGGGGCTTGCTCGAAGGGCCGAATGGCCTCCTCCTGCACCTATTTTCTATCTATGTAGCTGTTCCCACTAATTGGGACCAGATGTTCTGTACGTGGGCCATTGTATACGATGATAAAAAATATTTGCAGGCATGTCTTTGATTATGTTTCCATGGCAATAAAAAGTGCAGATGGAGGAAATGGTGAGGAGTTTGGCCTGTGTGATGAACTGGGCTATATCAACGGCATTCTGTAATGTCTAGAGTTGCCACATTTCAGGTACATTTTGCATACTTCAAGTCTGATTTTTAATATGTTAGTCTTAACTTGGCCATAAAGGTGGTGGCACTGGGTGAGAGGTGCAAGGGTCAATTCTGGCTCGTTTATCAGTTTAGTTTATTGTCACGTGTACCGAGGTAAAAGTGAAAAGCTTTTTGTTACGTGCTCGCCAGTCAGCAGAAGGACAATACATGATTACAATCAATCCATTTACAGTGTATAGATACACGATAAGGGAATATCTTTAGTGCATGGTAAAGCCAGCAAAGTCCGATCAAGGTACACAAAAATGCTGGAGAAACTCAGCGGGTGCAGCAGCATCTATGGAGCGAAGGAAATAGGCAACGTTTCGGGCCGAAACCCTTCTTCATACTCAAAGTCCGATCAAGAATAGTCCGAGGGTCAACAAAGAGATAGATAGTTCAGCACTGTTCTTGGGTTGTCTTAGGATGATTCAGTTGCCTGATAGCAGCTGAGAAGAACCTTCCGTGAATCTGGTGGTGTGGGTTTTCACACTTCTTTACATTTTGCCTGATAGGAGAGGGAAGAAGATGGAGTGGCCTGGGTGCAACTCATCCTTGAGTATGCTGCTGCCCCTGACGAAGCAGCGTGAGGTATAAATGGACTCAACAGAAGGAAGGTTGGTTTGTGTGATGGTCTGGGCTGCGTTCACTAATTGCGGTCTTGAATGGAGCTGTTCCCAAACCAAGCAGTGATGCATCCTGATGGGAGGCCATTTAGAACGGATATGAGGAAAAACTTTTGACACAGAGACTTGTGAATCTACTGAGGGCAGTAGAGGCCAATTATCTGGATGCTTTCAAGAGGGATTTAGGTAGAGCTCTTAAAGATATCCTAAGAAACAAATTGATATGTAAAATTACATATAAATAATGACATACTTACATTTTCTACTGTCCCCTACGTGAGATCCGTCCTGTTGTAGGCGTTGATGGCGTTAGAAGTAGCTTTTTATTTTACTCCAGGGATTAAATTGTCCTGTGTTTTTTTTTTTTTGACTTCCGAGAACGAAAGTCGGATCGATTATTCTTCAGCAGCTTAACAGCCTGAGGAAGTTCGACTCTGACAGGCAGGAGAAAACGGCATTTTAATCCCGCCCCCCCCCTCAAAGGCGCCAAAGTCGCGCACACGGCCAGTGGCAGAACTGCAGCGCCGCTGAAGGTAAGTATTGTAACATCGCTACAACAACTAGTTTGCAGATGTGAGCACTGTGGATGGTGGGATCACCAACAATGTTGGAACTGGTGCTCAGAGTCACTCGGAGGAACTCAGTGTGGGCTGTAGGAGGCGCCCTGGGGCTTGGAAAGGTAGATTACCTGATAAAAATGCATCGATGCGACTGTGTTATTCATTAATAAAGTGATGAAAATAGTGCAAAATTATACCAATTATTTCTTAATGGTAGACACAAAATGCTGGAGTAACTCAGTGGGACAGGCATCATCTCTGGAAAGAAGGAATGGGTAACGTTTTCGGTCGAGTCTCTTCTTCAGACTCATGTCAGAGGAGAGGGAGATACATAGATAAGGAAGGGTAAGGTGTGAAACCAGGAGAAATGGAATGTTGATTAAGAAAATATAGAAGAGATCATTGTTAGCTGGGAGAAGGTAACAACAAAGCACACAGACATAAAATGCAGTCACAGGCAGTCAGACTGGTTGGAGAACTGGGAAGGGGGAGGGATGGAGAGAGAGAGGGAAAGCAAGGCTTACTTGTAGTTAGAGAAGTCTGATCCAGCAGTATGAACATTCTAAATGGTTCCCACTTACCCTTTTCAATGGTCAATTAGACAATGGAGAAAGATTGCAAATGAGAAAAGTGCAGATTGTCCAGGTATTCTTATGCATGAATCACAAATAATTAGCAGATAGGTGCAGCATGTGTTAGGTGGACCAAGGATATGTTGGCCTTTATTCCAAGAGGATTGGCTCCTCAAAATAGGGAAGTATTGTTACAATTCCACAGTACTGTTAAGGCCTCACATGCAGTACCGTGCATTTTCATTTCCAATTTAAGAAAGTATATATTGGCTTTGGAGAGAGTGCAAAATTGGTCCATTAGAGAGTCAGAGTGGACAGCTATCTGCAGAGCCAAAGAGATTGGGGAGATACTGAACAATTTCTTTTCTTCGGTATTCACCAAGGAGAAGGATATGGAATTATGTGAGGTAAGGGAAACAAGCAGAGTAGCAATGGAAACTATGAGATTCAAAGAAGAGGAGGTGCGGACACTTTTGAAAAAGATGAAAACGGATAAGTCTCCAGGTCCTGACACGATATTCCCGAGGACATTGAGGGAAGTTAGTGTAGAAATAGCAGGGGCTATGACAGAAATATTTCAAATGTCATTAGAAACAGGAATAGTGCCGGAGGATTGGCGTACTGCGCATGTTGTTCCGTTGTTTAAAAAGGGTTCTAAGAGTAAACCTAGCAATTATAGACCTGTTAGTTTGACGTCAGTGGTGGGCAAATTAATGGAAAGGATACTTAAAGATAATATATATAAGCATCTGGATGAGCAGGGTCTGATTAGGAACAGTCATAATGGATTTGTGCCTGGAAGGTCATGTTTGACTAATCTTCTAGAATTTTTCGAAGAGGTTACTAGGGAAATTGATGAGGGTAAAGCAGTGGATGTTGTCTATATGGACTTCAGTAAGGCCTTTGACAAGGTTCCTCATGGAAGGTTGGTTAAGAAGATTCAATTGTTGGGTATTAATGGTGGAGTAGCAAGATGGATTCAACAGTGGCTGAATGGGAGATGCCAGAGAGTAATGGTGGATGGCTGTTTGTCAGGTTGGAGGCCGGTGACTAGTGGGGTGCCTCAGGGGTCTGTGTTGGGTCCACTGTTGTTTGTCATGTACATCAATGATCTGGATGATGGTGTGGAAAATTGGATTAGTAAGTATGCAGATGATACTAAGATAGGTGGTGTGGTGGATAATGAAGTAGACTTTCAAAGTCTACAGAGAGATTTAGGCCATTTGGAAGAGTGGGCTGAAAGATGGAAGATGGAGTTTAATGCTGATAAATGTGAGGTATACATCTCGGCAGGACAAATCAAAATGGGACGTACATGGTAAATGGTAGGGAATTGAGGAATGCAGTTGAACAGAGGGATCTAGGAATAACTGTGCATAGTTCCCTGAAGGTGGAATCTCATGTAGATAGGGTGGTAAAGAAAGCTTTTGGGGTGCTGGCCTTTATAAATCAGAGCATTGAATATAGAAGTTGGGATGTAATGTTAAAATTGTACAAGGCATTGGTGAGGCCAATTCTGGAGTATGGAGTACAATTTTGGTCGCCTAATTATAGGAAGGATGTCAACAAAATAGGGAGAGTACAGAGGAGATTTACTAGAATGTTGCCTGGGTTTCAGCAACTAAGTTACAGAGAAAGGTTGAACAAGTTAGGTCTTTATTCTTTGGAGCGCAGAAGGTTAAGAGGGGACTTGATAGAGGTCTTTAAAATTATGAGCGGGTTAGACAGAGTTGACGTGGATAAGCTTTTTCCATTGAGAGTAGGGAAGATTCAAACAAGGGGACATGACTTGTGAATTAAGGGACAGAAGTTTAGGGGTAACATTAGGGGGAGCTTCTTTACTCAGAGAGTAGTAGCTGTGTGGAATGAGCTTCCAGTGGAAGTGGTGGAGGCTGGTTCGATTTTATCCTTTAAAAATAGATTGGATGGGTATATGGACGGGAAAGGAATGGAGGGTTATGGTCTGAGTGCAGGTAGATGGGACTAGGGGGAAGTATTTATTTAAAAAAAAAAAAAAAAAAATTAAAAATGTTCGGCACGGACTTGAAGGGCCGAGATGGCCTGTTTCCGTGCTATAATGGTTATATGGTTATATGGTTAAAAGAGAATCACTGGACCAAGGCCTGGGATGTGTGTGTTGTCCTATCACAAAGGGCTAGAGAAATTTATGAAAATAAGTGGTGAATTTATTAAAACATAATAACGATGTGTGCACAATACATGTATGACCAGCACAGTGGATCAGCTGGTAGAGCTGTTCCTTCAGAGCAATAGAGACCCAGGTTTAATCCTAACCTCGGTTGCTGCCTGTGTGGTGTTTGCATGTTATCCATGTGACTTCCATGCGTTTCCTCCAGGTGCTCTGGCTTTCTCCAACATCTCACAGGTGTGTTGATTTGTAGGTTAAAAGGTTTAGTTTAGTTTAGAGATGCAGTGCAGAAACAGGCCCTTCAGACCATCGAGTCCGCACCCACCAGCAATCACGCACATTAACACAAGCCTACAAATAATCGGGCCAATTTACACTTATATCAAGTAATCAAACCCAAGCCAATTAACCGACAAACCTGTACATCTTTGGAGTGTGGGAGGAAACCGAAGATCTTGGAGAAAACCCACATGATCATGGAGAGACATATACTCCATACAGACAGCACGTGGAGTCAGGATTGAACCCCGGTCTCTGGCACTGCAAGCGCAGTAGGGCAGAAACTCTACCGCTGCGCCATCGTGCTGCCAGCCTCTGTAAATTGCCCTGAGAATTTGGAATAAATTGGACTGATGAGAATGGGTGATCAATGGTCAGTGTGGACTTGGTGGGTCGAAGGGTCTGTTTCCATGCCGCATCTCTAAATCCCAAGGCGCTACAACAGGGCAGATATCGATATGTAGGGTCATCATTTCAAACTGAGGTTGAGGTTTAGGTTTATTATTGTCACATGTACCGATCAGATCAGATCAGATAATACAATACAATCAAGTGGAACAAGTGTATGAAGAAGGGGCAGATACAGACTGCAGAAGAGCGCTCTCAGCATTGTTGTGCATCAGTTCCATCAGCAAAGTCCAATGACTGCAATGGGGTAGAGGTGAACCAGACAATCCCCGAGGTTTACATGAACTTCTCACAGATGGTGTGGAAACTCAACCCTGGGTAGTTGTGGAGGTGAGATTATTATGGGTATCTAAAGATGAAGTAGATGCACTATTGAAATATTGGGAAATGAGGACCCGAGAGAGAAGAGATGGCTGGTACATGTCAGATAATCACGTTGAATGGGCTTGAAGGGCCGAGTGGACTATTCTTGCTTCTACTATTGTGTTTTTATAACTGTCTGTTTAACTATTTACTGACCTTTCCACTGACTTTTCTGATACATGCACAGCTGCTGGTGTCTGTATTTCACATATTACAATCTCTTCTTTTTAATTTCTTTTGATTCCTCCACTGTGCATGACCTCTCATTTTCCCTCACCAGCTCCATTTACCATGTTGTTGGGCAGTCACTCAACCTATCTATATCCTATGGCAGGATCATGATATCCTTATTGTAACATGCCCTTCCACCTACGTTTGGGTCATCGATACTCTTGAACACCAAACAGTCTTTCCCCCTGTCCAGCTCATTAATATACATAATGAACAGGGGCCAAGAACTGATACCTGGTGCTCTGCATTAGTTACATCCTTCAACCTGTCAAAGAACTGTTTAGTCTTTGGGAAGACAGTTGCCTGGATTGGACGTACTTTAAATCCATTTGTCGCTTTTCCTCTGAGCTTGTTGTGGCATGATCTTAACACCAGGCACATGTCAACTGCAACCAGAATCCGTGGGGAATTGCAGGTCCATGGAAAAAGAGTGAAACAGAAACACCCAGAAATAGCCAGATATTCCCATGAGACTTTCCCCCTTGTTCTGAAACCTCCAACAACAGAAATATCATCTCAATATTACTGCAACTAGCTACCCCAGAACACAGCAGACTGTAATAAGATCATTGATCTTTCTCCAATGAGTATAGACCAAATCTGCTCATTTGTTCCCCTGTATGGAGTTTCTACATTCTCCCTGTGAACGTGTGGGTTTCCTCCCATATTCAAAAGCCGTGCCGGTTGATAGGTTAAATGGGTTCTGCAAATTGCCTCGAATATGTAGGATGCAAAACTGGGATAACATTGAACTAGTGCGGGGGTGATCGTTGGTTGGCGTGGACGCGGTGGGCCGAAGGACCTTTTTTTCCACACAGTATCTCGAAACTAATCTAAACTAAACTGAACTAAATTAAACTAAACTAAACTAAATGGAACTAAATTATTCATCCTGTCAATTATTTGTACAATTTACCGCCATCTGGTAATGATTGGTCCAATTAATTGTTTGTTTGTTTCTTTTTAAATGAGGTAACTTGGTGACAATGGTGATCCTGGCTCGGGGAAGATGCGGACTGTCCAGATGTATCACTTGGTACCTGATGAGCATGGCGATGGCAGATACACTTGTCCTTCTCACAGCAGTGATACTAAACAGGATTAGTATCATTTATTTCCCTGTCTTCTTCCTCTACACCACTCCATCCTGTAGCTTCAGAATAACTCTTATCTTTGCTGTCAGAGACAGCTCAGTCTGGCTGACAGTTGCATTCACCTTCAATCGGTTTGTAGCCATCTGCTGCCAGAGGCTGAAAACAAGCTACTGCACTGAGAAAATGGGGGCGATTGTTATCTTCACAGTTTGTATTGTGAGTTCTGTGAGAAACATTCCCTGGTACTTTGTACAGGAGCCTTTATATATTGTTAATGATGTCCAATGGTTCTGTAATATTAAGTTAAGCTTTTATTCCAATTCTTCATGGATAGCATTTGCTTGGATGGGCCTTATGTTAAACCCATGTGTCCCCTTCCTTCTGATGTTGTTGCTAAACGTTCTGACTGTTCGACACATTCTGGCTTCAAACAGAGTCCGCGAGAGATTGCAGGTCTGGGGCAAAGGAGAGAATCAGAAAGACCCAGAAATGGAGAGTCGGAAGATGTCCATCATTTTACTATTTGCTATCTCAGGAAGTTCTATCCTGTTGTGGGCAACCTATGTTGTAAATATCTTCTATGTCCAATTTACAAACGGTAAATTTGTATCCACCGCTATTCTCCAGGAAAGTGGCAACATGTTGCTACTGCTGAGTTGCTGCATCAACACGTGTATCTATGGAGTGACCCAGAGGAGGTTCAGACAGGAGTTCAAGAGTGGGTTGCAATACCCACTAAATATGATCATTAAAATCGTAAAGTCGTGTAAAAGATTCAATACTTTCTACTGAGGCTCAGCTCCCTTTCATAACCCATTTGAACTTTTTAATCACCTTCCTTTCTTTGGTGCTAGACCACATTTCATCAATTGTTGTCTATACTTGGCAAATTGTAAACGACTCCCATAGAGTTACACAGCACGGAAACAGGCTCTTCAACCCAGCTCATTCATGCTCACGTTATTATCAATGTAAACCAGTCTCATTGCCTGTGCTTGGCCCATACCCCTCTAAACCTTCCTTTCCATGCAACTATCAAAATGTATTTTACACCTTGAAATTGGATCCTCTTCTATAGCTTCCTAAAGTAGCTCATTGCTTATATCAACCCCTTGGTGTGTTTTTAAATCTCCGCCCCCGACTTTAAACATCTACCCTAAAGGGAGGAATAACAACAAACCTCCTAAACAACAATGTGTACAACTGGAGAACAGATATGCTTCCCTGCTGGAGGATCCTGGATCCCCGTCTGACGACCTGGATAATTTTTCATCTGCTCACAATGGGGTAGGAGCTGAAAGTAACTCAGAAAGTAAAAGGCTACAGAAAAAGCTCAAGACTGGGCCTGAGACTCTGATTGTGGGTGACTCTGCTGTTAAAGATATGTGAAGCTTTTGCAGTAAGAACACCAAAGTTTTATGCTTCCCCAAGGACATGGTAACTGACATGAGAGAAAAAATCGTGGATATCGTGACTGAGCACCCAACGGTGAAATACATCATATTGCACATAGGGTCAAACTATGTTGTGAAACAGCAGTCTGAAGTACTGAAGCAAGACTTTATTGATCTGCTAAACACAGTCAGCTGTCTGAACAGCTGTCGGAAAAGGAGTCGAGAAATTTTCAAGACTTTTGAGTCTGAACACATGGCTTTCAACTACATGTGCCCTCCTTTAGTTACTTTTATTGACAATTTCAACTTTCTCTGGGATCGCAGACATCTTTTTAAAGCAGATGGACTATGCCTAAACAGGCTGGGAATACAACTTTTCATGTCAAACCTATTTTATCTCCTGCGTCACCCATCTGTTCCCTCTGCCAAGGTCAGGAGACAGGAGGAATCAAAACATGAAGATGCCAAAACAAAACTCCCTGATAGAGAGCCTGTTCAGCCCCCGCCTAAAGAGAGCTTTGGCCATGACAGACATCAGCGCAGAGAGGAAGAGTCCCCACCTCCCACCTTACCAACAAATTCACTTCCCTCCCCTCCACAAACCCCATCCAGGTCACCCTTCTCTATACCCACCCTTTCCCCCTCTTCCCCTCTCTTGGAGTTCACTGACCATATGAAACAGCTGGTCATTGCTGGAACCAAATTCACACCCCGCCCTACTCCCAGGTTCCGTCCCTCAAATGCCCCACTGCCCCCTCTCCCACCATTGGCTCCACATCGAGTTCTGGCAAAATCGCCAAAGGAACGACCTGCACCACCCCCACCTCTGCAACGAGGGCAGAATCATCCTCTGTCTCCACAGCCTGATAACAGTACAGCACATTCCGTTACTTGTGTACAAAATACAGCAAGCTCTAACTGATATGTGCTGGGCTCAGGCTACAGGACAGATTGCACTCATGACTTTTTCCAGGATAAGTCGGGGCCCAACACGTTGGTAGCTTGCTCAGTTCCAGTCTTAATAAGTAAACGAAAAAGGCAAAACAAGACGCACTCAACTCATTCTGCTAATTTATCGAATTTAGCACCCATTCCTCATCAGCCACAGCCAGCAGATAATGATTTTAACACACTAAACCTAACTTTATTAAATGTCAGGTCTTTGGCAGGAAAAACATTTGTAATCAATGATTTTATTATCAGGCACGATCTTGATTGTTTGTTCTTAACTGAAACCTGGTTAGATCAAAACAACAGTGCTGCTGTTCTTATTGAATCAACTCCTCCCAACTTCAGTTTTATAAGTGAGGCCAGAGTGCATCAGAAAGGAGGAGGAGTGGCTGTTCTGTTTAATGATTCCCTCCAATGCAAGCAGATATCTTATGGAAACTTTGCCTCCTTTGAATATGTGGCTGTTAAGTTGAACTCTTCTTCCCGAGTTATGTTCCTAAATGTCTACAGGCCACCTAAATACTGTGCAGCCTTTTTTGACGAATTTTCTGAACTACTGTCTATAATCTGTATTGACTTTGACTGTGTAGTTATTGTTGGTGATTTTAACATTCATGTTGACAAACTCCATGACAAAGGGACTAAAGAACTGTATTGTGTCATTGATAACTATGGACTGAATCAGCATGTGACGGAGCCCACACACAACAAAGGTCACACTCTGGACTTAGTCATGTCCAAGGGTGTTAGCATTTCTAAGGTTGTCGTGATTGATGCTGCCCTCTCTGATCATTCCTGTGTTTTCTTTGAGAGTGCTATCTCTATGCAGACTAATGTTCAAAGAAAATTAATCACAAAACGGTACATAACAGAAAACACCTGTGGAACATTTATTCAGGCTTTCTCCTCCACGCCCACTCTCCCCTGGGTCTCAGTAAATGAGCTTGTTGATAATTTCAATGTGAAAATTACAAATATTATTGATGCCATTGCACCCACTAAGGTGAAAGTGGTCCCTGGCAAAAAGAAGTCTCCATGGAGAAACGCCACATTGGTAAAAATTGAAAAAAGAGAGTGTCGGAAAGCTGAACGTAGGTGGCGGAAAACAAATCTCCAGGTTCACTTTTACATCTATAAAGAAAGACTTCGCATCTACAACTTGGAACTGAGAAATGCAAGGCAATCCTTCTTCTCTGACATCATTGCCAAAAACAATAATAATGCACGGGCCTTGTTTACTACTGTCGACAGGCTAACAAACCCTCCTGTGTCAGTAGCCCCTGAATTGCTTTCCACAAGGGCCTGTAATGAATTTGCCTCCTTCTTCACCGACAAAATTCAGAAAATTAGGCAAGCAGTCAGTGCCTCCACATCAGGTGCAGGACATGTGTTGTCCATGTGTCCATTTATAATCAATTCAAATACCATGACACAATTTTATGTTATTAACCATAAAACCTTGGAGGACATTATACAACATTTGAAATCCTCCTCCTGCTGCCTCGATATTCTACCAACAGGCCTTTTCAAAGGTGTATCAAACTGCATGACCTCAGACCTTCTACAGATTGTAAACACGTCCCTTCTCTCAGGTGTCTTCCCACAGGCCCTGAAAACTGCTGTTATCAAGCCTCTCTTAAAAAAGAAGAACTTAGACACTTCACTACTGAACAATTACAGACCAATATCAAACCTCCCATTTCTCAGTAAAATCATTGAAAAAGCTGTTTTTAAGCAGCTGAACAATTTCATGTTAATGAATAGCTGTTTTGATGTCTTCCAGTCAGGATTTAGACCACATCACAGCACCGAGACGGCTCTTGTTAAGGTCTTCAATGACATTCACTTAAACACAGACAATGGCAAAATTTCAGTCTTAGTATTACTAGATCTCAGTGCTGCATTCGACACAGTCGATCACAACATATTACTAGACCGTCTGGAAAACTGGGTGGGACTTTCGGGCACAGCATTAAAATGGTTTGAATCCTACTTGAAGGACAGGGACTACTTTGTGTCTATAGGTAATTACACATCTGAGTGTGCAAAAATTACATGTGGAGTTCCCCAGGGCTCCATTCTGGGGCATCTTCTGTTTAACATCTACATGCTTCCACTGGCTCAGATCATGAAAAACATCAAAATATGTTACCATAGTTACGCAGACGACACACAAATGTACATAACAATATCACCAGGGGGCTATAGTCCAATACAAGCACTGAGTAGATGCATTGAGCAAATCAACGATTGGATGAACCAGAATTTTCTCCAATTAAACAAAGAAAAAACTGAAATAATTGTTTTTGGAGCCAAGGAAGAACGATTAAAAGTTAGCACCCAGCTTCAAATGATAATGCTAAAAACAACAAACCAAGCCAGAAACTTAGGAGTAGTCATGGACTCAGACCTGAACTTCAACAGCCACATAAATACAGTCACAAAGTCAGCCTACTATCACCTAAAGAATATATCAAGGATTAAAGGACTTATGTCTCAGCAGGATTTGGAAAAACTTGTCCATGCATTTATCTTCAGCAGGCTCGACTACTGTAACAGTGTCTTTACAGGTCTCCGTAAAAAGTCGATCAGCCAGCTGCAGTTAATTCAGAACGCTGCTGCTCGAGTCCTCACTAAGACCAAAAAAGTAGATCACATTACTCCAGTTCTGAGGTCTTTACACTGGCTTCCTGTCTGTCAAAGAATTGATTTTAAAATACTACTGTTGGTATACAAAGCACTGAATGGTTTAGGGCCAAAATACATTTCTGATCTTCTGCTTAGCTACGAACCACCCAGACCTCTCAGATCATCTGGGACAGGTCTGCTCTGTGTCCCCAGAGTCAGAACTAAACATGGAGAGGCAGCATTTAGTTTTTATGCACCACATATCTGGAACAAACTCCCAGAAAACTGCAGGTCTGCTGCAACTCTCAGCTCTTTTAAATCTAGACTGAAGACTTTTCTGTTTGCCGCTGCCTTTCAGTAAACAATACAATTTATTGATTACCTATACTGCACTGTAACTTCTATTCCTGGTTTTATTCTATTTTAAATATTTTATTTGATTGCTTTTAATTTTGTAATTATTTTATCTGAATAATCTAATAATCATTTTATATCTAAATGTCATTTTATATGTGTTTCTTTCAAATGCTTTAAATGTTTTATGTAAAGCACTTTGAATTACCTTGTGGTTGAAAGGTGCTATACAAATAAACTTGCTTTGCCTTGCCTTGCCTTACCCTCTGGTATAATGCTCCCCTCCATTGGAAAATAACAAGGGCACCTAATTATTGTTTGTGGTTCCCTTTCAACACCGTAATCCAATAAATGTCTTCACAATATTCACGGTTAGGACTGAGAACCCACCCAGGCATCTCATCCACAATAAGATCCTCTAAAGTCCTGACCCATAGACCACAATCAGTAAGCGTAGGTGACAAAATATCCTCTATGATAATTCTCAACATTGGTGACCCACAAAACTGCACTATCAGCCCTCTGCTACACTCCTTCCACACTCACAACTGTGTGGCCAAATTCTGCTTTAATGTAGAAGTATGCAGATAACACCATTGTGTTTGGTTCGATCTTATACCATGATGAAATAGAGTATTGGAAGGCAATGAAGAGTTATTAACATGGTGTCAAGATACGATCCTTGCCCTTAATGTCAGCAAAATGAAGGAGTCTGTCATCAGCTTCAGGAAGTGGGGTAGAATTGCTGCCTTACAGCACTTGCAACACCAGAGACTCAGGTTCGATCCTGATTACGGATGCTGTCTGTACGTAATTTGTACGTTCACCTCGTGACCACATGGATATTCTCCGAGATCTTCAGTTTTCTCCCACACTCCAAAGACGTGTAAGTTTATAGATTAATTGGCTTGGTATAAGTGCAAATTGTCCAAAATGTGTGTAGGGTAATGTTAATGTACGTGGATCGCTGATCAGTGCAGATTCGGTGGGTCGAAGGGCATGTTACCGTAATGTATCTCTAAACTAAACTAAATTAAACTAAGTATTCTATAACTTCAACAACTGGGGGCGGCACAGCACCAGAGACCTGGGTTCGATCATGACCACGGGTGCTTGTCTGTACGGAGTTTGTACGTTCTCCCCGTGACCTGCATGGATTTTTTGCAGGATCTGCGGGTTCCTCCCAGACTCCACAGACATAGAGGTTTGTAGGATAATTGGCATGGTAGAATTGTAAATTGCCCCTAATGTGTGCAGAATCGTGTATGTGTGTGGGGATCGCTGGTCGTCGAAACATAGAAAATAAGTGCAGGAGGAGGCCATTCGGCCTTTTGAGCCAGCACCGCCATTCATTATGATCATGGCTGATCATCCCCAATCAATAACCCGTGCCTGCCTTCTCCCATATCCCTTGACTCCACTAGACCCTAGAGCTCTACCTAACTCTCTCTTAAATCCATCCAGTGATTTGGCCTCCATTGCCCTCTGTGGCAGGGAATTCCACAAATTCACAACTCTCTGGGTGAAAACGTTTTTTCTAACCTCAGTCTTAAATGGCCTCCTCTTTATTCTAAGACTGTGGCACCTGGTTCTGGATGCGCCCAACATTGGGAACAATTTTCCTGCATCTAGCTTGTCCAGTCCTTTTATAATTTTATATGTCTCTATAAGATTCCCCTTCATCCTTCTAAACTCCAGTGAATACAAGCCTAGTCTTTTCAATCTTGCCTCATATGACATCCCGCCATCCCAGGAATCAATCTCGTGAACCTACGCTGCACTGCCTCAATCACAAGGATGTCCTTCCTTAAATTAGGAGTCCAAAACTGTACACAATACTCCAGATGTGGTCTTACCAGAGCCCTATACAACTGCAGAAGAACATCTTTACTCCTATACTGAAATCCTCTTGTTATGGCCAACATTCCAATAGCTTTCTTCACTGCGTGCTGTACCTGCACGCCAACTTCCAGTGACTGGTGTACAAGGACACCCAGGTCTCGCTGCACCTCCCCCTTACCTAACCTAACCTCATTGAGATAATAATCTGCCCCCTTGTTTTTGCGGCCAAAGTGGATAACCTCACATTTATCTAAATTATACTGCATCTGCCACGCATCTGCCCAACCTCCTAACATCCTCTTCACAGTTCACACTGCCACCCAGCTTTGTGTCATCCGCAAACTTGCTAGTGTTGCTCCTAATTCCCTCTTCCAAATCATTAATATATATGGGAAACAGTTGTGGCCCCAACACCGAGCCTTGCGACACTCCACTCGCCACTGCCTGCTATTCTGAAAAGGACCCGTTCACTCCTACTCTTTGCTTCCTGTCTGCCAACCAATTTTCTATCCATGTCAACACCCTACCCCCAATACCATGTGCTCTAATTTTAGTCACCAGTCTCCCGTGCGGGACCTTATCAAAGGCTTTCTGAAAGTCAAGATACACTACATCCACTGGCTTCCCTTCCTCCATTTCACTTGTCACATCCTCAAAAAATTCCAGAAGATTAGTCAAGCATGGTTTCCCTTTCATATATCCATTTTGACTTGGACTAATCCTTTTACTGCTATCCAAATGCCCCATTATTACCTCTTTAATAATTGACTCCAGCATCTTTCCCACCACCAAAGTCAGGCTAACTGGTTTGTAATTCCCCGTTTTCTCTCTTGTTCCTTTCTTGAAAAGTAGGATAACATTAGCTATCCTCCAATCTACAGGAACTGATCCTGAATCTATTGAACATTGGAAAATGATCACCAATGCATCCACTATTTCTAGAGACACCTCCCTGAGGACCCTGGGATGCAGACCATCCGGCCCAGGGGATTTATCATCCTTCAGTCCCATTAGCCTACCCAATACTATTTCTCGCCTAATAAAAAATTCTTTCAGTTCCTCTACCCCCTTCGATCCTCTGTCCTCCTGTACATCTGGGAGATTGTTTGTGTCTTCCTTAGTGAAGACAGATACGAAGTACCTGTTCAACTCTTCTGCCATTTCCTTGTTACCCATAATAATTTCACCCATGTCTGCCTTCAAGGGACCCACATTTAACTTTGCTACTCTTTTTCCCTTAACATATCTAAAGAAGCTTTTACTGTCCTTCTTTATATTCCTGGCCTGCTTCCTCTCGTACTTCATCTTTTCAGCCCGTATTGCCCATTTTGCTTCCTTCTGTTGTCCTACGAAAATTTCCCAATCCTCTGGCTTCCGGCTACTCTTTGCTGTGTTATACATATTTTCTTTTAGTTTATCCCTAAGTCTATCCCTAACTTCTCTTGTCAGCCACGGTTGCCTCTTAATCCCCTTAGAATCGTTCTTCCTTTTTGGGATGAAATGATCCTGCGTCTTCCGGATTATTCCCAGAAATTCCTGCCATTGCTGTTCCACCGTCATTCCTGCTAGGATCCCTTTCCAGTCTACCTTGGCCAGCTCCTCTCGGCGTGGATGATGGGCCGAAGTGCCAGTTTCCACGCTGTATCTCTAAACTAAACTAAATGTGTCATCTAAAGAACGCGGGGCTATGTGATAGATAGAATGGATGTCAGATCTCGGGAAATGTTCTCCAGTCTTTAACATTTGAAACCTGGGAGGGAAAAGCACTGAAATCTAAAAACTAAAACGTATCCACTTTTACAATTGCACCAGATGAAACATCCTATCACTGGGCGTGGCATCTGTTCCATCAAAGAATGAAAATTGCAGAGAATTTAGTAGAGTAGCCCAGTCCCTCACACAAACCAGCAACCCTCTCCCAACACATCGACTCCATCTGCCCTTTAACGCTGCCACGGGTAAACAGCCAACATGGTCAAGCACTACATATACCCCAGTCATTCCCTCTTCTCATGTCTCCCAATGGACAGAAGATACAAAAGCTCAAAAGCATGTAGCACCAAATTTAAGAACAGCTTCTTTCCTGCTATAATTAATTTTAACTTCGGAGTCACGTGAGTGACTATGTGAAGAACCCCGCCAGTACGCCTGCGCGTCATTACGTCAGACGCATTGGCGCAAACGGACGTGAGGAGCTCTCTAGTGTAAATGAAGTTGTGAACTACAAGGTAAGTAAAAAAAAAATTGTAATTTCCATGTCCGTTGGCTATGGGTCTGTGGGGATTTTTTCAACAGGCACCATGGAAAAAACGGGCAAGGGGAGGAGGCGAGCGGCACAGCCGGTAGAGAGCCGCCTCTAACCCCAGTACAGTCGCCAGCGGAGAGCGTAGCGACTGTGGATTTTGGGGCTGAAATGAATGCAGTCAGCACCAGTCGGGTGCAATGCGAAGCCGCAAAGCTGACAGAGAGCCGCGGGAATGCGGTTGGTAAAGGACTGCCTCATACCCCTATAACAGTCGCCGGCTGGGAGCGGGGCGACTGTGGACTTGTGTGTTAAGAAAAAGAACGGAGCCAGCGTCAGTTGGGCGCTAGGCAACATACAAGTCAGGTCCATGGAGCAAGAGTCAGTTTGGGATTCACCTCCAAGGCTGGATACCACTTTTTGAGTGGATATTCCAAATGGAGAACCTGTACACAGGTTGCTCCAACAAGACATACTCCAGGAGGAGTGATGTCAGAGCCAGGCTCCAGAAGCCAGGTCAGCAGCACCTAGTAAAGGGCTGCTTGATAGCACCCTCATTGATGAGGCGCGTGCACAGGGTTAGCAGAGTTTCCAAAACAAGTGAAGACGGCAGCTGCCAGATGGGCTATTCCTGGCAGTACGATTTGCTGCTCTGTGAGAGTTCTGACCCTGAGTCTGACGGTGAGGCCGATACAAGCGAAGACGGCAGCTGCCAGATGTTTACTCCTGGCAGTACGATTCGCTGCCCCGTCAGAGTCAGGAGAGTCACTGGGAAAGAAAGTGGCCTCTGTGATCAACTATTGTGTCTTCCATCAGCTCTAGTAGCTTACGATGGATGAAAATGCCAAAAAAGCACGATATCCCAATGTAAAATGACTTGGTTCCTACACAGAGTCTTTTACTGATGGTTTATTAAATCACTAACACACACCATGCAATAGCTGTCCGTGGTCATCACTGGAGCTAGAGAGAGGGCTGGAGGTGGGAACCTTACAATTATAGGAGAGACAATGGGGAGTGGTTAGTAGTGGTGAGGTCACTAAGTTAAAGGAACATGCACTGATCTACATCCCTCCTCTTGGAAACAAAAACATGGCAATACACAGAGCGACCACGGCTCATACGCTAGGATTACAAACCGCGCTGGGAACAGTTAATCGTGTCATAACACAGCTAAGCGAGCTCCCCGCAACGGACAGGCGGCTTGACCAACCGGCCATAGCGGGTGCGCAACCCGCATTCCCCCTCAACCGCAGGAGCAGAAGGGACAGAGTCAGGGAAAGCGGTGGGAGAGCCGGGCGGGGAACGAACCGGAGACGGAAGAGAACAGCGAGGCGAAACGGGCACGCTGGCAGGCAAGGCAGGGGAAAGAGGCTTGTGAGCGCGGGGCATAGAGAGCTGGGAGGGCAGTTTCCGCGACATGCGAGGAGTGACAGGGGCTGGCGGAGCCTCGGGCAGAATGGAAGGGATAGGTGGCTGAAACGGGTCCGCGGGAGGCGGAGGAGGCTCGTTGACGAGCAGGAGGTGCTGGCGTGACCGACGGTAGATAGCGCCCTCATAGTCGACGAGGTATGACCGAGGAGAGCCAGCATTACCAACCACTACGGCCAGCCTGTAGTGCCCGGAGGGGGACTGCATCCGAACCACCTGGCCCGGGAACAGGCAAGGAAGCGGCCGGGCCGACTTGTCAAAGGAGCGCTTCTGGATGGCTTTCTTCTCGATGATGCGCTCTGTGACAGCAGCAGAGTTCTGGACTGAGGGTTTGAGGGACTGTTGCGAGACAGGGAGAGGTGGTCTAGTGGTGCGGGACATGAGGCGTTGGGCAGGTGAACCGAGCACGGGGTCGCGGGAAATGTTGCGGAGGTTGAGGAGGGCAAGGTAGAAGTCGGAATGTGAAAGGCGGCAGTGTTCCAGCAGCTCCTTGGCACTGCGGACGGCGCGTTCCGCAAGGCCGTTGCTCTGCGGATACTCAGGGCTGCTGGTTATGTGACGAAAGTTCCAACGGGCAGCGAAGGCACGGAACTCGGCGCTGGAGAACTGGCTGCCGTTGTCCGATTGGAGGGTCACCGGGGGTCCATGGGTGCAAAAGTGTTGGCGAAGCTTCCCGATGACGGCGGCAGAGGTGATGGAAGGCAGCTGATCCACCTCAAACCAACTGGAGTATGAGTCCACCAGGACCAGGAAATGCTTGCCACGCCATTCGAAAAGGTCCGTGGCAATATACATCCACGGTAGCTCGGGGGCCGGCTGCTGCAGGAGGGGCTGGCGCTGCTGATGAGGCAGGAGACTGTTACAGGCAGCGCAAACGGAGACCCTGTCACGGATGTCCTGAGCCATACCTGGCCAGTAGAATTGGCTCTGGGCCTGGGACAAAGTGGCCTCCACCCCGGGTGGCCATCGTGTGCAGTTTGAAAATAGTGATCCCGCAGAGCGGCCGGCACCACGACCTTGTGACCCTTCACCACCACGCCGTAATGTAGCACTAGTTCATCACGAACCAGGAAGTAGGGCACGGCACCAGCCGGCAGGGAAGAGCGTCGGTCAGGCCAACCATGGCGGATAACGTCCGCAAGTTCTTGCAGGGCAGGATCATCAGCAGTGTGTTTGACCAGGGACTGCATCTGCTGGGATGGAACAATGTTAACATCAGTACCATCAGGTCAGAGGATTCGTACGGGTGGCGGGCAACTGAAGGGAGCGGCGCATGGGACAATGTGTCGGCCACAAACATATCTTTGCCCTTGCGGTAGCACAATCCGGAACGTGAAACGCTGGAGCTGCAGCATCATCCGCTGCAACCGGGAAGAGGCGACATGGATAGGCTTGTTCAGAATAGTGACCAGTGGCTGGGTGGTCAGTCTCAATGGTGAAGGTGTTGCCCAGAATGTAATCCCTAAACTTGGAGCAGGCGAACACCACGGCAAGTAGCTCCTTCTCGATCTGTCATAACGTTGCTCGGCAGGGGTCATGGTGCGAGAAGCGTAGGAGACAGTAGCTGCAGGCCGTCATAAAGCTGCAGACATGCGGCACGAGACCGAACTTAGAGGCATCACAAGTGAGGACAATTGGTCTGTGCAGATCGAAGAACTTGAGAGTCCGGTGTGTGTGTGAGCCTGGACTTCAGAGCCACGAACGCCGACTGGTGATGCGGGAGCCAGACCCATGCGGAGTCTTCTTGATCAGCTCCCTCAGGGGAGCACTCAGTTCGCTGAGGTCAGGTACGAACTTCCCCAGGTAATTGACCAGGCCCAGGAAGCGCTGCAGGCCGGGAACGTCAGTAGGAGCGGGCATCTCGGTGACTGCTGATGTTTTCTGGGGGTCAGGCTTTAAACCCCCTGCCGTGAAAACGTGACCAACGTAAGTGACTTCCGGGACCCGGAACCGACACTTCTTGGGGTTGAGCTTGAGATTGATTTTACGAGCCCTGTCCAGGACTTTGCGGAGGTGCAGGTCGTGCTCAGCGACGTCCCTCCCGTACACCAGGATGTCATCCACGATGATAGCGCACGGCAACCCAGCGAACAGCTGTTCCATGGTGCGCTGGAAAACCTCACTAGCCGAGTTGATCCCAAACGGCATACGGAGGAAACGGAACCTGCCGAAAGGTGTGATGAAGGTGGTCAGGAATGAGGAACGTTCATCTAAAGGGATCTGCCAGAATGAGCTTTTGGCGTCTAAGACAGAGAAGACAGTGGCAGGACCGACCTGTGCAGCGACGTCCTCCACCGTCCGCATGGGGTAGTGCGGGCGCTTGATGGCCAGGTTCAGGTCCTTTGGATTAATGCAGATCCGGATCTCGCTCTTATCCTTCTTGGCAGCGACAACCATGTTTGAGACCCACCTGGTGGCAGCGCTCACCTCCTTGAGGATGCCCATGGTCACCATATCACGCAGAGTAGATTCCACGCGGCCCTTCATAGCGAAGGAGACGCGGTGGGCCGGTCGAACCACCGGGTCGACACTCGGGTCGACAACGATTTTATAGTCACAGGGCAATTTGCTCAAAATGTCATCAAAACGGTCGGGGTATTCGCCCAGGGGGTCCATGGGGGCCTGCACCAGGTCAATTCCGCGGTGGAAAGAAACCAAACCAAGGTCCTGGCACGCACAGGCGCCCAGCAGGGTGACGTTGTCAGAATCCAGGAGGTGGAAGGTGAGGGGCCGAGAGGTCTCAAGGACTGTGCAGATAAGCGTGGCCTTCCCCACTGGAACTAGAACTCCTCCCCCATAGACATGAAGGCGGGTGTCATCGGGAGTAACTATCTCCCCAGATCTTATCCGCTTGAAAAGGCTGATAGACATAACATTTGAAAAGGCACCAGTATCGACCTTGGCAGAGAATGAATGACCATTAACAGTAACATGCACAGAGGGATCTGTTATCGTAGCAGGTGCACCCAAAAGCAAAAACACCGTTGAATCACCATGGGAGGAGCTCCTATCAAAGTCCGACTGGTACTGATAACCAAGCGCGCTATCAGGGTCTGCAAGGTTGTTTAAATTCCTCCTTGGAGCAGGGAGCGGCTTATCACGGGACCGACAAGCCGCCGAAAAGTGGTTCAGTTTGCCACAGGAATTACAAGTCTTACCCTGCGCGGGGCAAACGTTGAATTGGTGGAAAGAAAAATTACAATTGGGGCAACGGCGTGGGGTGACCTTAGCGGGCGTTGCGGCGGGGTTTCGTCGTGGCGGACCAGCGTTCCACCGGCGGCCAGCTGCACCGGTAAAGTTAATGTCCTGGGACACCGGTTAAGACACGGAGCTAACAGCAGAGGCCATACGAGCGGAATACATAGCCTCCCTTAGTGTCAAATCAGGTTTCATAAGGAGCTCGTCACGCAGCTTAGCGTTCAGGAGACCATTGACGAGGACATCCCTGATCAATTGGTCCGTGGAGATTGTTTCAAGGCGACAGCGCCGAGCCATATGACGCAAAGAGGCAATAAAAGCGTCAATATGCTCGCCGGGATTCTGCCGCCTCTGGAAGAATTTAAAGCGTTCAATAATGTTATTGGTAGGGATATCACAGAGGGCAGTGAATTTATCAATGAGACATACCGGGTCCCGACGGTCTTCTCCGGGGGCGAAGTCGAATGAAGCATAGTGATCCATGGCCTCCGGGCCAGCGAGGTTGAGCAGCAGGTGAGCCTGCACAGCAGGGGTGGCATTAGGATGAGCGATGGCTGTGTAATGTTCAAAGTCGCGCTGGAACACAGTCCAGCGGTGGACAATGTCCGTGTCAAAGACCAATATGTCGGGTCGACGACAGGAATTGGACATAATGAAAACGGGGGGGGAGACGTGAACAACTGGGAGAAAGCAAAGAATAAAAAGAAAAAACGATAAACAGGAGACGCGGGTCTACCACTTCGACACCATGTAAAATGACTTGGTTCCTACACAGAGTCTTTTACTGATGGTTTATTAAATCACTAACACACACCATGCAATAGCTGTCCGTGGTCATCACTGGAGCTAGAGAGAGGGCTGGAGGTGGGAACCTTACAATTTTACTTCGGAGCCACGTGAGTGACTACGTGAAGACCCCGTCCAGCACGCATGCGCGACATTAGCGTTCACGCAGTGCAACAGCGACGACCGGGAGTACAGGCGCTCCCGCTACACGTCGGTGGAAAACTAAACAGCGGACCATCAGGTAAGTCTTACACTGAGGTCGTAATCCGCAAGCTGTGCTCTGCTCTCTATTCCAGAGGAACTGGGAACAGGAGCAGCACGGCAAAGGAGAAAACCGCCCCCCGTTCGACTCCAACAGAACGGGAGTGTTCCATCAGTGGGGGGCGAGAGGCGGCACCTGGACCGCATATGCGGCGGTCCACCCTCATCGAGACCGAGCCGAGCCCAGTCCCGCTAGCGCAGCCTGATGAGCGGCAGCGGGCTGGAGGAAAAGTTTTAAAAAAACAAAAAAAAAACGGCCGGTTATGTCTGACTCCGATGAGGAGGCTCTCCGCCTTAGAGTGGCAGAGCTAGCCGCCTGAGCCGAATGGAAAGGCTCATGGAGCAACTGCTCCAGCGAGACTTGCTTCAGGAGCTAGAGCAGTCTCGCCAGAGGGATCAGGCACTCCCACAGCAGTGCTCTATAAATGCACTGGCCATCGCTTTCCCCTCAAAGCAGGGCAGCGTTGGCGACCAGGGCTGGGCTGGTCAGGAAGAGGGGTCATTGGCTGAAGATGTCGGGAGTACGCTTGGGGTACAGGATCAGGAAGAGCTGCTGGGTGTGGAGATTCGCTACGTGGTTTCACCACGAGCAGGGCGGCCATTGGAGCCAAAATTGGCGGCCAGCATCAACCACCTGTCCCTCAAACCCCTACAAGACAGGTACTTAATGAGGCACTAGAGCTGGAAAACTGCAGTTCGCTCAATGTACCGGCTGTTAACAGCCAAATCTGGGGGGGGGGGACAGAGTATCCGGAACCAGGAGCTAAAATCCTCAAGCTCCTGACGACAGGGATAACAGCCTATGCTCGTTCCGTGGATGGGGTGGATATGACCACAAACCAGCAAGACACTCTGGCTCTGCTGTGCTACACCCAATATGAGATAAATAACCTCCGCAAGGAGAGAATAAGACCTGCCCTCAATCCCAGGTTTGCAGGACTGTGTAAAACACCGGCCTCAGAGCCGCAGATCCTGTTATTTGGAAGGACAAGTGAAAGACATGGAGGAGGAGTCCAAAGCATTTGGCCTCATGAGGGCAGGCCCCGGAACGAGCAGACCCACACAAAAAACCAGACGGCAGTACCCCACCGCGTCCACCAGTCAAGGTCAAATTTATGTCACTGGTGAAAGCTCGGGGTCCGCATACTATCCCCGAAAGCCTTTTTAGGCCAGGGCCCAGAGCGGACCCCATGGAAAATGCGCCACCCCCAATCAGCAGTACATCAGCAGTACATCCAGCAGTATAACGACGGATGAACAAACGGAAGAAAGGAACACTACCATAACTATGGAGGTAGGTGGGTCTGGTTCCTACCAGCATGTAAATGGGGAACTGTACTAACAGTAGGTGTCTCACGAATGATAGTTATATACTTAACAGTATTCGGGGATACAAAATAGAGTTCATTCACGAAAACATGCCACCAGTACAGCACGTACCCCAAAGGGTCTTTACCCTCTCAGTCAAAGAGAAACTATAGGCTCAAGAAGAACTGGTGAGGTTACTTACAAAGGGTGTCATTGAGAAATCCAAACATGATCCTTTGGAATTTGTCTCAAATATATTTACCAAAAGTAAAAAAGATGGTGGATGTCGCATCATCATTGACTTAACCTCACTAAATACCTTTGTTAAGTATGTACATTTCAAAATGGAAACATTTGTAACTGCTAAACAACTGATTTCCAAAGGATACTTTATGGCAAGCATTGATTTAAAAGATGCCTACTATTCAGTACCCATTCACAAGGGTCATCGCAGATACCTGAAAATTTACCTGGATGGGGCAACTATGGCAGTATAAAGTATTGCCTAATGGGTTGACATCAGCCTTAGACATATTGTCATGGCGTATCTTGATGATATCCTAATAGTTGGCAAAACCATGGAATTGGCTAAATCAGCTGTATTAGCTACCAAATAATTGTTTGAAACCCTGGGTTTGTCATACATCCAGATAAATCTAAGATGACGCCATCCACAACAATGGACTATCTGGGAATCAATTAACTCAATCCACATGTCTGTAACGTTGCCAAAAGGTAAAGCAGCAGAATTGGCACAGATGTGCAACAATTTAATGGTAAGCAATCGACCAACCATCCGACAAGTGGCAAGAGTAATTGGCAAAATGGTAGCAGCATTTTCAGCTACACAATTTGGACTCCTGCACTATCAGCACCTACAAAGGGCAAAAGTACAGGCGTTGAAACGACATGCAGGTCACTTTGACAGATCCATGAAACTACCCATTGAAGCAATATCAGAGTTACAATGGTGGATATAACACATTTGGCATAGTTCCAGCCCTATCATCATCAATAACCCAACGTTAACTATACAAACAGATGCCAGTGCTCAAGGCTGGGGAGCAACTAATACCATATCCAGCACAGGTGGTAGATGGACTAACCTAGACTCGTCTTTACTACAAACACTGGGCATAAATTATTTGGAAATGTTGGGTGCGTTTTATGGTTTTAAAGCATATTCTAGGAATATGCACAACTTGCATGTTCATTTACAAATTGATAATATCACGGTGGTGGCCTATATTAACCATATGACCGGAATAAAATCGATATCATGTGACAATTGGGTCAACACAATCTGGTAATGGTGGGTCGATAGACATATTTGGCTATCAGCAACTTACCTACCAGGTAAGCTAAATACAGTGCCAGGTCACGCAAATTCAATGATAAACACCGAATGGATGTTAAATCCTAGAGCTTTTGCTAAAATTACAAACCAATATGGCACACCAGATATCGATCTCTTTGCATCCAGACTAAATCACCACGTACCAATGTATGTCCCTTGGGAACCACACCCTGAGGCAGCAGCGATAGATGCATTCGCTCTGAACTGGGGGACCGATTTCTTCTATGCTTTTTCCCCTTCTGCCTTAATCTGTAGGGTACTACGCAAAATACAGATGGACTCTGCTTCAGGTATTTTGATAGTACCAACTGGCCTACACAGCCATGGTTCCCAGTGGTCCTCGACATGGTCATCGAAACTCCTATGACTTTTCCCAGTAGCCCAGACCTATTGACGCACCCTGTATCAGGCATAAGTCATCCATGCCATGCCAAAATTAACCTACTGGGTTGCAGATTATCAAAAGACCACTGCTGGGACTGGGATTGTCTGACAGGACCATCAACATGATGACACCGTATGTCCACCAGGAAACAATACCTATCGAGCATCAGGAAGTGGGAAAGATACTGCTCGACTACTGGGACAACGTACTCATCTGCAACCATAACCAATGTACTGGAGTTCTGGGGGGCCTTCACCATAATGAAGGATTGAGCTACAGCGCCATCAATACTGCCAGACGTGCGCTGTCAGCCTACTTAAAACAGGTGCCAGGACAACAGGCCATAGGGTCTCACCCGCTGGTGATCAAACTCATGAGGAGTATCGTCAACTCCAACCCTCTTAGACCTAGGTATACACAAATCTGGGATGTCAGTGTGGTCCTGACATACCTAAGGGGATGGTCCCCAGCCAGGTCTCTCACCCTGGAAAAGCTAACCCTGAAAATGGTCATGCTGATGCTACTAGTCTCAGCACAAAGAGTCCAGTCCCTCCACTTACTGCGACTGGACAACATGGTTATAACACCAGACCGGGTCTCATTCACCATTCAGGAGCTGCTAAAGCAGAGCAAGCAAGGAACTTGAGTCCTAGTTATGGATTTCCGGGCATACCCACCTGACCTACGGTTGTGTGTCATGACTTACTTATTCACTTACAACAACACAACAAGAGATTCTCGAGGGAGAAAGGGAAAAAAAAAAAAAAAAAAAAAAAAAAAAAGCCTTATGGGTCAGCCACAAGAAACATCATGGTTGGGTGTCGAGCCAAACCATCTCGAGATGGCTCAAGCAGGTACTGGGAGCTGCTGGAGTAGATACTGATGTATATACATCTCACTCCACCAGGGCAGCATCCACATCGGCGGCTAAAAGAATGAACATGGAGAAAACGTTCCAAACGTTCTACCACAAGCCGCTAGCAGAACCTGTGTTATTTGCAGAAAGAGTTTTAAAATCTGCAAAAATATATAATTTAAGCCCGGGGGAGCATTTTATCTTTTGTTATTGTTTAATAGATACCATTATTGTTTACAAACAGATTATGGTTGATTACGATAACATACTTCCTCCCTTGAATGACTTCGGCAGCGAGTGAAGTATGAACTGTTACACGGTTTGAAATCACAGAGCTTTGAAGTCTTCACGAAGTCACTCACGTGACTCCGAAGTAAAATAGTAAGATTAAACGAGAACTTACCAGTTTGAAGTTTGATCTGTATTTTATGAGGAGTTACGATGAGGGATTACGTGCCCTCCGCTCCCACCCTCAAATATATAGATCAACAGGTATCTTAGTTCTCCTTTTCTTTACTATGTTTATTTCAATTATTGTGTTTCCTGTGATTCCACACCGCTGCTTTGAAGAATGTCGCGCATGCGTGCTGGACGGGGTCTTCACGTAATCCCTCATCGTAACTCCTCATAAAATACAGATCAAACTTCAAACTGGTAAGTTCTCGTTTAATCTTACTATTATAGGAGAGACAATGAGGAGTGGTTAGTAGTGGTGAGGTCACTAAGTTAAAGGAACATGCACTGATCTACACCCAAGGAACTGCGTATTGCTGAAAGTACTAGCAGTGAACCAAGATATAAAGGGTCAGATGGGCGAAGGCATGTAAGCCTAAGGAAAGTAAACTGCAGAGAATATTGAAGCTGCTGGGTTGATGAACAACTGCAATTTGCAAAACAAGGGATGGAGATGCATCAAGTGGCACTAAGGTTGCTATGTAGCGCCCAATTCGAGATAAATTGTTTCAGGAAGTATGCCATTCGGTCCACCATCAACCCAAAGTTGCAGCAACTCTGTAAAGGCCAGCAATGTGCAGTCATTCAACTTATTCTTCAGAGAAAAAACCTCATGAAACGTGGGAAAGAGTTGGATAATGAGGCAAAAACAGCAAAGTTGATCACAACATCAATGGTCATCAAGTCTGCAAAGAGGACGTATCCTTTCAGACATCATACAAAATCCTGGACCTACATCAGGATCAAATCGACCATTGAAGCAGGTGCACGTTTGATGTCCTGCAGCAGGAAAACGAAAAAGCGTGGGTTTTGCCTGCCAGGAGCCAGGGACCACAGGTCACTCAGATGACAAAGGAGGTAGGTGGAACTGGTTCTTATGGGAACATATTAAGGCAAAAACAGCCAAATATTGGAAGCAAATTACTTCAGTTATTATTCTGAGTATTATAGAAAGGTTTCGAATTGATTCGATTCAAATACTGATTTGCCATCCAGCATGTTCCAAGCAGAACACTCCAATTTCACATTAAAATAATTGATGGAGGTTCAAGCTGAATTGAAAACTTGTTTATAAACAAGTAATTGAAAGGTCGGTTTATCAAAACCACCAAATTGTGTTTAAAATTTCTCAACCTAAAAAGGTGAGGAGTATTTTAGATCTGACAAGTCTTTAAAATTTTGTGAAGTATGGACACTTCAAAATGGAGACTTTGAACCTGCCAAACAATTTATTTCAAAAAAGATGTTTTATGGCACTTATAGATCTGAAAGATGTATATTACTTAGTGTTTGTTCATTTGTAAGATAAAAATATTTAACAATTATCTGAAGGAACAATTATGGCAATTCAAAGTTCTGTCTAAACGGGTTAACTTCAGTTCCTAGAATTTCACTAAATTGGTAAAACCAATTTTGGGGCTAATTAGAGTCCAAGGACAGATGTGGATTGCTTTATTGGATGATGTCCTAATTAGGACGAACAAGAGAATTAGTGAGTTATCTCTCTCAAATTATTCAAACCACTTTTGAAAGTTGGGTTTAAGTCATCCAGAGAGAAATTAAGGTTAACGTTACTTACAACAATTGATTATTTGATTCCATTGACAGGGTAGTAATTCACCCAGGGTAAAGGGTAAAGCTAATTGATGGTTGTCTTAAGCGGTTGGAAAAGCAACAATCTTCAATTAAGACAGGTGGCCAGCTTGTTAGGAGAATTAGTGTTATTTCCAGCAATACAATATGGGCCATTGTACTACCAGCAGCTGCAGACTGCAAAAAGAAAAAACACTAAGATGCATGGTCGCCATTTTTTGATAGGCCATGCAGTTAAACAACAAATGCTGCTTCTGATTGCAGTAGTGGATTTAACATGTCTTCAGTAGTTCAAGCAAGATACGGATTGAACAGCCTTCCATGGTCTTAACAGACTGATATCAGTGTACTAGGATTGGTGCCACTGAAAAGGTATCCATCTGTGGACAGATGGAATATGGAAGAAGTATTATTTTGCAGACATGGAGAATCGACGTTTTACAGCTATTGGAAGGCTTATGGGCTCCAAGCTTGTTGTTAAATACAACTAATCTGCATGTTCAGTTTCAAATTAACAACACTACAGCAATGGCATGTATTAATGGTATGGGTGGAATTTCCATGATAACAAAGAATGGATGTTTAACCGCAAGATTTTAATGATATAATAGTCAGATTTGGGAAGCCAGATATGACTTGTTTCCATCCAGACTCAATCACCAGTTACAGAGATATGTGTTAGGGGACTACATCGGGAGACAGTAGCGATTGATGTTTCTCGCTACATTAGGATGGTATGTTTTTATATGCATTTTACATCATCCTGTCTCATAAACCGGTGTCTGCTTAAAACGAAGCAGTATGCTGCCTCTGGGGTATTCGTGGTACCAGACGGGGCTACGCAGCCATGGTTCCCTTTGATATTGAAATTTATGACACAGTTTCTGATAAATGTTTCCAAAAGAAGGAAGTTACTGGTGTATTCAATAATTGGAGAGTAACATCCGTCATATGCCTGTATGGATCTGTGAATTTGCAGGTTTTAAAAAAGAGGATTGTCTGGGCATGCTGTGACCATGCTTACAGCAGTCTGGCGGAAGAGTACTCAAAAGCAGTACATTTGTGAATCTGAGGTTGTGACTCTGTAAATGCTGCTTTCCCATTATGTAAAGAATGAGGGGAAAAATTTTCTGTGTATAAAAGCATATGGAATGTTGTACGCCACATGTCTCAAATGTCTTGGATTTACCTCTATTTAAGGGGTTGAGTTATAGTGCGATTTATTCAGACAGAAGTATATTATTCCTCGTTTTTTATTGATGAGGTTGGAAAGACATCCTGTTGAGCCTCATTCTTTTATTTCCAGATTAATGAAAGGAATTTTAATTCCAGTCCTTCTAAACCTAGGAGGGAATCTGGAATATAGAGTTGTTTTAAGCTACTTCATCAATGGAGTCTTGGTACGATTCTGATTTGGCCAAGTTCAGCATGAAGGTAGTTATGCTTATGGCACTTGTAACATTACAAAGTTAAAGGCCTGTCTCACGAATCTGCGGTCATTGGCGGCGAAACGGGAAGAATCTGCCGCCATAGACCGCGCACTCGTGAGAAAGTACAATTCCCGGGCCGTGCGACGATGTTCCCAACACCGCGCGGTGCTAAAATAAAATCGACAATGTCGAAAACACTATACTCACCGCACAACCTCCACCAGTGATGCACAAGTGCGGCACGGCCGCTCGCACGGGCCGCCGCCAGTGTGGGTCGAGCGCCGTGCATCAAACCTCCTCTGCCACAGCCTCCGCCAGTGAGGCACGTGCCGCCGCCAGTGAGGCACGTGTGCTGCGCGGCCGCAGTCACAGCCACCGCTACAGCGCCGCGATCAGGATGGCCGCCGCCACAGCCGCCGCTGGTGAGTCACGTGCGGCGGGCCGACGTTATCGCAGTCGGCCCGCCCTTTTTTTACTTACCGCAAGCACGTGGGACCCGCCGTGTTTGAATTAACTCGGCCCCCGCGCAACATCCGTGCGGCGCTCCGGTGGATAGGCTCGACGCTCTCGCCGTTGCCGCGCGGTCCTTGCTACCGGCGACGCCGCGCTTCACCGCCGATGACCGCAAACAGGTAAGACAGAGCCTTTACAGATACACAGGATGGAAGTACCTCAGGATTATGTTATGTTTTACATGTTATGACCTACTCAAATGAAGTATGATCAGGTGTGATAGGATTCAAGAGTGTGTTATTAGCATATTCTATGGATCCATGTCTATGTGTTAAGACATATTTGTTGCAATACATTGAGGCTACAAAGGTCTTATGAAATATGAAAACAAGATTGTTTATCATTCACGAAAAACCATACAAGATAGTGTCAGTTTAGACTATTTTAAGATGGTTAAAAACAAGTTTTGGTTGCTGCAGGTGTGAACATTGATGGTTTTACATTCCATTCAGTTTAGCAGTAACATTGACGACCAGGGCGAAGGACGTCCCGTCGACCATATTTTCACAGCCGCCGGGTGATGTAATAAGTTGGTGTTTCAACACTTTTACCATCGGCCTATTGCCAATACGGGGCTGTTTGCAGATACTATATTAAGTTCTGCTTAAATTTCCCTGGGTTAAAGGGGATACTGTTAATTACTTTATTCAAATAAATGAATTACTGCATTCGTCATGCAAATGTTATTATTAATGCATTATTGATTATTTCTCATTCCGAGTCAATCAATGCAGTGAGAAGCCGGGATTTGTATCTGCGGCATGAAATCACAAAGCTTTAAAATCTTCACGTAGTCACTCACGTGACTCCGAAGTAAAATAGTAAGATTAAACGAGAACTTACCAGTTTGAAGTTTGATCTTTATTTTATGAGGAGTTACGTTGGTGATTACGTGCCCACCACGACCCAACCCTCTATCAGAAAGGTCAGATGGAAGTTCTTAAATTACTCGTTTTATTATGTTACTATATTACTTCATTTTTGTTTTTTGTGATTTCAATCTGCTTTGAAGATTGATGCGCAGGCGCACTGGCGGGGTTCTTCACGTAATCACCAACGTAACTCCTCATAAAATAAAGATCAAACTTCAAACTGGTAAGTTCTCATTTAATCTGGCTATTATTGAACGGAGTTCACTAAGCTAAAGATGTGTGCTCAATCTTCCAATCTACCATGTTACGCCCTTACACATTTAACCTGTAGCTGTAATACTATATTCTGCACTCAGTTCCCCTTCCCTTTTTGCACTGCCTGTTGTACTCATATGTGGTCTGATTGTACTTATGATTTGCCTGAATGCCATACAACATTTTTATACATTTTTTGTCAGTACGTAGATCAATAGATTAATCGAGTCATGGAGCATGGAACTTGCCCATGCTGACCAAGATACCCATCAACATCATGTGCAGACGGGGCGTCGAAGGACAAGAAGCCGAAGCAGAGAAGTGGAAGCCAAGAAATGGAAACGATGCCCCGAAAAGCCAAATAACCAAATGAAAACAACGCCGAAAAGCCAAATAACTGAATGGACTCGACGCTGAGAAGCAAAATACGCAACGCCGAAAAGCCAAATAACGGACATGACGGCTCTGGAGATGGGATTTATCTGAGACCTTGTCAGAGATTGCTCCAGACCCCACGTCCATTACATCACTGGGGGAGACGGGAGGGTGGGGAAATAGATAGATAGATAGATAGATAGATAGATAGATAGATAGATAGATAGATAGATAGATAGATAGATAGATAGATAGATAGATAGATAGATAGAGTGCGGACATGGTGCCGACGGACGAAAAGCCAAAGCAAAGTAGTCAAAGATAAAGAACCGAATGGAAACGAGTCCAAAACGCCAGAAAACCGAAAGAGTACGAAGACGAAACGCCTACTAACCAAAAGGGTGGGACGCCTAAAAGGCAACAAACCGAAAAGCTGCGTTGCCTAAAAGCAAACTCACCGATTGGCCGCTCTGTTGAAATGCCACCTACCAGAAAGGCGTCGTCACCTACAAGCCAACGAACCGACTGTCACTCAACAGAAAAGTCCAATAACGGACATGACGTTGCCGGGGGACGGGACTTGTCAGCGATTGGTCCAGACCCCCGCGTCCATCACATCACTGTGGAGGGATGAACAATGTCCCATACATCCCCTCCACCGACCCACAAGCCGCGGAGGGTGGTCGTGGGAGAGTGGGGGCTGTCCCGAGGGATGTGCACCTTCGGCCGCTTTCAACTTGGTGCTTGGGTTCACATTGCCCAGTCACCTATGGCTTGTGTGGGAAAATGACCCCCATGCTCCCGTCTCCCCCTTCTCTCTCCCCTCTTCTTTTTCTCCCCCCCTCTCTCTCCCTTCTCTCTCTCCCTTCTCTCTCTCTTCCCCTTCTCTCCCTTCTCTCTCTCCTCTTCTCTCTTTCTCTTCCCTCTTCTCTCTTTCCCCCCTCTCTCTCTCCTCCTCCTCTCTCTCCCCCCTCTCTTTCCCTTCTCTCTCTCCCCTTCTCTTTCTCTCTCCTCTTCTCTATCTCCCCCCTCTCTCCCTTCTCTTCCCCTCTCTCCCCCTCCTCTCTCTCCCTCCTCTCTCTCCCTTCTCTCTCTCCCCCTCTTTCTCTCCCCCCTCACTCTCCCTTCACTCTCTCCCCTTCACTCTTTCCCTCCCACTCTCTCTCACTTCTTTCTTTCCCCATTCTCCTTCCCTTTTGCTTCTGCAGCATAAAGGCAGAAGGGAAGGAACAAGGGTGAAGAGGAAGCACTGGAAGAGGTCTCAGTGAGTGAAGCCTCTCTTTCTAAGAAGATTCAGGTTTGGACAGTATGACAACCTGATTATTGTGCTGACAGAGGAGGATGTCTCTGCATTTAGAAACTTCACAAGGATACCACCTAAGCTGTTTAATGAGCTGAAGACAAATGTGGGACTACTGCTGAAAATGTGGGATCACGTATATGAGAAAGGCACTGGAACCAAGCCTGCGACTAGCCATCACCCTCCGCTACTTGGCATCAGGGGATTCGTATAAGAGTCTCTCCTACAACTTTCTGGTTGCCCACAACACCATCAGCAAGATTGTCCGAGAGACCTGTAAGGCCATTATCAAGGTCTATGGAGATAATGTGATGGACTGCCCCAGTACACCAGATGAGTGGAAGACAGTGCCGCTGGGCTTTGACAAATGATGGAACTTTAAACACACATGTGGGGCAGTGGATGGCAAGCATGTGGCCATCCGGTGTCCACCCAAGGGAGCGTCAAAATACTTTAATTACAAGAAATGTTATTTGATTGTACTGTTAGCTGTGGTGGATTCAGACTACAAATTCCTGTATGTGGATGTGGGCACACCTGGAAGTGTCGCTGATGGCAGGATCTGGAGAGAGACCTGACTTGGGCAGTCACTGGAAAATGGAACAGCAGGCATGCCTGATCCCAAACCTCTGCCAGGAGAAGACAACCCGGACATTTTTTACGCAATGGTTGGTGATGATGCCTTTGCACTAAGGCCCTGGATGATGAAGCCATGCCCACACAGGGTCCATTTGACAAGGGTCCAGAGGATCTTTCATTACAGGCTGTCCAGGGCTAGGAGGGTTGTTGAAAACGCATTTGGCATTCTCGCAAGCAGATTTCGATGCCTGCTCACAACTATGGAGCAGGAGCCCAAGAATGTCGAGACTATTGTGTTTGCAGCATGTGTTCTGCACAACCTTATCCATATCAGAGGTACAGCAGCGGGATCATCAACAGCCATGGAGGAGCGCGACTCGGTGAACAATCGTACAGCGAACATAACACCAGGAGCGTGGAGGAGTGGTGTATATGATGCACCTTTGGTGTCACTGCAGCGATTGTCAGGTAACACCGGGACAAAGAGTGGAAAAAAGCAGAGACCATCTCTGTTCTTACTACAACTCAATACTGGGCAGTGTGCCATGGCAGAACAAAGTTATTTGAGAAACACCAGGCAACAGGTCCACCACTGCAGGTGGAGAGCCCACTGCAGACATGATCAGTCATTTTTATGTAAAATTGAAATCCTACTGAATTTGTTTGATTCCAGGTCGAGTGTGATTTTTATTTTTTTTATTTTTGTAGAAATGACTTTTTTGCAGAAGTCTGTTCTTAAAGCAGTGCCTGCCATGCATCTGTTTTATTGATTAGTATAGTTAAATCTCTAAGCCTAACCTTGGAGAGCATAGCATTGTCTGTCTTATTTTTCAATCTTTGATAGCGTTTTATTTCTCAGGTTCATAAGAGGAATTGCGGAAAAAACGTTCCTTGTGTTTTGTTTGGTTTGGTTTTTTACATTAATTGACATGCATGAGAGGGCCTAATACAGATCATTGTGTTGCTTGCTTTGTTGCTCCATTTATCAAAATGTGTAAAAATGGTCTCTTTCATTTCACGAGATGAATAAAGAATTTGATTTCCATTCAGTGTGCTGCTTGTCTTATTTTATGGTCTATTGAGAGGTACAATAAATTTACATTTAAAATGCAGAACATATGAGGTGCCTGTGTCAATTCTTACTTATAAAAAGGATTTTGAGAAATAAGATGTGAATAGATTGTGTTCCTTCCTCGATTTGGTGCATGCCTAAATTTCCATAAAATATGATGAAGTATTACATTCAAGTGATGACAAGTTGGAATTAAAATAAAATGAAGGCTTGCAGACGACAATTTGAGATTTAGAAGAAAAAATTATCTTTTATTGTGCATAAAAGGAAAATATGTTGTTTGTTTCTTAGGTGCCATCACCACACAACGTCCTGCTCCAAAAGACTCTCCAGCAATGAGTGCAAACTCCCTGCAGTGACAGAGGTCACGTGCTGATGTTGACTTGATTTTTTTTCACTCACCTTTTTTCTATCTGTCCAGCTGCCGAGCTACGAGTACCCACGAATATGTACGGGTACCCACGACTACGTATGACTACCGTCATGGCATACTACAGTCTGCCCACTGACTAACTACGAGTTAGAAGTTGCAATTTCTCTCCTCCAGACTATCTTTTTACTCGTGGAGTTTTTTGCTGGGAAAAACGTCCCGACTTACCTGATGCCCCGAGTACCTACGGCTGGCATAACGAGCCACTACGATATATCTACGGACTCCTACAGCCTCCTACGAACTCGCTACAGACATTCTCCGAGTTTGAATCAAAGGGAAAACTCGGGAGAATTCGTGAGTAAATCGGGAAAATGGGACAGGCCCTTAACTGTATCACCAGCATCACTAGAAATTGCATTGAGTTTCACAACATTAGTGGGCGGCACGGTAGCGCGGCAGTAGAGTCGCTGCCTCTCAGCACCAGAGACCCGGGTTCGATGCTGACTACGGGTGCTGACTGTATGGAGTATGTACATTCTTCCTGTGACCGTGTGGGGTGTCTTCCAGTGTTCCGGTTTTCTCCCACACTCCAACGATGTACAGGTTTGTACGATATCGTGGAGTTTTTTGCTGGGAAAAACGTCCCGACTTACCTGATGCCCCGAGTACCTACGGCTGGCATAACGAGCCACTACGATATATCTACGGACTCCTACAGCCTCCTACGAACTCGCTACAGACATTCTCCGAGTTTGAATCAAAGGGAAAACTCGGGAGAATTCGTGAGTAAATCGGGAAAATGGGACAGGCCCTTAACTGTATCACCAGCATCACTAGAAATTGCATTGAGTTTCACAACATTAGTGGGCGGCACGGTAGCGCGGCAGTAGAGTCGCTGCCTCTCAGCACCAGAGACCCGGGTTCGATGCTGACTACGGGTGCTGACTGTATGGAGTATGTACATTCTTCCTGTGACCGTGTGGGGTGTCTTCCAGTGTTCCGGTTTTCTCCCACACTCCAACGATGTACAGGTTTGTACGATATAGGGTGTGGGCCGAGCATCGAAAATGTGGCTAGAATTTAAATTTCGTAACCCATGTCTGGGAACATTGATAAAATATAATTGAGAAGGAAGTCATAACTCGTCAGTGCCTAAAGTTGCACATTAATTAATGAAGCTAATTAGAAAATGAGTTCGAAAAGTTAAGCGCCATCTAATGTTCAATGCTCATATTACTCCATGGGGAGCCTAATTACGTGCTGCTGTCTGTGTCTATTTAAAACATATATTATTTTACCACATATGTGTGTATTATACCATATAACTTGTAAATATGACTGGAGTTATATATATAATTATAATATATAAATAATATAATGAATATAATTATGAGTGTGTTTTTTGAATGAGACTGCCGCAGACGTCCGGCTCCTGAACCAGCCTAATTAATGGTTGAGGGCAGTTCCTGTGGGTTCCCCTGTTTACTGTACCCCACCGACTGTCAGTTTGCATAGTGGGGGTCACGGCCATAGTGGGACTGGGGCAGTGCCGGGCTGGGGGAAGGCAAAGGCATCTTCCACTGAGAAGAAAATGCCTAACCCTAACCATAGCTAGTCCCCCTTCCAGAACTGCCCATGGCTGGAGCTGGAGTCGCTTTGGGATATGCGGGCTCAGTAAGTGTGGCCGCTCAGTGCGTCCACCTCGACCAGCGTGCCCTTCTGGATCATCATGGTGATGATGGTGGGGAGCAGCACTGCCCTGTACGCCGCCCGGGCCGCCTTCAGCCCGCTCGCTTGCCAACAGCCCGACCGACCCCTTGCAGCTTCCATTGGCCTACTGATAGCCCGACCGATCCTTCACAGCATCCACCGGGACCCGACAGCCCAACAGCCCGACTGACTGACTGACCGATCGACTGCCCAACTGACTGACCAACGAACTGACCGACTAACTGACCGACTGACCGACTGACTGATTTCTGACTGACCCTAATCCTAACCCTAGCTCTACATTTTTGTTTATCATTTTTATTTAACAGTTCACATCGTAACTTTACAAAGATCAATCAATTGTAAAACAAAATTATCAACAAGGTTAGCATTATCTTTATTCCTTCAAAACCTTGCTATTGTTTTGATGTAATTAGGAGGCAGCTATGATCCCAGAGTGCTCGCTGCCTAGCTACCTTGAAACAAAGCGCGTGATTGGTCAATTGGCGTACGACGCAATGTCAAACGTGCGTTGTTTGGACAATTACTACTCAGAAAATTTGAGTTTTTTCTCATATTTTACAAATATGCGCAGGTTTTGTTCTTGACGAGTCAGTTATGATTTCTATAATATTTTTACACAATATGTTAAAAATTCAGGTAGTTACGTAATTTGTGTCACGAACTTAAACGAAAAAGCACCTCGGCCCGCAGCCTATTGTGAGTCATGACATACTGCATACAAAGCTATATTTAAGAGGGAGTTAGATGTGGCCCTTGTGGCTATAGGGATCAGGGGGTATGGAGAGAAGGCAGGTACGGGATACTGAGTTGGATGATCAGCCATGATCATATTGAATGGCGGTGCAGGCTCGAAGGGCTGAATGGCCTACTCCTGCACCTATTTTCTATGTATCTATGTATCTATGTAAAGCCATGCGGATGATTCCTAATTATCCTATTCTGTTCCAATTGGAAGTATATCCTATCCCGAAGAATTGTCGCCAATAGCTTCCCTCCAACTGAACTCATTGGCCTAGAATTCCCTGGCTTTTATGTATCTATCCAAAAGTTTCTTAAATGCCGTTGACATATGTTCCTCCACCACCCCTAGCAGCGTCTTCCAGGTAATCACTACCCCTGTGTTAAAATAACTTGTTCTGCACATCTGCTGTTCGCTTTGCCACCCTCACCTTAAAGCGATATCCTCTAGTCTTTGATATTTATACCCGGGAAAAATAAGGTTCTGAGTGTCTATCATGTTAATCATAGAAAGTTGTTAGTTAAATTGAGTCAAAGAGGGGTGCCTAAATATATTGTGAGAATTCTGGCTTACTGGTATGCCCACCAGACTATGCAAGTAAAATGGGGCAATAGGGTGTCAGCCCCATTTGGGGTTAGCACTGGTGTCAGACAAGGGGGAATTTTGTCCCCAGTTCTTTTTGATCTCCATACTGCTGATCTGTCCAAGCAATTGAAAGCCTGTAATACAGGGTGCATGATTGGTAATACTCTAGTGAGCCATATTATGTATGCGGATGATCTTGTGGTCTTTAGTGCATCAAGCGCTGGTCTCCAGCAGCTCCTTACTATATAATAATAATAATAATACATTTTATTTATATAGCGCTTTTCAGGACTCAAAGTCGCTTGTTATCTGTATGGTGTAGAATACATATGTTATCTGTATGGTGTAGAACATGATATCAAATGTAATGCTGGTAAGAGAGATGTTATGATCTGAACTATAAAGGATAAATGCCTAAAATGTCCTGATTTTAAATTGTCTGACAATAATCTTAGTGTCTGTAATAAGGTAAAATATCTTGGACATCTTATTACAGAACAAATGACAGATGATGAGGATATTTATAGGCAACACTGTATGATGTATGCACAAGCAAACATTCTCTTATGCAAGTTTAGTGCTTGTACAGATAGAGTGAAGCTGTCTTTGTTCAGAACATATTGTAGAGATTAGAGATTCCTTTATTTGTCATTCAGACCTTTCGGTCTGAACGAAATTTCGTTGCCTGCAGTCATACATATAATAATAAATGACAAAACACACAATAAACACAAATTAACATCCACCACAGTGAGTTCACCAGGCACCTCCTCACTGTGATGGAGGCAAAAGTCTTAAAGTCTCTGTCTCTTCCCGCTTTGTTCTCCCTCTGCGCTGAGGCGATCCAGGCTTCTGATGCTGTGACCCCGCCGGGCGACGGTAAGCCAGTCCCGCGGCCAAATCCGTGCTCCGCGACGGGCCGGCTCAAACTCCGCGGCCCGAATCCGTGCTCCGCGACGGGCCGGCTCAAACTCCACGGCCCGGGGTGGTCGAAGCTGCCGAAGCTGCCGCCCTCCAGTCCAGCGGACGCAGCGGTAGTTGCGGGAGCCCCAGAAAAACAGGTCACCAACCTGTGACCTGCGCGCTCCCGACGATGTCGTCCACTGGGCCCGCGGCCGAGCCTCCGGATTCAGGTCGCCACCAGTATCTTTGGTCGCCACCGCCGGAACGCCACCGCAGCCCCGAAGTTGGCCAGCCCCGCGCTGGTAAGTCCTGGCTCTGCCTCCGGAGCCTCGAGGTCGGTCGGTCGGTCGCTCGCAGTTGGAGTTGGAGGCCGGCAGCTCCGCCATTTTGGCCTCAGCGCAGACGGAGGCAGAGAAGGGGGATACGACAAGAAAAGTCGCATTCCCCCGAAGGAAGAGTCAAAAGTCATGTTTCACCCCCCCCCACCCCACCCCACACATACACAACCCAATAAACTAAAATTTAACTAAAACAGGACAAAAGAAAACAACAAAAAAAGTAAAAACAGACGGACTGCAGGCGAGCCGCTGCTGTACGACAGCGCCGCCACTCTATACTGCACACCTGTGGTCAAACTACAGAAAAGCAAGCTTACAGAGACTTAAAGTAGCTTATAATCATGCCTTGAGAATATTACTTAAGAGACCTAGATGGTGTAGTGCAAGTGAAATGTTTGTGGCTGCAGGAGTCAATACTTTACAAACTGTCTCAAGAAATCTTATGTATACATTTATTTGCCGGATTAATGACTCTGAAAATGAAATCATCTTGGCCTTATCAAACATAAGGTTTAACACTACACACTACCAATCGCAGCTGTGGAGACATTGGTATAGTTGTCTCGTTGTAGGACACAGACTTTTTTAAATTCTTGATCTTAAACCATGTATTGTGCTTTTGTAAGTAATTTACTGTGCTTTTGTATGCAATTTATTCTATGTAATGTCTTGTATTTTATCTGGACCTTGAGTCTGTAATAAAAAGTAGGTAAGTACCTCTGACTCTCATAGTTCTAGATCCTCTCAACCTTTGGCGCTCTACAGAAAACAATCTGTTTGTCCAAGCTTGTAGTCAATTCCTCCGCTAATCCAGGCAGCTTTCTGTTCTGCACCCTCATATTCATAAATTAAATCTTTAATTAAAGAACCGAAAAACCGAGGTGACCGGATATTTCACGGCGCTCTTCAGCTGTTCCCGGAATTTGGACTGAGTCGCCGCGTAAATAAATGTGTTCGTGCAACAGCTAACATCTGCCAGCAACATTCCAACTTGTGAAAATATCTTTTCTGAATCATTGCCTCCCTCCCCTGTCCCTGCTATCTGATAGTAGATGAATTCTATAACAAATGTCAGCCACAGGAGGATAAAGCTGCTGGAGAGGGTGAAGAGTAAAATCACAGACCTCCTCCTGCTTTCCAGCTCTGGGTCACTGCGGTTATCTGCCTTGTTTTGACCCCTTAACCCCTCACGGACCCTACTTGCTATCAAAATATGTCTGATTGTGAGAATATTGAACATGACAATTACAGCGAAAGGGAGGAGAGGAGTTACTACAGTGCGGAAGCAATCAAATCCCACCCATCCGGGGTCAGTGAAATAACTTGGCTTCCTGTAACAAAACCACGGTATGTTATCGATGATCGTTGCAGGCTCATAAGTGAAGTAGAAGGGAATGTTTTTCAGACAAAGTAGAACGCCGGTTATTGCCAGAACAACGGCCGCAGTTTTTCCGGTGCAATATTTTGTTTTCAGTTTCTGGCAACAAATTGCAATAAATCGATCAAATGTGAAAATCACTGTAAACCAAAGAGAAAAATCTGCGGCTGCATAGCCCAGTGCAAGATTAGAACTACACACAGGAGTAATGTCCAGATAACTGCCTGGAAAATAATGATCATTGATCCGATACAAAACGACCTCAGTAATGATGAGCAATAGGTCCGCCGCTGCCATGGCCACCAGGTATCGAGTGGTGCAGGTGGAGAGGCCACATTTCCCCCGGGACAGGATCACAATCGCCACGATATTCACTGAAGAGAGAAAAAACACATTAGCTACCCTCCAATCCTCAGGAACTACTCCAGAATCTAAGAGTTTTGAAAAATTATCACTAATGCATCCACTATTTCTGGGGCTACTTCCTTAAGTACTCTGGGATGCAGCCTATCTGGCCCTGGGGATTTATAGGCCTTTAATCCATTCAATTTACCTAACACCACTTCCCGGCTAACCTGGATTTCACTCAGTTCCTCCATCTCATTTGACCCCCGGTCCCCTGCTATTTCCGGCAGATTAATTAAGTCTTCCTTAGTGAAGACAGAACCAAAGTAGTTATTCAATTGGTCTGCCATGTCCTTGCTCCCCATGATCAATTCGCCTGTTTCTGACTGCAAAGGACCTACATTTGTTTTAACTAATCTTTTTCTCTTCACATATCTATAAAAACTTTTGCAGTCGGTTTTTATGTTCCCTGCCAGTTTTCTTTCATAATCTATTTTGCCTTTCCTAATTAAGCCCTTCGTCATCCTCTGCTGGACTCTGAATTTCTCCCAGTCCTCTGGTAGGCTGCTTTTTCTGGCTAATTTATATGCTTCATCTTTTGTTTTGATACTATCCCTGATTTCCCTTGTTATCCACGGATGCACTACCTTCCCTGATTTATTCTTTTGCCAAACTGGGATGAACAATTGTTGTAGTTCATCCATGCAGCCTTTAAATGCCTTCCATTCCATATCCACCGTCAACCCTTTAAGAATCAATTGCCAGTCTATCTTGGCCAATTCACGTCTCATACCCTCAAAGTTGCCTTTCTTTAAGTTCAGAACTCTTGTTTCTGAATTAATTATGTCACCCTCCATCCTAATGAAGAACTCAACCATATTATGGTCACTCTTGCCCAAGGGGCCACGCACAACAAGACTGCTAACTAACCCTTCCTCATTACTCATTACCCAGTCTAGAATAGACTGTTCTCTCGTTGGTTCCTCTACATGTTGATTTAGAAAACTATCCTGCATACATTCCAAGAAATCCTCTTCCTCAGCACCCCTGTTCCTAGGACTCGAGGGCCTGAGCTATAGAGGTTGGGGCAGGCTCGGATTTTTTCAATGGAGCACGAGAGGATGAGAGGTGATCTTATAGAGGTGTATAAAATCATGAGAAGAAAAGATCCAGTAAACGTAGTCTCTTACCCAGAGTAGGGAAATCGAGAACCAGAGGACATAGGTTTCAACTGAGGGCGGCGGGGGGAGAGATGTAATCGGATGCTGAAGGGTAACTTTTTGACACAAAAGCTGGTGGGTGTATTGTACTAGCTGCAAGAGGAGGTAGTTGAGGCAGGGACTATCCCAACGTTCAAGTTCAAGTTCAAGTTACATGTGTTGTCACCTGCACCAGTTGGTACAGTGGGATTTGAGTTACCATACAGCCATACGGAAAAAAAGAACACAATACACGATAGAATTTAACATGAACATCCCCACACAGCGGAATCAACGTTCCCACTGTGAGGAAAGGCAACAAGAAACATTTAGGCAGGCGTATGGATAGGACAGTTTCAGAGGGATATGGGCCAAACTCGCAGGCAAATGGGAGTAGTGTAGATGGGACATGTTGGTCGGTATGAGCAAGTTGGGCCGAAGGGCCTGTTTCCACCCTGTATAAGTCTATGATTCTAATATTTAGGAAAGAACTGCAGATGCTGGAAAAATCGAAGGTAGACAATAAATGCTGGAGAAACTCAGTGGGTGAGGCGGTATCTATGGAGAGATGGAATAGACGACATTTCGGGTCTCACCCGCTGAGTTTCTCCAGCATTGTCTGTCTACCTATGATTCTAATACATTTTTCATGTTCCCCATCCGAAATGTTTAATTGCCTAGATAATAAAAAGGAACTGCAGGTGCTGATTTATACCAAATAAAGATACAAAATGCTGGAGTAACTCGGCGGTCAGTCAGTATCAGTCAGTGGATAGGTGACGTTTTTGGTCGGAACGAAGAAAGGTTGGTCTGAAGGGTCCCAACCCTAAACCTCACCGATCCAAGATCTCCAGAGATGCTCGCTGACACGCTGCGTTCCTTCAACACCTTCTGTCTTTTTTGTAAACCAACATCCCTGTTCAAACATGTACCTGCCCAACTACGTCTTCAAGTCTGTGCCTGAACATGAATTGTAAGCGCACGCACTTTCATGTAGTCAGCAAATACAAACATATGCCACTTTGTTCCCTCGATATATTGCGAATACCTGGGGCACAGCTCTGGTCCACAGCTTAGAGCTGCCAGCTAGAAAGAGCCACCTTCGTTCCAACCTCCGCTATCTCTGAATCATATGTTACTGTTAATCCCAATTAAAGATGCAAAACGCGGGACTTTATCAAAGACCTGGAGATCCAAACGCAGAACGACGTCCAAGTTCAAGTTACCTTTATTGTCTTTTGCTCTTTTATCAATGTAGCAGTCGACAGAAACTCAGCAGGTTGTTCATAAAACGACCTTTTTTATACATCATGCAATCACTTAATATATTCAAAGGATTCTGCTCTCACATCCTTTCTGATATGTTGTTGAGTTTTATCTGCGGGTGTGTCAGATACTCCGGCTCACTTCTCTTCCTCGTTTTGGGTAAATAACGGGTTACACTCGCCCCATCCAATTTGCAGTGACCTTGCTCGGTCTTGCATGTTTAATGCATTTCGCTTCCATTATTTTACCGTCATTATTGTTTCTTACCAATAAAGCAACATTTTAATTATTGCTTCTTGTGAGATGCTTTTCTGTAATATCTCTGAAATGTTATTTATCAGTTCATCCGTGAACGCAAAACGACGTGTTTGTTTAATCGTTTGATTCTTTGCTTTGCTTTATAAATTCACGCACGGATTTAAACTGCAGCGCTGACTTACCAGGAATTCCAATGACGGCAATGAGTACATACAATTTTTTCTCGACACTGTTATACCTTTCCAGCATTTTCTCTGCGAAGAGACGAGTTTTATTTTGTTGCGAGTAACCTCTCCAAATCAAATGTTGAGCGAAACGTTCCCAGATTTATGTGATACCTTCTGGGATCCGCACAGGGACATTAAGGTTAGAACTTAACTAAAAATGGCGACGGTCGACTGACATTCCTCTAAGGACGGATACCGTTCAGTTGAACGAATTCATTGAGAAACTGCAAAGACCAGAAGGGATTAATTTTGCTCACGGGATTAATTCGAGAAATTGAGATATTATTGCAACGCATCTGAACAACAATCATGGAATCATAGTCATACAGCATGGAAACAGGCTCCTATCAAGATACCCCATCTACATTAGTTCCATCTGCCTGCGTTTGGCCCATATGCCTCGAAATATTTTCTATCCATGTACCTGTCCAAATATATTTTAAAATGTTGTTATATTACCTGCTTCAACTACTTCCTGTGGCAGTTACCCTTCAGGTTCCTATTAAATCTTTCCGCCTCATCTTAAACCTATGAGGTTTGGTTCTTGAGTATAGGACTCTGAGCATCTACCCATGATCTTCTCCCCATGATCTTAGATACCTCTGAAAGAGTACTTGTGCTCCAAGGAATAAAGTTCCTAGCCTGCCCAACCTCTCCCAGTAGCTCAGAACCTGAAGTCTTGATACAATCCTCGTGAAACTTCTGCACTTTTTTCCAGTTTCACAACATCTTTCCTATAGTTGGGTGACCACAATATTCCAAAACGTGGACTCACCAATGTCTTGCACAACTGTAACATAAGATCACAACTTCTATGGTCAATGTAGACACAAAGTGCCGGAGTAACAGCGGGTCAGACAGCATCATTGGAGATAAAGGATGGGTGATGTTTCGGGTTGGAACCCTTCTTCAGACTGGAAGGAATTGGAGGAAAGAAAAGACCCGAAAAAAGCAGAGCCGGCAACAGATGATCAAGGAAGTGTAGAGCTCATAATGGTCCATTGTTGGCTATGGAAGAGTTGAACGAAGGGATATCAGGATGTGAACAGTGGAACTAGTAGGACGACTAGGATGGGGTAGGGTACTTGAAATTTAATTTCTATTGTGTATTGTGTTCTTTTTATTCATATGGCTGTATGGTAACTCAAATGTCACTGTATCAATTGGTGCATGTGACAATAAATGCGAACTTGAACTTGAACGTGAACTTGAACTTGAACCAGCGTACACATCACTGGGCTGTAAGCTGCCCAGGCGAAATATGCGGTACTGTTCCACCAATTAGCGCATGGCCTCACTCTGACAGTGGAGGAGGCCCTGGACAGAAAGTCAGTGTGGGAATGGGAGTTAAAATATCTGGCAACCGGGAGATTGGGTAGACCAAGGCGGACTGAGCATAAGTGTTCAGCAAAATGATTGCCCAGTGTGCGCTTGGTCTCGCCGATATATAGGAGCCTACACTGAGAATAACGGATATAGCAGTGGAGGTGCAAGTGAACCTCTGCCTCATCTCAAAGGACAGTTGGTGTCCCTGGGTGGAGTTGAGGGAGGAGGTATAGGGACTGGTGTTGCATCTCCTGCGGTTGCAGGTGAAAGTACCTGGGGAGGGCGCGGTTTGGGTGGGCAAGGATGAGTTAACCAGGGAGATGCGGAGGGAACAGTCTTTGTGGAAAGTGGAAAAGGGGTGGAAATGGGAAGATTTGACTAGTGGTGGGATCCCGTTGAAGGTGGCAAAAATGTCGGAGGATTATGTGCTCTATGAGATGGCTGATGGGATGAAAGGTGAGGATGAGGGGGACTCTGTCCCTGGTGCGACCGGGGGGAGGAGGAGCAAGAGCAGAGCTGATGGGTACCAAGGAGACCCCTGTGAAGGCCTCACCTATATAGAAGAAGGAATCCACAATCCCGTTTATATCAATGGGATGATGGTGGAAAGGGTCAAAAACTTCAAATTCTTGGGCGTGCATATTTCCTGGTCCCAGCACACTGATGCAGTTATAAAGAAGGCACATCAGCGCCTCTACTTCCTGAGAAGATTACGAAGAGTCGGTATGTCAAGGAGGATTCTCTCAAACTTCTACAGGTGCACAGTAGAAAGTATACTGACTGGCTGCAACGTGGTTTGGTTCGGCAACTTGAACGTGCAGGAGCGGAAAAGACTGCAGAAAGTTGTGACCACTGCCCAGTCCATCACCGGCTCTGACCTCCCCACCATCGAAGGGATGTATCGCAGTCGCTGCCTCAAAAAGGCTGCCAACATCATCAAAGACCCACACCATCCTGGTCACACTCTCATTTCACCCCTGCCATCAGGAAGAAGGTACAGGAGCCTGATATCTGCAACATCCAGGTTCAGGAACAACTTCTTCCGCACAGCCATCAGGCTATTAAACACGACATCAAATAAGCTCTGAACAATAACAGTCTATTATTATTATTGCACTATATCTGTTTATTTATTGTGTATATACGGTCTATGGTATATAGACACACTGAACCTTTATCTTCCGTTTTGTATTATGTTTACATATTCTGTTGTGCTGCAGCAAGTAAGAATTTCATTGTCCTATCTGGGACACATGACAATAAAACACTCTTGACTTGACGACTTAAGTCAGTGCAATGCTCCTCCTGCAGGATGTGGGAAGTCAGGGAAAGTGCAGGTACCCCTGATGACCACACCTGTAGGAAGTGTGTCCAGATGCAGCTCCTTGAATACCGCAATAGGGAATTGGAGCAGCAGCTGCTTAATCTCAGGACCATCCGGGAAAATGAAAATATCTTGGACAGGACTCATAGCGAGGTGGTCACACTGAAGAGCGAAGGTGGGTGACCACCAGGAAGGGAATGCAGGTGAGCCCAGTGGCCGTACCTCTACAAAACAGATGCATCCTCTAGGGTGCTGTTGGGGATGATGACACATCTAGGTTGTGCAGCAGTGGCAGGCTGGGCTGTGACTCCGACCCTGGCACTGAGGCTTAACAGGGAAGGGTGAAGTCAGGCAGAGCCATAGAGGTGGGCGACTCTATAGTTGGGGGTGCAGACAGGACATTCTGCAGCAGTAGTCGAGACTCCAGGGTGGTGCGCTGTCTCCCAGGTGCCAGGATCCAGGACATCCCGATGCGGCTTCATGATGTCCTTAAGGAGGAGGAGGAACTCTCAGACGTTATTGAGCATGTTGGCACAAATGTTACAGGTAAGAAAAGGAAAAGGTTCTGCAATATGCTAGGTATAGGCTGTGGGCCGAGCATCAAAAATGTGTCTAGAATTTAACTTTTGTGACTCATGTCTGGAAACTACTTGAAATTTGGCACAGATTTAGATGAAATATAATTGAGAAGGAAGTCATAACTCGTCAGTGCCAAATTAGAAAAGTTAATTAGAAAATGAGATCTAAAAGGTAAGCGTCATCTAGTGTTCAATGCTCATATTACAATAATTGGAGCCTAATTCCATGTTGCTGTCTATTTAGAAACATAGAACATAGAAAATAGGTGCAGGTGGAGGCCATTCGGCCCTTCGAGCCAGCACCACCATTCATTGTGATCATGGCTGATTGTCCCCAATCAATACCCCGTGCCTGCCTTCTCCTCATATCCCTTGATTCCACTAGACCCGAGAGCTCTATCTAACTCTCTCTTAAATCCATCCAATGACTTGGCCACCACTGCACTCTGTGGCAGGGAATTCCACAAATTCACAACTCTCTGGGTGAAAAAGTTTTTCCTCACCTCAGTCTTAAATGGCTTCCCCTTCATTCTAAGACTGTGGCCCCTGGTTCTGGACTCGCCCAACATTGGGAACATTTTTCCCTGCATCTAGCTTGTATAATTTTATATGTTTCTATAAGAACCCCCCCTCGTCCTTCTAAACTCCAGTGAATACAAGCCTAGTCTTTTCAATCTTTCCTCATATTACAGTCCTGCCATCCTAGAGATCAATCTCGTGAACCTACGCTGCACTGCCTCAATCACAAGAATGTCCTTCCTCAAATTAGGAGAACAAAAGAGGACACAATTCTCCAGATGTGGACTCACCGGAGCCCTATACAACTGCATAAGAACCTCTTTACTCCTATACTGAAATAATCTTGTTATGAAGGCCAACATTCCATTAGCTTTCTTCACTGCCTGCTGTACCAGCACGGCAACTTTCAGTGAGTGGTGTACAAGGACGCCCAGATCTCGCTGCACCTCCCCCTTGCCTAACCTAACCCCATTGAGATAATAATCTGCCCCCTTGTTTTTGCCACCAAAGTGGATAACCTCACATTTATCTATATTATACTAACATCCTCTTCACAGTTCACGCTGCTACCCAGCTTTGTGTCATCTGCAAACTTGCTAGTGTTGCTCCTAATTCCCTCTTCCAAATCATTAATATATATGGTAAACAGTTGCGGTCCCAACACCTAGCCTTGCGGCACTCCACTCGCCACTGACTGCCATTCTGAAAAGGACCCGTTCACTCCTACTCTTTGCTTCCTGTCTGCCAACCAATTTTCTATCCATGTCAACACCCTACCCCCAATACCATGTGCTCTAATTTTAGTCACCAGTCTCCCGTGTGGGACCTTATCAAAGGTTTTCTAAAAGTCTAGATACACTACACCCACTGGCACCCCTTCATCCATTTTACTTGTCACATCCTCAAAAAATTCCAGAAGATTAGTCAAGCATGATTTCCATTTCATAAATCCATGTTGACTTGGATTAATCCTTTTACTACTATCAAAATGCCCCATTATTACCTCTTTAATAATTGACTCCAGCATCTTTCCCACCACCGGTCAGGCAAACTGGTCTGTAATTCCCCGTTTTCTCTCTCGCTCCTTTCTTGAAAAGTGGGATAACGTTAGCTATCCTCCAATCCACAGGAACTGATCCTGTACGATCGAACATTTAAACCATATATTATTACACTATGTATATAATGTGAATATGACTGGAGTTATGCATAATCATATATAATTATATTATATAAACTACTAGACTCCCAGCATCACACAGGAGGGCTGGTCCCTCAATGCAATATTTCACCTCTCCACCAATTTCAAGTAGGGTGCAGACCACTAAAGACAGCAAGTCGTGACCTCTCCCTCCCCATCTTGCACAGACTGAGCCACGCCCACACTTCCGGGTTTTATAGTCCCTCCCACTCCCACCAGAAGGGGCGTGGCCTTCATGGCGTGATTGACAGGAGAGAGAATCTCAACATTTTTTAAAACACTAATAACTCTTTTAATTTTCATCAATGGGAAAAGTCCTCGGCACCTGATGTGCGGAGGGAGACTGAGTAAGATGGCCAAATATCACAGCCGTACGTGGTAGCGTGTTTTCTAAAATCAATATAAAGCGCAACCAGGAAGTGGTCAAGATTAGAATTTTAATTATACAGAAGGCAATGCAGCTTTAACTAGGCAAGGCAGCTTTAATTAGGCAAGGTAGCTTTAATTATCCAAGGCAGCTTTAATTAGGCAAGGCAGCTTCAATTGTGCAAGGCTACTTTAGCACTTTCAAACCATAGGCAAGGCAGCTTTAGCACTTTCAAACCATAGGCAAGGCAGCTTTAGCACTTTCAAACCATAGGCAAGGCAGCTTTAGCACTTTCAAACCATAGGCAAGGCAGCTTTAGCACTTTCAAACCACAGGCAAGGCAGCTTTAGCATTTTCACACCAAAGGCAAGGCAGCTTTAGCACTTTCAAACCAAAGGCAACACAGCTTTAGCACTTTCAAACCAAAGGCAGCACAGCTTTAGTACTTTGAAACCAAAGGCAACACAGGTTTAGCACTTTGAAACCAAAGGCAAGGCAGCTTTAGCACTTTGAAACCAAAGGCAACACAGCTTTAGCACTTTTGAACCAAAGGCAACACAGCTTTAGCACTTTGGAACCAAAGGCAACACCGCTTTAGCACTTTGGAACCAAAGGCAACACAGCTTTAGCACTTTGAAACCAAAGGCAACACAGCATTAGCACTTTCAAGCCAAAGGCCACACAGCTTTAGCACTTTCAAACCAAAGGCAACAAAGCTTTAGCACTTTCAAACCAAAGGCAACAAAGCTTTAGCACTTTCCAACCAAAGGCAACACAGCTTTAGCACTTTCAAACCAAAGGCAACACAGCTTTAGCACTTTCAAACCAAAGGCAACACAGCTTTACCACTTTCATACCAAAGGCAACACAGCTATAGCACTTTCAAATGAAAGGCATCACAGCTTTAGCACTTTCAAACCAAAGGAAACACAGCTTTAGCACTTTCAACCCAAAGGCAACACAGCTTTAGCACTTTCAAACCAAAGGCAACACAGCTTTAGCACTTTCAAACCAAAGGCAACACAGCTTTAGCACTTTCAAACCAAAGGCAGCATAGCTTTAGCACTTTCAAACCAAAGGCAACACAGCCTTAGCACTTTCAAACCAAAACACACTTTTGCATTTTCAAACTACATTTTCAAACCACATTAAGGGTACTGACAGGTCAGTAAAACCACTCACAGTTGAGTAGACATGTGTTCAGTGTTATTCACAGCTCAGATGGAGAATTGCGACCTCTCACTCCCCCATCTTGCAGAGAACTGAGGCACCTCCACACTTCTGGGTTTTATAGTCCCTCCGGAAGGGGCGTGGCCTTCAGGAGAGAGAATCTCAACATTTTTAAAACACTAATAACTCTTTTATTTTTCATCGATGGGAAAAAATCCTCTTGTCCTGCGGAACGGAGGGGGACTGAGTAAGATGGCTAAAAATCATTTTTTTCTAAAATCAATATACAGAACTACAGGAAGTGGTCAAGACCAGACTTTTTGTAATATAGATAGATAATATAATGACTATCAAGAGAGAGTCAAGAGTCAAGAGTTTTATTTTATGTGTCCCAGATAGGACAATGAAATCCTTGTGAGTGTGTATTTTGAATGAGACTGCCACAGAGGTCAGCCTAATTAATGGGTGAGGGCAGTTCCTGTGGGTTCCCCCGTTTACTGAACCCCACTGACTGCTAGTGTGCAGGGTGGGGATCACGGCAGTAGTGGGACTGGGGCAGTGCCAGGCTGGTGGAAGGCTAAGGCATCTTCCACTGAGAGGAAAATGCCTAACTCGCCACCTTCCAGAGCTGCCCATGGCTGGAGCTGGGGCTGCTTTGGGACCGGCTGCGGGCTCTGTAAGTTTGGCCGCTCAGCACGTCCACCTCGTCCAGCATGCCCTTCTCGATCATCATGGTGATAATGGTGGGGATCAGCACTGCCCTGCATGCCACCCGGGTTGCCTTCAACACCCCCATAGCGCCGGCTGGCCGACAGCCCGACCGACCCCTCGCAGCATCCACCGGCCTACCAACAGCCCGACCAATCCTTCAAAGCATCGACCGGCCTACCGACAGCCCGACCGACCCTTCGCAACATCCACCGGGGCCTGACAGCCCAACTGATCCTTCACAGTGTCCACCAGGGCCTGACAGCCCGACCGACTGACTGATCGACTGACCAACGGATTGACCGACCGACCAAACGACTAAATGACTGACTGACCGACCGACTGACCGACCAGCTGAGTAACCGACTGACTGACCGACTGACTGGCCGACATGGGGCGGAAATCCCGGGGGGATGGAGGGGAACACGTCACTCCCATGTTTTGAGAGGTGGGGGACAATCTCCCCCATGTTTTGTAATCCGGATTTTGAAATTCTGATCATTTTTAAATTAAAGTCTCCACTTTCCGCGAGACAGTGAGGGTGTCACTGTTTAGCGCTTGTTAAATATCTCTGTTATCATCGTATTAACACGATGTGTCACCAATTGTGTTTTGACCTTCAAGTATTACTGAAGGTATTCACGGAGAATTTCTTAAAGCTGTCTGATGCGGGTACAATTACCATTTGAACTTATTGGATGTATTGGTGGATGGGAAAGATTTAAACGGGTGTCGAAATTAAACAGGTCAGGTCATTAAGGGGTCCGGTCGAACAGGTTTCCAGGCTGGCTTGCAGGTAAGTCCCTCATTCAGGTCACTCACGTTATTTAGTATGTTTTTCCCATCTCTCTCTCTCTCTCTCTCTCTCTCTCTCTCCCCTCCAAGGTTGGTTCTTCTGTTTGCCTTTATTTGCTTGAGTTTTATTTGTTTGTGTTATTTATCCCATTGTAGTTTTTGAAAGATTCAAGCGGGTATCATAGGCATTCTAAGGGCTGAATCGGCCTGTTCGCAGGGCCTTTCATTGCCCAGTGCAGTTTAAAATCAACTGCAGCGTCGAGGCAATCCAGGCTCCCGATGTTGAAACCCCCGCCGGCCGATTTTCAGCCGCGCCGGGCAATGAATGGACCCGAGTCAAGTCAAGTCACATTTATTTATATAGCACATTTAAAAAACAACTCTCGTTGGCCAAAGTGCTTTACATTTGTTATAAGAATAGTATAAACAAACAAACTACATATATATATATACATATAGCCCTCGCTCAGAGGACGTCAAGAAAGGCTTGGGAGTATAGATACGTTTTTAGTCTTGACTTAAAGGAGTCGATGGAGGGGGCAGTTCTGATGGGAAGGGGGAAGTTGTTCCACAGTCTAGGAGCTGCAACCGCAAAGGCGCGGTCGCCCCTGAGCTTACGCCTAGACCGCGGGATATTCAGCAACCCCAAGTCGGCCGATCTGAGGGACCTGGAGGTGGAGTGGTGGGTAAGAAGACTTTTGATGTACGTGGGGGCAAGCTCATTGAGGGCTTTGTAGACATAGAGGAGGATCTTGAAATGTATACGGGACCGCACAGGGAGTCAGTGGAGAGAGGCCAGGATCGGGGTGATGTGGTCCCTTTTTCGGGTGCCCGTCAGGAGTCTCGCTGCGGCGTTTTGGACCAGTTGCAGGCGGGACAGGGAAGATTGGCTGATGCCAGTGTAATGGGAGTTGCAGTAATCTAGGCGGGAGGAGATAAATGTGTGGATGATCTTTTCGAGGTGATCAAAGTGGAGGAATTGTTTTATTTTAGCTATCGTCCGAAGCTGAAAGAAGCTAGCTTTCACCACGGCATTGACTTGTTTGTCAAATTTCAGTGCTGAGTCAAATATCACGCCAAGGTTTTTGATGTGAGGTTTGAGTAGTGGGGTAAGGCTTCCAAGGCTGCCTGCTATCATTTTGATTGAGTCCGAGGGGCCGAGAAGGATGACCTCAGACTTACTCTCGTTTAGTTGGAGGAAGTTCTGGGCCATCCAACACTTTATATCCTCGAGGCAGTGGGTAAGGTTAAGCAGATTTTATTGGTTTTTGGGCTTCAGTCAAGCCCCACGATTCAGGGTGGACGAAGCTGCTGTTGCTGGAGTTTGGAGTCGGTCATGATCCCGATGTTACCATCCACAGGGCCCACGTCTGAAGCCTCCAAAACCACTCGTGTGAGTGTGTGGGTGTGTGTGTGTGTGCGTGCGTGCGGCCACCAAGAAATTGTGTCCCCCCCCAATTGTGTCCCTCCCATGTTTTGATAGCGATTTCCACCCCAGTATGACTGACTGACTGACTGACTGACTGACCCTAATCCTAATCCTAACCCTAGCTCAACATTTTTGTTTATCATTTTTACTTAACAGTTCACATCATAACTTTACAAAGATCAACCAATTGTAAAACAAAATTATCAGCAAGGTTAGCATTATCTTTATTCCTTCGAAACCTTTGTTATTGTTTTCATGTAATTAGGAGGCAGCCATGATCCCAGAGTGCTCGCTGCCTAGCTACCTTGAAACAAAGCGCGTGATTGGTCAATTGGTGTCCGACGCAATGTCAAACGTGCATTGGTTTGACAATTACTACTCGGAAAATTGGAGGTTTTCCTCGTATGTTAATAATATGTGCAGGTTTTGTTCTTGACGAGTTTCGGGTATGATTTTTATAATATTTTTACACAATATGTTAAAAATTCAGGTAGTTACGTGATTTGGGTCATGAACTTAAATGAGAAAGCACCTCGGCCCACAGCCTAATAATTGACCGGTTAGATGCAAAATTGTCCCCAGTGTGCAGGATTGTGCTAGTGTAAGGATTGATCGCTGGTCAGTGCAGAGCCGGCGGGCCAAATGGACCATTTACGCTCTGTATCTGCATCGTCTAAAGACAAAAAGTCATGTCTCCTACATGGATACAGCAATAAACTAGAATCTCGCACTGAAACCCTTGATATACTGCACACCCTTTTATCGGGTCAATTTGCAACTTCCCCTTGAACCTCCGTGTTTATCGGCCAGGTCTGGGCAAGTTACAAACCGCCATGGTAACTTCCAGAGTAGAGTACATTAACTGTACCCACCAAAGCAATATGTAACTTGTTGCTTTACCTCCCCCCTCGATTCTATCCAAGGACCCAAACTGTCTTTCCAGGTGAGGCAGAGGTTCATCTGCACCTCCTCCAACCTTATCTACTGCATCGGCTGTTGTAGGCGTCACCTTCTCTACATCGGCGAGACCAAGCGTAGGCTCGGCGACCACTTCGTCCAACACCTCCGCTCAGTTCGTACTAACCAACCTGATCTCCCAGTTGCCCAGCATTTCAACTCGCCCTCCCAATCTGAATCCGACCTTTCCCCCTCACCTTAAACCTATGGTTCTCGATTCCCCTACTCTGGGCAAGAGACTCGCCAACTAGATGCTAAATGGGCTTGGCATCAGAGTCACACATTGGCAGTGAAGGTTTGTCTACAGATGGAGACTTGTGGCAAGTGCTGTTTCTCAGGGATCGGTGCTGTGTCCACTAGTGTCTGCCATATTTAGTAACGATTCGGGTGGATGTGGTAAGATGAACAGGTTTGCATGTTGCACCAACATTAGTGACATCGCGGATAGTGAAGAAGACAAACTAAGGTTACAACAGGATCACAATCAAGTGGGAAAGAGTGATCAATAATGAGCCAGGTTTCAGGGCTCACCATAGCACAGAGTCTGCCTTGTTGAAGGTACACAATGACCTACTGCTCACCGTTGACTCCGGCGACTGTGCAATTCTGCTCCTTCTTGACCTCAGCGCAGCATTTGATACTGTCGACCATACCATCCTAATTGACTGTCTCCGGTATGGGGTTGGTATTGATGGCACTGCCCTGAGCTGTTTCATCTCCTACCTCAAAGGTAGGAGTTTCTCGACTAACATAGGCAACTCATTCTCCTCCCCAGCTAATCTCTGCTGTGGGGTTCCACAACGTTCCATCCTTGGCCCCATTCTCTTCTCCCTGCATATGTTCCCCTTAGGCCAAGTCATTGAAAGGCACGGCATTTCCTTCCATTGCTACGCAGATGATACACAACTCTATCTCCCCCTGAAGCCCAAAAACCAATCAAATCTGTTTAACCTTACCCACTGCCTCGAGGATAAAAAGTGTTGGATGGCCCAGAACTTCCTCCAACTAAACGAGAGTAAGTCTGAGGTCATCCTTCTCGACTGGGCATCCAGAAATGACCTTGCTCTCATACACGATCCAAAACAAAGAGGAACATTCCACTCTGCCAGGTGGAACAAGGACTACTCTCCTGACCTGTGCTGGGTCAGCTCTTTGAATGGAACCCATTACCCTGCACAGACCCTCATCCTGGAAGATTTCCCACACAGTCAACACCGCCCCTCACTCATACACATCGGCCTACACCTCCCAGTCATAAACAGTCTAAGAAAGATGCGCTGGAATTTCCGCAAAGCCAACTGGAAGAAATACAGTGAAACTCTAGATCAGAGTGTTGTTACCATCCCACTCCACACCATCACTGTAGATGAAGCAAACAACCGTTTCTGCAGCGCCATCTATAAAGCCGCCCACAAAACAATTCCAAGAGGCTACCGTCCCCTCTACGTCCCATGCCTGGATGGAGAAAGCGCTGCCCTCCTACAAACCTACAAAACATCAGGGGACCCTGAGATAGCAGAACATCTCATTGAATCACTATCTTCAGCTCGGCAAAGGAAATGGGAGGAGACAGTAGCAGAGCTAAACTTCACCCACTCTAGCAGAAAATGCTGGAGCCTCATCCGCCACCTAGGAGCTGCACAGAAACCCCCCACCCAAAGCCGACTTCCTGTCACACCCAACCAGGTTGCATTCCACCTACTGAATATTGCAAAAGCACCCCAAGACAAGTCCACTAGAAGAGCTGTCGCGACGAACACCTGGAAAGGAAAGAAACCCTGAGCCCTTCGAGGTGGCTGAACTGGAGAAGGTCCTGCAGGGCCTGAAATGTGGAAAGGCAGCAGGTTATGATAACATCTCTCCAGAGTTCATGAAACACCTGGGCCCCCGAGCTCTAACCTGGCTGACCCAACTCTACACTAGGGCCATACAGACTTACTCCATCCCAAAGATATGGCGGACAGCAAAAGTCATTGCTATACCAAAACCTGGCAAAGACGTAAAACTACCAGCAAGCTACCGCCCAATCTCTCTACTCTGCGTCCCACTCAAAATCTTAGAACGCCTTATACTACAACGTATATCTCCAGGAGTAGAAGAGATTCTCAGTGTGGACCAGGCAGGTTTCCGTAAGGACCGCAGTACAGGAGAACAAGTTCTGGCCCTAACCACCTGCATTGAAAACGGCTTCGAGAACAAACTGAAGACCGGGGCAGTGTTCCTTGATCTCACCACAGCCTATGACACTGTGTGGAACAAAGGCCTCCTCCTAAAACTCACCAAAGCACTCCCTGCCTGGGCATCAGAAACCATCAAATCTCTGCTCTCCAACCGCAGGATCAGAGTTCACCTTGGACAGAACAAGAGTGCATGGATTACACAGAAGAATGGGCTCCCACAAGGGTCAGTTTTAGCCCCAACCTTGTTCAACCTTTACACAAATGACCTACCCACCACCAAATCCCGCAAATTCATCTATGTAGATGACATCCATTTGGCCTTCCAAGCACCAGATTTTGGTACATTGGAACAGGTGCTCAATGAAGACCTTGCTAAACTAGACGAGTACTGCAAAACCTGGCGCCTAAAACCAAGCCCAGAAAAAACGGTCTCCAGTGTGTTCCACCTCCATAATGCAGAAGCCACAAGAGAACCAAACATCTATCTGAGCAGGACCAAACTGAAGTATGCCCCCACTCCAACCTACCTCGGAGTGACCCTGGACAGGAACCTATCCTTCAAGGAACATCTCAAAAGAACAGCAGCTAAGGTGAAGTCCAGAAACAATCTCCTCAGTAAGCTTGTTGGCTCAAAGTGGGGGGCAGCAGCCCCCACACTGCGCATTTCAGCACTAGCCCTTGCATTTTTTCAGCCGAATATTGCGCCCCTGTTTGGTCCAGGTCATCCCACACACACCATGTGGACACCCAATTGAACTCAACAATGAGGATCATCACAGGAACAATCCACTCAACACCACTCCCCTGGCTCCCTGTCCTATCCAATATAGCCCCTCCACACATCCGGTGAGTAGCCCTCACTCAAAGGATGCTCCAAAAGACCAAAAACTCCCCTCATCTGCCAATTCACATGGACATCTTCAACCCACCCACTGCTCGACTTCTAGACGACCAATTTGGAAGAACGCACCACCAGCTGATTTCACCATCCAATCAGCTTGGAAAAAGGAATGGGAGTCCAAGGACGTCCCAAATAAACATCTGGTGTCAGACCCAACCCTACCGGTCCCTGGCACCAATCTCCCAAGGAAGCAGTGGATGGCGCTGAATAGATTCAGGACTGGACATGGCCCCTGCTTGGCCAGCCTTCACAAATGGGGCAGCAGCCCAACCCCACGGTGTGCTTGTGGAGAGCAGCAAACAATGCAACACATCATTGAAGCACACCCTCAAAAAAAGACTTAAAGGAGGACTTGTCACCCTTCATACAGCAGATCAAGAGGCAACTGCTTGGCTAAAGGACTTTGCATTCGCTAAATAAAATAAAATCCTTCTCGGCCCCTCGGACTCTATCAAAATGATAGCAGGCAGCCTTGGAAGCCTTACCCCACTACTCAAACCTCACGTCAAAAACCTTGGCGTGATATTTGACTCAGCACTGAAATTTGACAAACAAGTCAATGCCGTGGTAAAAGCTAGCTTCTTTCAGCTTCGGACGATAGCTAAAATAAAACAATTCTTCCAGTTTGATGACCTGGAAAAGATCATCCACACATTCATCTCCTGCCGCCTAGATTACTGCAACTTCCTTTACACTGGCATCAGCCAATCTTCCCTGTCCCGCCTGCAACTGGTCCAAAACGCCGCAGCGAGACTCCTGACAGGCACCCGAAAAAGGGACCACATCACACCGATCCTGGCCTCTCTCCACTGGCTCCCTGTGCGGTTCCGTATAAACTTCAAGATCCTCCTCCATGTCTACAAAGCCCTCAATGGGCTTGCCCCCACCTACATAAAAAGTCTTCTCACCCACCACTCCACCTCCAGGCCCCTCAGATCGGCCGACTTGGGGTTGCTGAATATCCCACGGTCTAGGCATAAGCTCAGGGGCGACCGCGCCTTTGCGGTTGCAGCCCCATGACTATGGAACAGCATCCCCTTTCCCATCAGAACTGCCCCCTCCATCGACTCTTTTAAGTCAAGACTAAAGACTTATCTATACTCCCAAGCCTTTCCTGACGTCCTCTGAGTGAGGGCTACATGTATATATGTATGTAGTTTGTTTTGTTGTGCTATTCTTATAACAAATGTAAAGCACTTTGGCCAACGAGAGTTGTTCTTTAAATGTGCTATATAAATAAATGTGACTTGACTTGAATAATGGCAGATGGAATTTAAATCAGAAAGTGCGAAGTGATCAATTTTGGAAAGTTAAGTCGGGACATGAATTACATACTAAACTCTGGAGAGAGTTTTCGGACAGCAGGCCTCGAGGTACAAGAACGTAGTTCTTCAATGTTGGCGACACATAGATAGGGTGCTGAGGAAGCCCGCTTGAACGATCACATTCATCGGTCAAGAAATGGAGTAGGAACGTCATGGTACAGGTATATAAGGCTTTGGTGAAATGAAACTAGGAATATTACGAGCAGTTCTTCCCGCCATAATATTGAATGGGTGCGAGTAAACTCGTGGGGCGCAGGAAACACCCACGCGAAACATCCATCAGAGCTGGAGGGTTTGATTTCGAAGGAGACGTTCGACAGGCTATGGCTGTTTTGCCTGAGCGAAAGATGCGTAGGGGCGACCTTCTCAACGTTTATAGAACCACATGAGGCACAGTCAGGTGGGTGGTCACAGTCTTGTCCCCGGGGCAGAGTCTGAAAGAGGGTATAACATGTGAGAGGTAGTAGATTTTAAGAGGAATTAATGGGGATGTTTTTCACATGGAGAGTGGTGGATTTATGGAACGAACCTCTGGAGGAAGTAGCTGAAGCGGGTACAATTACGATGTTCAAAAGACACTTGTACAATACAGGGATAGGAGAGGTTTAAAAGGAGATAGGGCAAATGGGAATAGCGCTGGGAGACACCTTGGTCGTTACGGGCCAGTTGGACCGAAAGGGCCAGGTTCCATGCCGTATGACACAACATCACTGTTAAATACAGTATTTTTTTTTTTTTTTTTTTTAAATAATTTTTTTAATAGAAGTACGGTAGATTACAGTAATGTACAACACGTATATATTAATACATTTTTTGTACCGCTTCACTTTTTTAAACTTTAAGAAAGAAAAAGAAAGAAGTAAGAAAAGTGAAGAAAGTGCGCAAAGGTTGTGAAGTGCAAAAGAGTGTTGGGAAAAGAAAGCCCCTTAGAAAAGAAGTTAGAGAAGGAAGTAAAGTTAGAAAATAGACCCTAGAAAAGAAAGAGAAAGAAAGAAGGAACAATCGCTCTATTATAACTCTTATAACATACTTCATAGAGAAGGAACTACCAACCAAGTCTGTTTTTGTTTTACCTCCCATTACCAGGTCCAGATACCTTTTATTTATTTATTTGTTTTTCTAAATTACTATTGCACCTCATGCTTGTAATAGGTCCAAAAACGTAGACCACGTCTTTTGAAATTGGTCTACTTTGCCTACTAGGAGGAATCTCATCTCTTCCAGATGTAATGTTTCCAACATATTTGATGTCCACATTTTTATTGTTGGTGTGGGTGCATTTTTCCAGAATTTAAGTATAAGCTTTTTTCCCATTATTAGCCCATAATTGAGTAAATTCTTCTGATACACGTTTAATTCAGGAATACCTTCCGATATTCCAAAAATAATCCATTCTGGTTTTGGTACCAGTTTTATTTTGATTAATTTTGAAAAAATATCAAATATTTCAAACCAGAATTTTTGGATTTTTGTACAAAAAACAAAAGAATGTGCTATGGTAGCTTCTTGACATATACATTTATCACAGATTGGTGAGACGTTAGGAAAGATTTTATTTAGTTTGGTTTTTGAATAATATAATCTATGTAATGTTTTAAATTGGATAAGCGTATGTCGTACGTTGATCGAGCATTTATGCACCTGTAATAAATGATTATCCCAACTCTCTTTTGAAATTTTTATACCTAGATCTTGTTCCCAATCTCTTCTAATTCCATCTGTTGTGGGTATTTCTATGTTTAAGATGATATTATATAAGTATGATATTAAATTAACTGATTCCGCCTTTGTCTTCATTGCTTCATCTAGTAAGTCGGAAGGCATATTATAATAATCTTTTGTGTGTGTTTTCAAATAGTCACAGATTTGTAGATATTTTAAATATTGATTATTTTTCAAATTATATTTCAGTTGTAGTTGTTGGAATAATAGTAATTTTTCTAATTCATACAGATCTTCGAGCGTTTTGATTCCCATTCTTTCCCATTGTATAAATGATTTATCTATGATTGAAGGTTTAAACGATGGGTTATTGACTATTGGTATTAAGAGAGATAGGTTTCTTAATTTTAGATTCTGTTTTATTTGCTTCCATGTTCTAATAGTGCTATATATAATTGGATTTTTATTATAATTTTTATTATTCAAATTTATTGGAGAGAGAATAATCGCTCCTATATTATTCGGGGAGCAATCCCCTTTTTCCATTATAATCCAGTCCACCTGCTGGGCAGAATTGTCCAGCAGGTGAATCATATTTTTAATATTTACTGCCCAGTTATAATACATAAAGTTAGGGAGCGCTAGACCCCCCAACTCTTTTCGTTTGTTAAGGTGTGTTCTTTGTATTCTGTGGGATTTGTAATCCCATATAAAATTTGTAATGTCTGAGTAAATACAGTATAATGGGAGTACTTGCCTCCACCACCTCTTATACTCAGTGAAGGTGGTTCCCTGCAAAGGGCCTGTCCCACTTGCATGCGACTGCATGCGTTTGGCGCGACCAAACGGAAGCGGAGTTCGCGCTAAGTTCGCGGTAAGTACGCGCTAAGTTCGCACATGACGTAATTTGCGTCATACTTACCAATCAGCTAGGCAGGAGGCAGGCCGACTGAATTTGGGCGGCGCACGGCGTCGGGCGGTGACGTCATCACGCAACGGCAAGCCGGGCGGTGACGTCATCACGCAACGCCACGTGCTAGGCATACGCCGTCAAGACGCTGCGTACGCCCTCAATGTGCCTGCGGGCCGACAGGCCGTTGGCGCGCGGAATTTTAGGACAGTGCAAGATTTTTGGAGCCCCACGCGATGTCGGGACCAGCCCCGCACAACTCCATATGCCTCCGCGCTTCGAAGTGGGACCGGCCCCGCGCAGCCCGTACGCCTCAAGCGACCACGTTTGGTCGTGCCAGACGCATGCAATCGCATGCAAGTGGGACAGGCCCTTAAGGCAGTTGCAGTATTAAATGCATGAATGTGTGGTTGCCCATTTTGGTGACTTAACCAGAAAGACAGATAGACCGGGTAAACGAGATGGTGGCAACGGATGTCCCTTTGGATTCGCCGCAGGATATTTATATGTAATTACAACAGAGGCTTCTTTGTTATTTTAGTATTTACATTCCATTTTCTATGAAAGTATAGGTGCTCAAGACGTCATTGCTGACTCATGCGGCAACAATATCGCAGTTTTCCCAGACCAACAACTTGAGACTCAATCACAACACACGGAGTGAAATCATCTCCATCCACTGCCCGTGGGCGCTGCACTGCCGGATATTTTACCTCCCATCCCCACAGTCTCCTCGATACTCGGCTCTCCCCTAAGCAGCTGTGCTTCGAGCTGCCAATCTGAGAGATAATAAATTACAACTGAAACCGCAACCATGAAACCATTTATTTAGCAGTACAACTATTGTGCTTGAGGGACAGTTGATACCAAAGATACTAGAGGAGCTATAGGATCTTTGGTTGATACCAGACTGAACCGAATCTGGATCCCGTGGCGAAGGTGTCATTCGGGCTCCGCGGGTCAACATTTGATCGCACCACGGCAACGTCCAATCTCAGGGTCACTGGTGCAGGTCTGAAAGCAAATCCCCCCAATATGGGAACAATGGCCAGAGACCACAGCATGAGATTTAGTAAATCAGCTGGCAGATCAATATGTTATCAATACAGTGATGAATGGGAGTTTTGAAAGTCAATTCTGTGGTTTGGATGTAGAATATGGAATGTAGTACAGTACAGGAACAGGCCTGCCAGCCTACAATGTCCGGCCTGAGCCTGATACCAAGTTAAATTAACCTCATCTACCAGCACGTGATCCATATCCTCCATTACCTGCATATCCATGTGCCTCTTCAACTATCATATCTGCCTCCACCACCATTCCCGGCACCGGCAGAGCCTTCCAGGCCCCCTCCACGCTACGTGTAAAAACGTGGACGCACATCCATTCCAAATGTTGCCTTCTCGCCTTTAAATTATACTCTCTGTCTACTCACACTGCCTCTTACAATTGTATCTACTTGTATCAGATCGCATGGGTTTTCTCGGGGTGCACTGGTTTCATCACACACTCCAAAGACGTACAGGTTTGTAGGTTAAATGGCTTCCGTAAATTGTGAATTTTACTTCGGAGTCACGTGTGAATACGTGCAGAAGGCCGTCAGCACGCATGCGCGTCATTACATCTAACGCATTGCGCAACGACTGACTGGCAGGCGCGTCACTCCTTCCAGCGGTAATTTTAAACCTGCAGGTAAGTTTCGAACTTATTTCCAGGTTCTGTTTTTTCTTGCAGGAATCTCTTCTTAGAGTTTTTCCTGCTGGATAACTTCGGGGCGAAGTCCGGACGGGCCGCGGGGAAACCCGTTATGGACCGTGGGGAGATCCCGGTCCGGATTGCGGAAGCGCGGGTAGCCGTCGGACGTCGGGTTCGCTACCCAAGTCGCTGACAATGTGGTCAGCGGCTCCCAGACCGCTGTGGTTCCCCAGAAAGAGGGTAAAGCCAAAAGTAAGTCGGTTTCGCCACCCGAGTCGCTGACAGTGCGGTCAGCGGCTCCCAGACCGCTGTGGTTCCCCAGAAAGGGGGTAAATCCAAGAATAAGTTGGTTAGGCCTATGGACTCGGATGAGTCAGGCCAGGAGGGTTCCCCTCCGACATACCTGGGTGCGTCCTCGGACGTTTAACCTAGATGGAGCATGGATTGCGCCCTCGGGCTTTATCCCACAAATGTGATGCTCCAGATATAGGTCCGTAGGAGGGGCCATATCAGCGCAGGTATTCTCAGGGGCCTGCGGCAGCACCTGTTTTCAGGGCTGCCTATGAATCTCCCTCTCTGTGGAGGGGAGTGTGAGTGGTCAGTGTGCAACTGACTTCAAAAGTCGAAAGTATATCTGTGGAACATACTGGAGCACATGCATATGGCTTCAAGGGAATACTCGCAAACGAAGGTGTTGCCGCCGGAAGAGTTGGTTTCCAGCCATTGGCAGAAAACCCGGAAGGGGCCAGAGTTCCCCTCACGCTACAAGTGCCGGCAGCTACAAGTACAGCACTATCAGGGGTGACATTGGAGGGGTCATGAAATCCAGGAAATACATAGGTACATAGAAAATAGGTGCAGGAGTAGGCCATTCGGCCCTTCGAGCCTGCACCACCATTCAATATGATCATGGCTGATCATCCAACTCAGTATCCCGTACCTGCCTCCTCTCCATACCCCCTGATCCCTTTAGCCACAAGGGCCACATCTAACTCCCTCTTAAATATAGCCAATGAACTGGCCTCAACTACCCTCTGTGGCAGAGAGTTCCAGAGATTCACCACTCTCTGTGTGAAAAAGTTTTTCCTCATCTCGGTCTTAAAGGATTTCCCCCTTATCCTTAAGCTGTGACCCCTTGTCCTGGACTTCCCCAACATCGGGAACAATCTTCCTGCATCTAGCCTGTCCAACCCCATAAGAATTTTGTACGTTTCTATAAGATCCCCTCTCAATCTCCTAAATTCTAGCGAGTATAAGCCAAGTCTATCCAGTCTTTCTTCATATGAAAGTCCTGACATCCCAGCAATCAGTCTGGTGAACCTTCTCTGCACTCCCTCTATGGCTATAATGTCCTTCCTCAGATTTGGAGACCAAAACTGTACGCAATACTCCAGGTGTGGTCTCACCAAGACCCTGTACAACTGCAGTAGAACCTCCCTGCTCCTATACTCAAATCCTTTTGCTATGAAAGCTAACATACCATTCGCTTTCTTCACTACCTGCTGCACCTGCATGCCTACTTTCAATGACTGGTGTACCATGACACCCAGGTCTCGCTGCATCTCCCCATTTCCTAATCGGCCACCATTTAGATAATAGTCTGCTTTCCTGTTTTCGCCACCAAAGTGGATAACCTCACATTTATCCACATTATACTGTATCTGCCAAACATTTGCCCACTCACCCAGCCTATCCAAGTCACCTTGCAGTCTCCTAGCATCCTCCTCACAGCTAACACTGCCCCCCAGCTTAGTGTCATCCGCAAACCTGGAGATGTTGCCTTCAATTCCCTCATCCAGTTCATTAATATAAATTGTAAATAGCTGGGGTCCCAGCACTGAGCCTTGCGGTACGCCACTAGTCACTGCCTGCCATTGTGAAAAGGACCCGTTTACTCCTACTCTTTGCTTCCTGTTTGCCAGCCAGTTCTCTATCCACATCAATACTGAACCCCCAATACCGTGTGCTTTAAGTTTGTATACTAATCTCTTATGTGGTACCTTGTCGAAAGCCTTCTGAAAGTCCAGATACAACACATCCACTGGTTCTCCCCTATCCACTCTACTAGTTACATCCTCGAAAAATTCTATAAGATTCGTCAGACACGATTTACCTTTCGTAAATCCATGCTGACGTTGTCCAATGATTTCACCACTTTCCAAATGTGCTGCTATCCCATCTTTAATAACTGACTAGCAGTTTCCCCACTACTGATGTTAGACTAACTGGTCTGTAATTCCCCGTTTTCTCTCTCCCTCCCTTCTTAAAAAGTGGGGTTACGTTTGCTACCCTCCAATCCTCAGGAAATACTCCAGAATCTAAAGAGTTTTGAAAAATTATCACTAATGCTTCCACTATTTCTGGAGCTACTTCCTTAAGTACTCTGGGATGCAGCCTATCTGGCCCTGGTGATTTATCGGCCTTTAATCCATTCAATTTACCCAACACCACTTCCCGACTAACCTGGATTTCACTCAGTTCCTCCATCTCCTTTGACCCGCAGCCCCCTGCTATTTCCAGCAGATTATTTCTGTCTTCCTTAGTGAAGACGGAACCAAAGTAGTTATTCAATTGGTCCGCCATATCCTTGTTCCCCATGATCAATTCACCTGTTTCTGACTGCAAGGGACCTACATTTGTTTTAACTAATCTCTTTCTCTTCACATATCTATAAAAACCTTTGCAGTCAGTTTTTATGTTCCCTTCCAGTTTTCTTTCATAATCTATTTTCCCTTTCCTAATTAAGCCCTTTGTCCTCCTCTACTGGTCTCTGAATTTCACCCAGTCCTCTGGTATGCTGCTTTTTCTGGCTAATTTGCACGCATCATATTTTGCTTTGATACTATCCCTGATTTCCCTTGTTATCCACGGATGCACTACCTTCCCTGATTTATTCTTTTGCCAAACTGGGATGAACAATTTTTGTAGTCTTTAAATGCCTTCCATTGCATATCCACCGTCAACCCTTTTAGAACTAATTGCCAGTCAATCTTGGCCAATTCACGTCTCATACACTCAAAGTTACCTTTCTTTTAGTTCAGAACTGTTGTTTCTGAATTAACAATGTCACTCTCCATCCCAATGAAGAACTCAACCATATTATGGTCACTCTTGCCCAAGGGGGCACGCACAACAAGACTGCTAACTAACCCTTCCTCATTACTCAATACCCAGTCTACAATAGCCTGCTCTCTCATTGGCTCCTCTACATGTTGGTTTAGATAACTATCCCGCATACATTCCAAGAAATCCTCTTCCTCAGCACCCCTGCCAATTTGATTCACCCAATCTATATGTAGATTGAAGTCACCCATTATAACTGTTTTGCCTTTGTTGCACGCATTTCTAATTTCCTGTTTGATGCCATCCCCAACTTCACTACTACTGCTAGGTGGCCTGTACACAACACCCACCAGCGTTTTCTGCCCCTTAGTGTTTCGCAGCTCTACCCATACCGATTCCACATCCTCCAAGCTAATGTCCTTCCTTTCCACTGCGTTAATCTCCTCTCTAACCAGCAACGCTACCCCACCTCCTTTTCCTTTGTCTCTATCCCTCCTGAACATTGAATATCCCTGGATGTTCAGCTCCCAGCCTTGGTCATCCTGGAGCCATGTCTCCGTGATCCCAACTATATCATAATCATTAATTGCTATCTGCACGTTCAACTCATCCACCTTATTACGAATGCTCCTTGCATTGAGACACAAAGTCTTCAGGCTCGTTTTTACAACGCTCTTACCCCTTATACAATTATGTTGAAAAGTGGCCCTTTTTGATTTTTGCCCTGGATTTGTCTGCCTGCCACTTTTACTTTTCACCTTGCTACCTATTGTTTCCGCCCGCATTTTACACCCCTCTGTTTCTCTGCTCACCCATTTAAGAACCCCACCACCTCTTATTCTCTGTTTATTATTGTTTTCTTCTTTCCCCCCTACATGTTGGGTCTGAGTGCTTTCCTTCTCTGCCTCCTGCCTCACACACTGTCTAATAGCTTTCTCTATTTGAGTCCCTCCCTCAAATAAAACCAGCCGCCGAATCTTCTCTTCAGGTAAGGCTTATCCAACAGGTAATACCTGGATGAGGAAGCAAAAGCTGATGGACTAATCAAGGTACCGACGACGAGCAAAGCTTCATCGTTTCGGCGACGACACACCCCATGCCTTTATCAGCAGTAAGCGGTTCACTAAAGCTGGTGGCAGCTTGAAAGCTGGACAGAGGTCTTTCAGGCCAAGGCCCAAGCCGGTCTCAGGAAAAATATGGAATCCACGTACCCTACCAGTCCTACATTCCAATCAAGGACGGAAATAGAACCAGCATCAATTCAATTCAAGTTTATTGGTCACATACTCAATTATACAGGTATAACCAGTAGTGAAATGCTTAAGTGCCTGTCCAGTTGTGCATGGTTCCCCACTTACACATAACCCACATAAAACAATACCCACATATAACACATAATACCACATAACCCACATAAAACAATACCTACATATAACACATACCCCATAAATATACCACATAACAAGTAGTGCTGTTACAAGCAAAGTGACAAGTGCCGTGGAACACCTGTGATGACAGCATGTTCCATCCAGTTCAGTCCCATGTGTGTGTGTTTGATGGTGGCGAGGCGGGACGGGGCGGGGGGTTTGGGCGGGGCTGCAGGTGCTGGTGAGGAGGGTGGGGAGGGTTTGGGCGTTGGTCTGGGGGGGGTAGGGGGGGGGCGGCGACACTCCGTCCTCGTTCTGCAGTCTCATGGCCTGGGGAAAGAAACTCCTCCTCATTCTCTCCGTGTTGGCCCTGAGCAGCCGGTACCATTTCCCTGAGGGCAGCAGGGAAAACAGTCTGTTGTTGGGGTGAGTGTGGTCCTGGATAATCCTCCTGGCTCTTGACCTGCAGCGCTTGGTGTAGATGTCCTGCAGGTTGGGAAGGGTGGTTTTGATGGTCCGCTCAGCTGAGCGAACCACCCTCCTCAGAGCCAGTTGGTCCCTCTTGATGGTGTTCCCCATCCAGGTGATGATGCTCCCACTCAGGATGCTCTCCACAGTATGGGTGTAGAATGGGGGCCTTTGGGCTTCCAATAAGACCACCGGTAACCGGTCTGGTTCTTCCGAAACATGGGGTATGTGGACCATTTACAAGTTGGTCATATTTACACTTGTTCTTTTCTACAAATGACAATCATAACATGAGATTCAGATCTGTTTTTAAACTAAAATGATAATATGTGATTAGTTTATACTGCACAGTATACAAGGGTTCCAAGCATGGCTTGGAATTGGGGCCAGAGTTGTCTTTCGAGGCAGGCTCAGTATTGTGGCCAGGATTGCCTTCCGAGACAAGCTCGGAAATATGGCCAGAGTTGTCTTTCGAGGCAGGCTCAGAATTATGGCCAGTTGTCTTTCGAGGCAGGCCCAGTATTATGGCCAGGATTGCCTTTCAAGACAGGCTCGGAAATAAGGCCAGAGTTGTCTTTCGAGGCAGGCTCAGAATTATGGCCAGAGTTGTCTTTCGAGGCAGGCTCAGTATTATGGCCAGGATTGCCTTTCGAGAGAGGCTCGGGAATCTGGCCAGAGTTGTCGTTCGAGGCAGGCATGGAATTGTGGCAGGCGTGGCCTGTTCATTGTGAAAGATGGAGGATGTTGGTTCATCCTTGATTTAACTCGCATGTGCAATATAGACTTTTCAGAATAGGAAACTTCGTTACTGTCTAACAACTGATGTCCATAAGATCTTTATGGCATGCATTGATCTCAAAGGTATATACTATTCAGGTCCCATTCACAGGGATCACCGGAGACATTTGAAATTTTTCTGGATGGGGCAATGAAAACAGTTAAAGCGTTGCAAAATGGGCTAACTTCAGCTACCAGGTTATTTACCAAATTACTAAAACCGGTGCTTGGACTGCTCAGAGCTCAAAAACACTTGGTATGGCTTAACTGGATGATATTCTAAACGCTGTACTTTGCTAAAATCAACTGTTTCAGCCGCAAACTATATTTGAGAAATTGAGGTTCCTCATCCATCCAGTTAAATTTAAGTTGATACCAACTAGAGTTATTGATTATTGGGATTTACCTTTAACTATTAATTTGTCTGTGACTCCGCCCTGGGGCAAGAGATTGGAATTAATAGAAGCCTGTAACAACCTTGTTGTTATGAAGCAGCCTTCTATTCATCAAGTGTAATTGGCAATATAGTAGCTGTGTTTCATCTGTGCAAGTTGGGCCTTTGCATTAGCAGAACTTGCAACGTGCAAAGTAGTAACCTCTCAAGTGCAATGTAGGTCATTATTAACAGACCTATGCTATTACCAGCTGAAGCTACCAAAGTCACAATGGTGGACGAACAATATTCAACATTGCTCCAGTAGTTTTTGGTCAGTAAATCTTCAGTTATATTGCAAACTGATGCTAGTTCTCAAAGATGGAAAATTACGAATGCCATCTCTAGTCACGGAGGCGGATGGGATTTGCATGAGTTACCAATTCTTCAGTTATTGGTATCAACTACCGATAGACACTAGGTGCATTCTATGGGTTAAAGGGTTATTGTGCGAATATGCATAATCTGCATGCTCAATTCCAAGTTGATATACTGTGGTGGTGGCATATGTTAGTCACATGGGTGCAATCAAGTCAAAGTATCCTGTCATAATTTACCTAACCTCATTTGCCGCTGGTGTATCACCACGTAAATCAATGACAACACAGAATGGATGTTGGATCACAAAGTATTTTATGACATTATGGCTCGATGGAACACCGAATATCGATATGTTTGCATCCAGGCTCATTCACCGGTTGCAAAAATATGTGGCATAACAGTGGCGAGAGATACATTCTCGCTACATGGGGTAGGAATTTTCTTTTCTGTCTTTCCTCCATTTTGCCTCATCAGTCAGGTCTTGCAATAAATTCAGCAAGATCCCGCTTCAGGTTTTTCAAACTGTCTGACTGGCCTATGCAGCCATGGTTCCCGCTTATGCTGGGAATAATAATAGAACCTTATATGGTTATTCTAAACATAAATCATTGCTGGTTCAGCCTGTGACTCGGGAAACCAGCCTCTGCATGATAAAATCAATTAATTGACTTGCAGACTCTGAGACGACTGTTCCTGCGGCTCGGTTTGTCAGACCGATCCATGTATGTGCTCACTGCAGAGTGCAGAGATAGCACAAAAAAAAACAGTACATTTCCTCTTCAGGAGATGGGAAGCGTTTTGTTTAAATGCTAATGTTACATATAATTTGGCAGAGACAACTGACGTCTTGGAGTTCATTTTCAAATGGGTCCTTGACAATAAATTAAGTTATAGTGCCATTAACTGTGCCAAATGTGCCTTCTCATCATATTTGCTGAAGAGGGTGAGACTGTCGGGTCTCACCCTCTGATATCCAGTTTATAAAGGATATCTTTAACACAAGTTCTCCCAGGCCCAAGTACACGGAAGTATGGGATATTGACATTATGTTAACACTACCTCACCAGGGGGCTCCAGCTACATCCTTATCTTTGGGCCAGCTCTCATAAGGTAGTTATCCTCATGGCGCTGATCTCAGCGCAACGGGTCCAGTTACTACATAAATTGCGACTGGACAGGATGGTTACATCTGCATATAATATAATATTTTATGTTCATGATTTAGTTAAGCAGGGCAGCCCAGGGTCGTCAGGTTTCAAACTAGTTTCATGGCATACCCCATGGACCTTCGGTTATGTGTGGTCACACCTTTACAACAATACATCAAGGTCACCTAGAGCCTTAGAGGCTCTGATACTAGCAATTTATGTTAGTTACAAAAAACCTCATAAGAAGGTATCAGTTCAGACCATCTCCAGGTAGTTAAAACGGGGTTTTGGCTTATGCAGGAGTAGATACTAATATTTTCAAATCTAACTCCACCAGGGCTGCTACAACATCACCAGCAAGGGTTATGTACGTTCCGCTGGACCACATCCTAGCGGCTGCAGGATTGTCTAACGAACGAGCTTCCAAACATTTTATAATAACCCATTGCCAGACCGGGGGTATTTGCCAACTCTATTTTAGGTTCTATTTTATAGTTTCCTCCCGGATGAGATGGGTTACTATTATTATTATTTGTTCATTAAAAAACATCAGCATGTTTTAAATCTATGTCATGTCTGTATGCATTATGAATGTTTCCCTTATCTGTGGTCAACTGATGCAGTTGTGCTTGTGTGGACTCATTTTCACGGCATGATATCACAGAGCTTTGAAATCTAAACGTAGTCACTCACGTGACTCCGAAGTAAAATAGTGAGATTAAACGTGAACTAACCAGTTTGAAGTTTTGTAATGTATTCATGCATATTCATTATATGCTAATGAGTTGGTTTTGTATAAAAGTAGGGAATGTTGGGTAATAAAACTCTCTTGTGATCCAGCCAGCCTGCGTGTAAATTATTGTTCATTCTGCTGTCCGTAATATAACAAAATTGGCGACGAGGATGGGATAGAGATTGTGAACTCATCCTTTAAATACAGTGCAGGACTGTTTTGCAACACGCAGGATTGTTTAACAGTTTAAACAGTAAATACGGAGTTGTGTCGCAGTTGTTTGCGAGCTGGACATGAGAGGCTTGCAGATCCTTCTATGCAGGGGGCTGTAGTTTAAAACAGCAGCTGGATAAATTGGCGAGAGTTTGTCAGTCTATCTCTATGATGTGTCTACGTGGCAAGATGTCATCCTTGGGAGTGTATAACATTTTGGACTGAGGTTTTTTTTGTCGAATTCCTCAAGCTGAATAGTCTTTGTACAGCTAACTTTTAGGTGAATTGCTACACCAGAATAGACAGGAATTTGGGGGTTTTGAACGGACCTTTTAATTTAAAAAAAAAGAGAACGACACGATGGCAGCGTCCACAGGCTACATCGGAAACCTTGGAACTTTTGACAAGAGTAGAGAGCGGTTCAGCTCCTATATGGAGAGAGCAAACATGTTTTTCATGGCAAACAATATATTGGAGATTAGTGGTGAAGGAGAGGTGGTGGCTGAAACAAATAAGGCCGTTTGCGAACGCATGAAAGCGATTCTGCTCACGGAGATAGGGCCTGAAGTGTACGGCACACTCGTGAATCTCCTTGCACCCTTAATGGCAAAAGACGTGCCTTTCAATGACATTATAAATAAGTTGGAGGAGCACTTCAACCCAAAGCCTCTGGAAATTGCAGAAAGCTATAAATTTGGCACTAAAAACCAGAAGCAGAATGAGACAATCAATGAGTACATTGTTGCCTTGAAAAATGTAACTTTACACTGTAACTTTGGAACATTTCTTGGACGAGCATTACGCGACAGATTTGTTTGTGGTCTGGTGGATGAACGAATTCAGTCCAAACTGATGAACACTCCAGATCTCACATTCGAGAAAGCATGCAGGATTGCTACCACAATAGAGATGGCATCAAAGAATGCTCGCGAGTTTTGCCCACCACGAACTGCAGTGGCCGTTTACAGTCACAAGGCAGTGCCTATGGCCAAACCAAGAGGTGCTAAACCAAAACCGAAGTATGGCGGGAAGTATTATCGTTGCAACAGTAATCACTCCTCCCAATTTTGTCAGTTCAAAATGGCCAAGTGCTATAACTGCCAGAAGAAAGGCCATATCACCTCAGCATGTCGGGCCAAGCATAAAACAGGAAACCAACAATCTGCGGGAATTAAGCAACAACACCGCAGAGAAGTTCACAACTTGGAGGTGAACCCAGATGTAAATGAACTTGGGTTGTACACCATTTATGCAACCAACATCGATAAGCCTACAACCAGCCAAGGCAAGGACTTTCGAACTAAACTATTGATTAATGAACAGTTAATCGATATGTATTGACACGGCAGCAGATTGTTCGGTCATGAGCAAAGACCTGTACGAAACAAATTTCCCACAGATACCATTGTTTGAGAGGAAGGTCAAGCTGAGAACCTACTCGGGTGAAGTTTTGGAGACTTGTGGTCAAATGAACTGTAAAGTTCAGCATAATGGTCAGTCGGTAAAACTGCCCATCATAGTAGCCAGCTACAGAAATAAACCATCCCTCCTTGGAAAGATGGTTTTCTGAAGAAGGGTTTCGGCCCGAAACGTTACCTATTTCCTTCGCTCCATAGATGCTGCTGCACCCGCTGAGTTTCTCCAGCATTTTTGTGTACCTCCTTGGAAAGGATTGGCTGAGTAGAATAGAATTAGACTGGAAGAACATTTTTAGCGTCAATTTGTCCAAATCACGTCTTGAAAACGTCATAAGCAAACATGCAAACATTTTTGCTGACAGTGACACAGGAATAACAGGGTACTCTGCACACATTCGACTTAAGCTAGATGTGAGGCCTGTGTATTGTCGACCAAGACCTGTACCATATGCACTAAAGCAACAAGTGGAGGTAGAACTCGACAGATTAGAGCGTAATGGAGTACTTGTGAAGACAGACCAGAGTAAATGGGCAACGGCAATTGTGGCCGTACCCAAGGCTGATAAAACTGTTTGACTATGTGGTGATTACAAAGTCACAATCAACCAAGCCGTTGATGACGAACAATATCCGTTACCAACCTCACAAGATCTATACGCAGAACTTAGCGGAGCAAGAGTCTTCACTAAACTGGATTTGTCTCACGCTTACGCCCAACTCAATGTCGATAAGGAAAGTCAGCAGTACTTGACTGTCAACACACATAAGGGCTTGTATTCGTATACAAAGCCGCCCTATGGTGTGAAATCCTCCCCGAAAATGTTTCAGTCTGTCATGGACCAAATGTTACAAAGCATTCCGCACTGTGTGTGCTACCAGGATGACCTAATGATATTCACAGAAGGCATGGTAGAACATCTGAAAATCCTCGAGCAAGTTCTCATAAGACTGAACTGCCACAATGTCAAACTGCGTCAAAGTAAATGTGCATTTGCGCAGTCAGAGGTGGTCTACCTTGGACTCAAGGTAGACGCCAACAGACTTCGCCATGTGAAAGCGAAAGTTGAAGCAATAGTGAATGCTCCAAAACCCAACAATGTGTCAGAGCTACGATCATTCCTTGGGATATAACCATAACAGCACGGAAACAGGCCATCTCGGCCCTTCAAGTCCGTGCCGAACATTTTTTGTTATTAATTATTTTTTTTACTTCCGCCTAGTCCCATCTACCTGCACTCAGACCATAACCCTCCATTCCTTTCCCGTCCATATACCCATCCAATCTATTTTTAAAGGATAACATCAAACCTGCCTCCACCACTTCCACTGGAAGCTCATTCCACACAGCTACCACTTTCTGAGTAAAGAAGTTCCCCCTAATGTTACTCCTAAACTTCTGTCCCTTAATTCTCAAGTCATGTCCCCTTGTTTGAATCTTCCCTACTCTCAATGGGAAAAGCTTATCCACGTCCACTCTGTCTAACCCGCTCATAATTTTAAAGACCTCTATCAAGTCCCCTCTTAACCTTCTGCGCTCCAAAGAATAAAGACCTAACTTGTTCAACCTTTCTCTGTAACTTAGTTGCTGAAACCCAGGCAACATTCTAGTAAATCTCCTCTGTACTCTCTCTATTTTGTTGACATCCTTCCTATAATTAGGCGACCCAAATTGTACTCCATACTCCAGAATTGGCCTCACCAATGCCTTGTACAATTTTAACATTACATCCCAACTTCTATATTCAATGCTCTGATTTATAAAGGCCAGCACACCAAAAGCTTTCTTTACCACCCTATCTACATGAGATTCCACCTTCAGGGAACTATGCACAGTTATTCCTAGATCCCTCTGTTCAACTGCATTCCTCAATTCGCTACCATTTACCATGTACGTCCTATTTTGATTTGTCCTGCCGAGATGTAGCACCTCACATTTGTCAGCATTAAACTCCATCTGCCATCTTTCAGACCACTCTTCCAAATGGCCTAAATCTCTCTGTAGACTTTGAAAATCTACTTCATTATCCACAACACCACCTTAGTATCATCTGCATACTTACTAATCCAATTTTCCACACCATCATCCAGATCATTGATGTACATGACAAACAACATTGGACCCAACACAGACCCCTGAGGCATGCCACCAGTCACCAGCCTCCAACCTGACAAACAGCCATCCACCATTACTCTCTGGCATCTCCCATTCAGCCACTGTTGAATCCATCTTGCTACTCCACCATTAATACCCAACAATTGAATCTTCTTAACCAACCTTCCATGAGGAACCTTGTCAAAGGCCTTACTGAAGTCCATATAGACAACATCCACTGCTTTACCCTCATCAATTTCCCTAGTAACCTCTTCGAAAAATTCAAGAAGATTAGTCAAGCATGACCTTCCAGGCACAAATCCATGTTGACTGTTCCTAATCAGACCCTGCTTATCCAGATGCTTATATATATTATCTTTAAGTATCCTTTCCATTAATTTGCCCACCACTGACGTCAAACTAACAGGTCTATAATTGCTAGGTTTACTCTTAGAACCGTTTTTAAACAACTGAACAACATGCGCAGTACGCCAATCCTCCCGCACTATTCCCGTTTCTAATGACATTTGAAATATTTCTGTCATAGGATGGTGCAGTTCTATGCACGATTCCTTCCAGATTTAGCAACTGTGCTAAAGCCACTTCATCATCTGCTACAAAAAGATGTGAAATGGACGTGGGGAAAGGAACAGCAACATGCATTTGACATCTGCAAGGAGAACTTGATAAGTGACAAACTTCTTTTTCACTATGATACGACACGCAAGATGAAACTTGCTTGTGATGCTTGTGAGGCCCGAGAGCTGTTGGAGGGGTCACAGAGGGAGGAGCTACGCCCGAGCGGTAGGGGATAAAGTGGAGCGCGGGGCTTGCTTGTTCCTTACAGAGGCCCGAGAGCCGTTGGAGAGGTTGCAGAGGGAGGAGCTACACCCGAGCGGTAGGGGATAAAGTGAAGCGCGGGGCTTGCTTGTTCCTTACAGAGGCCCGAGAGCCGTTGGAGCAGTCGCAGAGGGAGGAGGAACCCAAATCTGAAACGTTCCAAGTTCCACTTCAAAACAAGTGGGCTTGAGGAAGCCGCTGATTGGTGGAAGCAGACAAGATGGAGCAGCTGATTGGGAGTCAGATCCCTGCTGATTGTACTGTATTGTAGCAGTTGGTTTTGTATTGTATCCAGGGTAAGGGGAGTATGAGGGCCAGGGCAGTTTACTGTTCTGGATGTCAGATGTGGGAAGTCATGGAGTCTGATAGCCCTCCAGACGTCCACATCTGCGCCAGGTGTATCGAGATGGGGCTCCTAATGGACCGTATTAGGAACCTGGAGCAGCAGCTCGATGAGCTCCGTCTGGTCAGGGAGAGCGAGGAAGTCATTGAGAGGAGTTACAGGGAGGTGGTCACTCCAAGACCACAGGAGGCAGGCAAGTGGATCACGGTTGGGAGAGGCAAGGGGCACAGGCAGGGACTAGAGAGTACCCCGGTGGCTGTACACCTTGACAATAAGTACTCCTGTTTGAGCACTGTTGGGGGGGACAGCCTACCTGGGGGTAGCGACAGCGGCCGGGCCTCCAGTATAGAGACCGGCCCTGTTGCTCAGAAGGGTAAGGAAAAGAAGAGGAGGGCAATAGTAATAGGGGACTCTATAGTTAGGGGGTCAGACAGGCGATTCTGTGGATGCAGTCGGGAGACCCGGATGGTAGTTTGTCTCCCTGGTGCCAGGGTCTGTGATGTGTCTCAACGTGTCCAAGATATCCTGAAGGGGCAGGGAGAGGAGCCCGAGGTCGTGCTACATATAGGTACCAATGACATAGGTAAAAAAAGAGAAGAGGTCCTGAAAGGAGAATTTAGGGAGTTAGGAGGGGATTTAAAGAGAAGGACAGCAAAGGTAACAATCTCGGGATTACTGCCTGTGCCGTGCGACAGTGAGAGCAGGAATGGAGCGAGGTGGAGGATAAATGCGTGGCTGAAGGACTGGTGCAGAAGGCAGGGATTCAAATTTCTGGATCATTGGGACTTCTTTTTTGGAAGGTGCGACCTGTACAAAATGGATGGGTTGCACTTGAACCTGAGGGGGACCGATATCCTGGCGGGGAAATCTGCAAAGGCTACTGGGGAGACTTTAAACTAGAATGGTTGGGGGGAGGGACTCAAATTGAGAATGCTATTAGATAGTGTGTGAGGCAGGAGGCAGAGAAGGAAAGCACTCAGACCCAACATGTAGGGGGGGAAAGAAGAAAACAATAATAAACAGAGAATAAGAGGTGGTGGGGTTCTTAAATGGGTGAGCAGAGAAACAGAGGGGTATAAAATGCGGGCGGAAGCAATAGGTAGCAAGGTGAAAAGTAAAAGTGGCAGGCAGACAAATCCAGGGCAAAAATCAAAAAGGGCCACTTTTCAACATAATTGTATAAGGGGTAAGAGCGTTGTAAAAACAAGCCTGAAGACTTTGTGTCTCAATGCAAGGAACATTCGTAATAAGGTGGATGAGTTGAACGTGCAGACAGCAATTAATGATTATGATATAGTTGGGATCACGGAGACATGGCTCCAGGGTGACCAAGGCTGGGAGCTGAACATCCAGGGATATTCAATATTCAGGAGGGATAGAGAGAAAGGAAAAGGAGGTGGGGTAGCGTTGCTGGTTAGAGAGGAGATTAACGCAGTGGAAAGGAAGGACATTAGCTTGGAGGATGTGGAATCGGTATGGGTAGAGCTGCGAAACACTAAGGGGCAGAAAACGCTGGTGGGTGTTGTGTACAGGCCACCTAGCAGTAGTAGTGAAGTTGGGGATGGCATCAAACAGGAAATTAGAAATGCGTGCAACAAAGGCAAAACAGTTATAATGGGTGACTTCAATCTACATATAGATTGGGTGAATCAAATTGGCAGGGGTGCTGAGGAAGAGGATTTCATGGAATGTATGCGGGATAGTTATCTAAACCAACATGTAGAGGAACCAACGAGAGAGCAGGCTATTCTAGACTGGGTATTGAGTAATGAGGAAGGGTTAGTTAGCAGTCTTGTTGTGCGTGCCCCCTTGGGGAAGAGTGACCATAATATGGTTGAGTTCTTCATTAGGATGGAGAGTGACATTGTTAATTCAGAAACAACGGTTCTGAACTTAAAGAAAGGTAACTTTGAGGGTATGAGACGTGAATTGGCCAAGATTGACTGGCAATTAGTTCTAAAAGGGTTGACGGTGGATATGCAATGGAAGGCATTTAAAGACTGCATGGATGAACTACAAAAATTGTTCACCCAGTTTGGCAAAAGAATAAATCAGGGAAGGTAGTGCATCTGTGGATAACAAGGGAAATCAGGGATAGTATCAAAGCAAAAGATGATGCGTACAAATTAGCCAGATAAAGCAGCATACCAGAGGACTGGGAGAAATTCAGAGACCAGCAGAGGAGGACAAAGGGCTTAATTAGGAAAGGGAAAATAGATTATGAAAGAAAACTGGCAGGGAACATAAATACTGACTGCAAAAGTTTTTATAGATATGTGAAGAGAAAGAGATTAGTTAAAACAAATGTAGGTCCCTTGCAGTCAGAAACAGGTGAATTGATCATGGGGAACAAGGTTATGGCAGACCAATTGAATAACTACTTTGGTTCCGTCTTCACTAAGGAAGACATAAATAATCTGCCGGAAATAGCAGGGGGTCAAAGGAGATGGAGGAACTGAGTGAAATCCAGGTTAGTCGGGAAGTGGTGTTGGGTAAATTGAATGGATTAAAGGCCGATAAATCACCAGGGCCAGATAGGCTGCATCCCAGAGTACTTAAGGAAGTACCTCCAGAAATAGTGGAAGCATTAGTGATAATTTTTCAAAACTCTTTAGATTCTGGAGTAGTTCCTGAGGATTGGAGGGTAGCAAACGTAACCCCACTTTTTACGAAGGGAGGGAGAGAGAAAACGGGGAATTACAGACCAGTTAGTCTAACATCGGTAGTGGGGAAACTGCTAGAGTCAGTTATTAAAGATGGGATAGCAGCACATTTGGAAAGTGGTGAAATCATTGGACAAAGTCAGCATGGATTTACGAAAGGTAAATCGTGTCTGACGAACCTTATAGAATTTTTCGAGGATGTAACTAGTAGAGTGGATAGGGGAGAACCAGTGGATGTGTTGTATCTGGACTTTCAGAAGGCTTTCGACAAGGTACCACATAAGAGATTAGTATACAAACTTAAAGCACACGGTATTGGGGGTTCAGTATTGATGTGGATAGAGAACTGGCTGGCAAATAGGAAGCAAAGAGTAGGAGTAACGGGTCCTTTTCACAATGGCAGGCAGTGACTAGTGGGGTACCGCAAGGCTCAGAGCTGGGACCTCAGCTTTTTACAATTTATATTAATGAACTGGATGAGGGAATTGAAGGCAACATCTCCAAGTTTGCAGATGACTAAGCTGGGGGGCAGTGTTAGCTGTGAGGAGGATGCTAGGAGACTGCAAGGTGACTTGGATAGGCTGGGTGAGTGGGCAAATGTTTGGCAGATGCTGTATAATGTGGATAAATGTGAGGTTATCCACTTTGGTGGCAAAAACAGGAAAGCAAACTATTATCTAAATGGTGGCCGATTAGGAAATGGGGAGATGCAGCAAGACCTGGGTGTCATGGTACACCAGTCATTGAAAGTAGGCATGCAGGTGCACCAGGCAGTGAAGAAAGCGAATGGTATGTTAGCTCTCATAGCAAAAGGATTTGAGAATAGGAGCAGGGAGGTTCTACTGCAGTTGTACAGGGTCTTGGTGAGACCACACCTGGAGTATTGCGTACAGTTTTGGTCTCCAAATCTGAGGTAGAACATTATAGCCATAGAGGGAGTGCAGAGAAGGTTCACCAGACTGATTCCTGGGATGTCAGGACTTTCATATGAAGAAAGACTGGATAGGCTTGGTTTATACTCGCTAGAATTTAGGAGATTGAGAGGGGATCTTATAGAAACGTACAAAATTCTTATGGGGTTGGACAGGCTAGATGCAGGAAGATTGTTCCCGATGTTGGGGAAGTCCAGGACAAGGGGCCACAGCTTAAGGATAAGGGGGAAATCCTTTAAGACCGAGATGAGGAAAAACTTTTTCACACAGAGAGTGGTGAATCTCTGGAACTCTCTGCCACAGAGGGTAGTTGAGGCCAGTTCATTGGCTATATTTAAGAGGGAGTTAGATGTGGCCCTTGTGGCTAAATGGATTAGGGGGTATGGAGAGAAGGCAGGTACGGGATACTGAGTTGGATGATCAGCCATGATCATATTGAATGGCGGTGCTGGCTCGAAGGGCCGAATGGCCTAGTCCTGCACCTATTTTCTATGTATCTATGTATCTAAGTTATGGTGTAGGTGCAGTGATCTCCCATGTAATGAATGACGGGCAGGAAAAGCTTATTGCTTTTGCATCCCGCACCCTGTCATCGAGTGAACGCAACTATGCGCAGATAGAAAAGGAAGCACTCAGCATCGTGTTCGGAATCAAGAAATTCCATCAGTTTCATCTCGGCAGACCATTCACCCTGGTGACTGATCACAAGCCACTACTAGTGATACTGGGTCCCAAGTCAGCTATACCTTCCATGGCGGCATCAAGGATGCAGCTCTGGGCAATTTTGCTGTCCCGGTATGACTACAAGGTGGAGTACAGAAGCTCCAAGTGCAACTGCAAGTTGTAGATGAAGACTTTCCTGTGACTGCAACAGAAATTGCAGCAGAAACAGAGAAAGACACTGTGCTGAAGTGGGTCTATGAACAAACATTGAACGGATGGATTGAAATCGATTGTGGATTGAACTCAGTTCTGAACTCAGAGCTGAAGCCTTTCCATAATCGATGCCATGAATTATCATGTGAGCAGGGATGTGTTAAGTGGGGTTACAGAGTGGTTGTACCAGAGTCTTTGAGAAACAAAATTATGAACGAACTTCATGCCGAACATCCTGGTATAGTAAGCATGAAGTCAATTGCCAGAAGTTTTGTGTATTGGCCTGGTATTGACAGTGACATTCAGTCACTGGTGAGCAAATGTAGCATCTGCCAAAATTGCCGGAGTAAACCACCAAAAACACCACTGCAACCCTGGTCATGGCCAAGTAGACATTTTCAGATAGTTCATGTAGATTTTTGCGAAAAGGGTAATGATCACTTTCTGGTGCTGTTAGATAGTCATTCCAAATGGATTGAGGTTAAACATATGGGGTCAAGCACTACTACTGAGCGTACCATAGATGAGATCATTGAGATCAATTTTTGCATGCCATGGTTTACCGGAAGAACTTGTTTCTGATAATGGGCCTCAGTTTCGTTCAGAACAGTTCAAAGAGTTCATGCAGCGGAATGGTGTAAAACACACACTTGTTCCCCCATACCATCCAGCCTCCAACGGGGTGGCGGAACGGTCTGTTAGAGTTGTCAAAGACGCTCTCAAGAAACAGGTTTTGCAGGGTTCAAAGCTCAGCATGAAACATCGTTTGGCTAGTTTCTTGCTGAAGTACAGAACCACACAACACACAACAACAGGTTACTCACCTGCAGAACTGTTGATGATGAGAAGGCTAAGAATACGCCTAAGTCTAGTTCAACACAATATGGCTTTGAGCGTTGAACAAAAACAATTAAGTCAGAAATGCCATTTTGACTCCCACAAAAAGGAGAGGTACTTCAAGCCAGATGAGCAGGTTTGTGTTCTCAGTCCTCCCAACAAGTCCAGTCGAGACAAATGGGATGTTGGGAAAATAGTGGAAGTGTGTGGAACAAAAAGATACTTGGTTGAAGTGGGAGATAGGATCAAAAGTGTTCATGTTGATCAAATGATTCCAGCCAAAGATACATAGATACATAGAAAATAGGTGCAGGAGTAGGCCATTCGGCCCTTCGAGCCTGCACCGCCATTCAATATGATCATGGCTGATCATCCAACTCAGTATCCCGTACCTGCCTTCTCTCCATACCCCCTGATCCCTTTAGCCACAAGGGCCACATCTAACTCCCTCTTAAATATAGCCAATGAACTGGCCTCAACTACCCTCTGTGGCAGAGAGTTCCAGAGATTCACCACTCTCTGTGTGAAAAAGTTTTTTCTCATCTCGGTCTTAAAGGATTTCCCCCTTATGCTTAAGCTGTGACCCCTTGTCCTGGACTTCCCCAACATCGGGAACAATCTTCCTGCATCTAGCCTGTCCAACCCCATAAGAATTTTGTAAGTTTCTATAAGATCCCCTCTCAATCTCCTAAATTCTAGCGAGTATAAGCCGAGTCTATTCAGTCTTTCTTCATATGAAAGTCCTGACATCCCAGGAGTCAGTCTGGTGAACCTTCTCTGCACTCACTCTATGGCTATAATGTCCTTCCTCAGATTTGGAGACCAAAACAGTACACAATACTCCAGGTGTGGTCTCACCAAGACCCTGTACAATACAATACAATTTATTTGTCTTTTGGACAAATTTGTCATTTGGACCCTTGAGGTCCAAACGAAATGTCGTTTCTGCAGCCATACATTACAAACGAAGAAGACCCGAGACACAACACAATTTACACATACATCCATCACAGCGCTGTGATGGAAGGCAAAAAAACGTATCTCTCCACTGCACTCCCCCCCCGATGTCAGAGTCAAAGTCAAAGCCCCCGGCGGGCGATGGTGATTGTCCCGCGGCCATTAAAGCCACGCCGGTTAATGCAGGGTCGCTCACCGGGTCTTTGTGTTAGAGCCCCGGCGCGCGCTCGCAAAGTCCGGCGGCCATTCCAAGCCGTGCGGGGGGACATAGCCCAGCTCCAGGTGCTCTTCAACCCCGCAACTCGGGCGGGAGAAGTCGCCGCTGCGGAAGCCCCGAAAAGCGGTCTCCCAGTGTTGCCGTCCGCCAGACCCGCGGTTGTACCCTCCGAATCTCCAGGGGTCGGGTCGCAGCAGCGCTCCACCACAGCTCCACCTGCTCCGGACTCGGCCAGCCCCGTGACGGTGAGTAGTCCGCAGCTCCGCAACTGGAGCCCCAGGTTGTTCCTGCTGGAGGCCGCTCCACGTTGCACAGCTCCAACGACAACGGCAACGGAGACCCGACAAAGAAAAGGTTGGGTCTCCCGTGCAGGGGAAAGATTTTAAAGTCCCCCCCCCCACCCCCACCCCCACCCCCACCCCCCCCACACACATACCCCGACAAAAAAAACAAAAAAAAACTACATAAAAACTGCAAAAATAATAAAAAGACAGACGGACTGCAGAGGCCGCTGCAAACGAGAGTCGCGCCGCCCACCGATTGCAGTAGAACTGCAGTAGAACCTCCCTGCTCCTATACTCAAATCCTTTTGCTATGAAAGCTAACATACCATTCGCTTTCTTCACTGCCTGCTGCACCTCCATGCCTACTTTCAATGACTGGTGTACCATGACACCCAGGTCTCGCTGCATCTCCCCTTTTCCTAATCGGCCACCATTTAGATAATAGTCTGCTTTCCCGTTTTTGCCACCAAAGTGGATAACCTCACATTTATCCACATTATACTGCATCTGCCAAACATTTGCACACTCACCCACCCTATCCAAGTCACCTTGCAGTCTCCTAGCATCCTCTTCACAGCTAACACTGCCCACCCAGCTTAGTGTCATCCGCAAACTTGGAGATGTTGCCTTCAATTCCCTCATCCAGTTCATTAATATAAATTGTAAATAGCTGGGGTCCCAGCACTGAGCCTTGCGGTACCCCACTAGTCACTGCCTGCCATTGTGAAAAGGACCCGTTTACTCCTGCTCTTTGCTTCCTGTTTGCCAGCCAGTTCTCTATCCACATCAATACTGAACCCCCAATACCGTGTGCTTTAAGTTTGTATATTAATCTCTTATGTGGGACCTTGTCGAAAGCCTTCTGAAAGTCCAGATACAACACATCCACTGGTTCTCCCCTATCCACTCTACTAGTTACATCCTCGAAAAATTCTATAAGATTCGTCAGACATGATTTACCTTTCGTAAATCCATGCTGACTTTGTCCAATGATTTCACCACTTTCCAAATGTGCTGCTATCCCATCTATAATAACTGACTCTAGCAGTTTCCCCACTACTGATGTTAGACTAACTGGTCTGTAATTCCCCGTTTTCTCTCTCCCTCCCTTCTTAAAAAGTTGGGTTACGTTTGCTACCCTCCAATCCTCAGGAACTACTCCAGAATCTAAAGAATTTTGAAAAATTATCACTAATGCATCCACTATTTCTGGAGCTACTTCCTTAAGTACTCTGGGATGCAGCCTATCTTGCCCTGGTGATTTATCGGCCTTTAATCCATACAATTTACCCAACACCACATCCCGACTACCCTGGATTTCACTCAGTTCCTCCATCTCCTTTGACCCGCGGGCCCCTGCTATTTCCGGCAGATTATTTATGTCTTCCTTAGTGAAGACGGAACCAAAGTAGTTATTTAATTGGTCCGCCATATCCTTGTTCCCCATGATCAATTCATCTGATTCTGACTGCAAGGGACCTACATTTGTTTTAACTAATCTCTTTCTCTTCACATATCTATAAAAACTTTTGCAGTCAGTTTATATGTTCCCTGCCAGTTTTCTTTCGTAATCTATTTTCCCTTTCCTAATTAAGCCCTTTGTCCTCCTCTGCTGGTCCCTGAATTTCTCCCAGTCCTCTGGTATGCTGCTTTTTCTGGCTAATTTGTACGCATCATCTTTTGCTTTGATACTATCCCTGATTTCCCTTGTTATCCACGGATGCACTACATTCCCTGATTTATTCTTTTGCCAAACTTGGATGACCAATTTTTGTAGTTCATCCATGCAGTCTTTAAATGCCTTCCATTGCATATCCACCGTCAACCCTTTTAGAACTAATTGCCAGTCAATCTTGGCCAATTCACGTCTCATACCCTCAAAGTTACCTTTCTTTAAGTTCAGAACCATTTTTTCTGAATTAACAATGTCACTCTCCATCCTAATGAAGAACTCAACCATATTATGGTCACTCTTGCCCAAGGGGGCACGCACAACAAGACTGCTAACTAACCCTTCCTCATTACTCAATACCCAGTCTAGAAAAGCCTACTCTCTCGTTGGTTCCTCTACATGTTGGTTTAGATAACTATCCCGCAAACATTCCAAGAAATCCTCTTCCGCAGCACCCTGCCAATTTGATTCGCCCAATCTATATGTAGATTGAAGTCACCCATTATAACTGTTTTGCCTTTGTTGCACGCATTTCTAATTTCCTGTTTGATGCATCCCCAACTTCACTACTACTGCTAGGTGGCCTGTACACAACACCCACCAGCGTTTTCTGCCCCTTAGTGTTTCGCAGCTCTACCCATACCAATTCCACATCCTCCAAGCTAATGTCCTTCCTTTCCACTGCGTTAATCTCCTCTCTAACCAGCAACGCTACCCCACCTCCTTTTCCTTTGTCTCTATCCCTCCTGGATATTGAATATCCCTGGATGTTCAGCTCTCAGCCTTGGTCACCCTGGAGCCATGTCTCCGTGATCCCAACTATATCATAATCATTAATAGCTATCTGCACGTTCAACTCATCCACCTTATTACGAATGCTCCTTGCATTGAGACACAAAGCCTCCAGGCTTGTTTTTACAACGCTCTTACCCCTTTTACAATTATGTTGAAAAGTGGCCCTTTTTGAATTTTGTCCTGGATTTGTCTGCCTGCCACTTTTACTTTTCACCTTGCTACCTATTGCTTCCACTCGCATTTTGCACCCCTCTGTTTCTCTGCTCACCCATTTAAGAACCCCACCACCTCTTATTCTCTGTTTATTATTGTTTTCTTCTTTCCCCCCTACATGTTGGGTCTGAGTGCTTTCCTTCTCTGCCTCATGCCTCACACACTGTCTAATAGCTTTCTCTATTTGAGTCCCTCCCCCCAACCGTTCTAGTTTAAAGTCTCCCCGGTTGCCTTTGCAAATCTCCCCGCCAGGATATTGGTCCCCCTCAGGTTCAAGTGCAACCCATCCTTTTTGTACAGGTCGCACCTTCCACAAAAGAGGTCCCAATGATCCAGAAATTTGAATACCTGCCCTCTGCACCAGTCGTTCAGCCACGCATTTATCCTCCACCTCGCTCCATTCCTACTCTCACTGTCGCGTGGCACAGGCAGTAATCCCGAGATTGTTACCTTTGCTGTCTTTCTCCTTAACTCCCCTCCTAACACCCTAAATTCTCCTTTCAGGACCTCTTCTCCTTTTTTACCTATGTCATTGGTACCTATATGTATCACGACCTCGGGCTCCTCTCCCTCCCTTTTCAGGATATCTTGGACACGTTGAGACACATCACAGACCCTGGCACCAGGGAGGCAAACTACCATCCGGGTCTCCCGACTGCATCCACAGAATCGCCTGTCTGACCCCCTAACTATAGAGTCCCCTATTACTAATGCCCTCCTCTTCTTTTCCTTACCCTTCTGAGCAACAGGACCGGTCTCTGTACCGGAGGCCCAGCCGCTGTCGCTACCTCCAGGTAGGCTGTCCCCCCCAACAGTACTCAAACAGGAGTACTTATTGTCAAGGTGTACAGCCACCGGGGTACTCTCTAGTCCCTGCCTGTGCCCCTTGCCTCTCCCAACCGTGACCCACTTGCCTGCCTCCTGTGGTCTTGGAGTGATCACTTCCCTGTAACTCCTCTCAATGACTTCCTCGCTCTCCCTGACCAGACGGAGGTCATCGAGCTGCTGCTCCAGGTTCCTAATACGGTCCCTTAGGAGCCCCATCTCGATGCACCTGGCGCAGATGTGGACATCTGTAAGGCTGTCAGATTCCTTGATCTCTCACGTCTGACATCCAGAACAACAAACTGCCCTGGCACTCATACTCCCCTTACCTATGATACAATACAAAACAAACTGCTACAATACAATCAGCAGGGATCTGACTCCCAATCAGCTGCTCCCTCTTGTCTGCTTCCACCAATCAGCGGCTTCCTTATGCCCACTTGTTTTTGAAGTGCGAGTGGAACTTGGAACTTTGCAGATTTCGGTTCCTCCTCCCTCTGCGACCGCTCCAACGGCACTCGGGCCTCTGTAAGAAGCAAGCCCCGTGCTCCACTTTAACTCCTAATGCTCGGGTGTAGCTCCTCCCTCTGCAACCTCTCCAACCGCTCTCGATGAACCAAAAACTGAACATGAAGTCCTAATCCCAGAGTCTTTATCGGAAAGTGAGTTGGAAGAGCAAACTGTGATTGAAACACAAAGTTCAGTCAGTACAGACAAAGAAACAGATTCCTCTGGTCAAAGTCATAGTACTAAAACAGAGCCAAACAAGCCTACAGTTGAGTCAACACCTAAACGTGTTACAGCTGTTACTGTTAGACAATCAGGCAGGATACATAAACCAGTAGTCAGATTAGGTTTTTAAGTTAAGTAACTCACTGTCTAGGTAGAATGAAAATGTGTAAATATGTAAAATAAATATACTGTCTTATCATTTAAAATTTAATGAACACTGGTTTAAATCAAGTATCATAACAAGAAAATTGTAACTGTGTACTTAGATTTAATACTTAAAAAAGGGAGAGCAGTGTAATGTTTTCATGCATATTCATTATATGCTAATGAGTTGGTTTTGTATATAAGTAGGGAATGTTGGGTAACAAAACTCTCTTGTGATCCAGCCAGCCTGCGTGTAAGTTATTGTTCATTCTGCTCTCCGGAATATAACAAGTTTGATCTTTATTTTATGAGGAGTTACGATGAGCGATTACGTGCCCTCCGCTCCCAACCCTCGTATCATAAACATCACTCGGTAGTTCTAGTTCCCTCAAATCTTACTATATTCAGTTCAACAACTGTTATCTGTGATTTCACACTGTTGCTGTGAAAGTTGACGCGCATGCGTGCTGACGGCCTTCTTCACGTAATCGCTCATCGTAACTCCTCATAAAATAAATATCAAACTTCAAACTGGTAAGTTCTCGTTTAATCTTACTATTCCCCCTAATGTGTAGGATACTGCTAATGTATGGGTTCATCGTTGGCCCTATCATACTGCCCTGTACTCTTAAGGGCCTGTCCCATGAGCATGCGACTGCTCCTAACGTGGTCGCATGAGCCGTACGGCCTCGCGGGGCCGGTCCCACTTTGATCGCTGGAGCCGTATGGAGTTGTGCGGAGCTGGTCCCAACATCGCGCGGGGCTCCGACAAACTGACAGTGTTCAAAAATCCCGCGCGGCAAAGGCCTGCCGACCCGCAGCCGCCTCGACGCCGTACGCACCGCCTCGATGGGCGTGCGCAGCGTCTTGACTCCATACGTCACGCGCGAACTTCCCGCGGACTTCGCTCGAACTTCACGTCAATCACTCGACCTCCGCGTGGCCCCCGCTTCCGGTTAGGTCGCGCTTGCCGCATGCAGTCGCATGCTCGTGGGACAGGCCCTTTAAGGCTCTGTCTCACGGTGTTGCGGTCATCGGCGGTGAAGCGCGGCGTCGCCGATAGTGGGGACCGCACGGCAATGGCGAGAGCGCCGAGCCTATGCCACGGGAGCGCCGCACGGATGCTGCGCGGGGGCCGAGTGATTTAAGTACGGCTGGTCCCACGAGCTTGCAGTAAGTTAAAAACAAAGGGCGGGCCGACTGCGATGACGTCATTTCGGATCTGCGGGGCTGTGGCGGCGGCAGTGCTGATCGCGGCGCTGTGGTGGCGGCTGTGGCGGCGGCCGTGCCGCACTCGTGCATCACTGGCGGCGGCTGTGCGGTAGGAAAATATTTTTCAACAGTGTTGGTTTTATTTTAGCACCGGGCGGTGTTGGGAACAACGCCGCACGGCCCCGGAATTGTGCGTTTGACCGAGCCCGCGGTCTCTGGCGGCCCAGGAGCGGTAGATAGTTCCTGTTTCGCCGCCAATGACCGCAGACTCGTGCGACAGGCCTTTAACTCTCACACACACACAAACACACATAAACAAACACACACACGTATGCACACCCGCACACGCACGTACGCACACATGCACGCACGCGCACACACACACACACACACACACACACAGTACTGTCCTTCACTCGTCTACCACAGCTTCCTTACATCGCTACCCCTTTTCCTTTTCTGGGAGAGAAGGGTATGGTCCCGATGCCATGTCTGCAGAACCTTAATAATGAGAGAAAACATGTTTATTCCAAACTAAATTAAATGGAATTTTCCGATGAACCTCAATTGTTAAAAATGCTAAAGCCTCCTGTCGTTCTCTCACTCTCTCAATGTCGGCTTCATACTCGTTCAGTTACTTTAGAGATACATCAAGGAAACAGAGCCTTTGGTCAAGAGTCAAGAGTGTTTTATTGCCACTAGTCCATGCTGACCAACTTTTATACGTACGCTATCCTAGACACTACGGACAATTTACAGAAACCAATTAATCTACAAACCTGCATGTCTTTGGGATGTGGCAGAAAGCCCACGCAGGTCACGGAGAGAACTTACAAACTCCGTACAGACAGCACCCGTAGTGAGGATCCACCTGGGGTGCCTGGCGCTGTAAAGGCAGCAACTCTGTCCATCTACCGCTACTCCACTGTGTTCTGGTCAGCTGAGAATTCTGGGGCTGACGACGAGATACCCAATTGACTGAAATCGACTACTTGTCCGTGTTATAAAACTACACTTTCTACAGCAGAGGAACTTACAGGAACATTAAATAGCAGCCATAATGCAGAGCGGGAACAAGCAGGTACAATATATGCGCACTCTCAAATTCAGTTGCCATGTGTTGACCACACACAAGGCTATGGCGGAAGACATAAACTCATGGTATCAGATGCAATACAGTCATGAATGTGTGTGCGTGCATGTTCATGTGTGTGTGAGTGCATGGCTACGTGTATAACTGTGTGTGTGTGCAGTAAGGGGAGGGTGTTTGACTAACATGGAGTGAACCGCGAACAGGCATGTGGAGTTATTTTCTGGGTGGTCATGCTGAGTCCCAACATAATCACCCCTAACATGGCAGGGGTGATTATGTTGGGACTTTGAATGTTTACAGTGAATATCATTTACTTGATATTGGTACAGGTTTATGTTGCAAATTGTACCGACATACAGTGCATGCTATCCAGTCGAATCAGACAGAAATTAGTACGGTCAAGGCATGCGCAAGCACAACATGTAAAGCAAAGATAAATACCAGAACGCAGAATATAGTGTTACAGCGCTATAGCGTCACTGTTACTGAGAAAAGGTAAAAATAAAAGCGCAAGATGCACAGTGGACCAAATTTAGAGATTGGGACCACACCCCAAATTATGGGAGAACCATTCAACAGTCTGGTAACTATAGAGAAGAAGCTGCTCCTGAATCTTATGATGTACGAAGGAACTACAGATGCTGGTTTAAACCGAAGATCGACACTAAAAGCCGGAGTAACTCCGCGGATTTGACATCATCTCCGGAGAAAAGGAATAGGTGACATTTCGGGTCGAGACCCTTCTTCAGACTGAGAGTCAGGGGAAAGGGAAATGAACGATATAGACAGTGATGTAGAGAGAAAGAGAAACAATTGAATTAAAGATATGCAAAAACGAAACAAAGATAAATGAAACAGGTCATTCATTGTTACCTGTGGCCGAGGTGAGAACGAGTACAGACATTTGGACTCAACAAGACGACCTTGAAGCTGGTACGACTTTGGTGGAGGAGGGATCGATAGAGAGTGAATGCAAGAGTTATTTGAAGTAAGATACATTAATATTCATACCACTGGGTTATGAGTGAAATATGAGATGCTGTTCCTCCAATTTGCATTAGGTCATTTCTGACAATGGAGGAGGCCTAGGAAAGAAAGGTCAGCGTCGGAATGGGAGGGGGATTTAAAGTGTTTGGCAACGGGGAGATCAGGTATATCCAAGCGGACTGAGTGAAAGTATTCCGTGAAACGATCGCCCAGTCTACCAAACCTGTCCGAAGAAGGGTCTCGATCCGAATCGTCACCTACTCCTTTTCTCCAGAGATGATTCTGGCCCGCTGAGTTACTCCAGCTTTTTGTGTCTATCCTGAATCTCATGTTATGTGCTTTCTAGTTTTTGTATCTACTGCCCGACGGAGGACAAAAATGCGTGTTTTTTTTTAAAAGATATTGAAGATGGTTGTGAAAGATTGCAGCAGGATCTGGATCGATTGGTCAGGGGGGCTGAGGAATGGTTGGTGGAATGTAATACAGAGAAGTGTGAGGTTTTGCATTTTGGGACGTCTAACAAGGGCAAGACCAAACAGCTAATGGTAGGCATCTGCGGAGTGTTGTGGAGCAGATGGATCTGGGAGTGTGGATGCATGGTTCCTTGAAGGTCGAGTCGCACGGAGATCAAGTGGTCAAAGAGGCATTTGGAACATTGGCCTTCATCAGTCAGAGTATTGAGTATAGAAGTTGGGAGGTCGTGTTGCAGTTGTATAAGACGTTGGTAAGACTGCATTTAGAATGCAGACACAAATGCTGGAGAAACTCAGCGGGTGAGGCAGCATCTATGGAGCGAAGGAAATAGGCAACGTTTCGGGCCGAAACTCTTCTTCAGACTGATGTGAGGGTGGGGAGGGGGGGAGGGGGGGCTCCGCATTTAGGATATAGTGTTCAGTTCTGAGCACTGTGTATTAGGAAATAAATTGTCAAGCATGAAAAGGTTCAGCGAAGATTTACGAGGATGTTGCCAGCAGTAGAGGGTGTGAGCTATAGGGAGAGGTTGAGTAGGCTGTGTCTCTATTCCTTGGAACGTAGGAGGATGAGAGGTGATCTTATTAGAGGTGTATAAAATCATGAGCGGAACAGATCGGAGATGCACAAAGACTCATGTCCAGAGTAGGGGAATCGAGGACCACAGGACATAGGTTCAAGGTGAAGGGGGAAAAAATAATAGGACACTTTTTCACACAAAGGGTGGTGGGTGTAAGGAACTGGCTGCCAGAAGAGATAGTTGAGGCTGGGATTATCCCAACGTTTAAGATCCCAATCTCTGCATCAGAGGGCGGTGGAGGCAGGTTATCTGGATGCTTTCAAGAGGGAGCTAGATAGGGCTCTTAAAAATAGCGGAGTCAGGGGATATGGGGAGAAGGCAGGAACGGGGTACTGATTGGGGATGATCGGTCATGATCACATTGAATGACGGTGCTGGCTCGAAGGGCCGAATGGCTTACTCCTACACCTATTGTCTATTGTCTATTTTTTAAGGAACAAGTAGACAGGTACATGGATAAACACAAAAGCTGGAGTAACTCAGCGGGACAGGCAGCATGTCTGGAGAGAAGGAATGGGTGACGTTTCAGGTCGAGACCCTTCTTCAGACATGGATAGGACAGGTTTGGAGGAATATGGACCAAGCGCAGGCAGGTGATACTAATGTAGCTGGGACATGTTGGCTGGTGTGGGCATGTTGGGAGGAACAGCTTGTTTCCACACTGTATCACTCTATGACTCTATGACTAAGAGGGTATTTCATCAGGGTGAAATTGGTCCGTGATTATGTTGGCTGCTTTCTGAGGCAGCATGTAGATGGAGTGGATGGATGGGTGTCTGGTCTGCGTGATGGAATTGGCCACGTCCACAACTCGTTGCAATTTCTTGACTTCTTGAGCTGACCTGCTGGCCAACTAAGCTGTGATGCGGCCAGATAGGATACTTCCTGCAACCGTCTAAGTTGGTAAGAGTAATTGGAGAGGTGCCAATTGTCTTCTGACGAAGTAGAGGATTTAATGTGCTTGACCTTACTTGATGTAAGACTATCAACAAAAGTCATTTTTTGGATGCAGAAAGTAGTTCGCCAGACAGACTCAGCAGACGATGCAAACATTCCAAATTGAAATTGTTAAATGAATTGAATGGAGCAGAGCATGAACATTCCAGAACTTGATCAACATTTTGTACCGATAGAACAACACTTCCCCATCCTGCAGAATCAGGCATCTCTCACACGGACTCAACAACCCGGTTATCTCCGTTGCACGGGAAACACTTTTGACATGGTGATTCAGACTTATGCAGATAAGTCTGAAACTGGGAAATGTGAAGCGAAGTCCGCATTTTACCACAAATGCCACCAGATGAGACTAGAAATGGAACCTACTGAACGGTTCCTGCACATTAATTAAATCTTCCAAGTTCCAGATATCTTCAGCTCAATGAAGGTAAAACCAGTATCGATAATCATTGCTCGACAAAGTTGAGTCCAAAACCATTATTTGTTTGCATGTGGTTCTACCACAATCAGATCAGGCAAAAGAGGATGTCTTTATGGACCCACGCAAGAGTCTCTGCATAAACAGTTGAATCCTTTGTGGAACTCATAGATTCATTGAGTCATACAGTATTGAAACGTCCAATGGCCCAACTTGCCCATGCCGACCAAGGTGTCCCATCTTAGTTAGTTTCAGTTGCCTGCTTGTAGCCCATATCCCTGTAAACCTTTCCTATCCTTATGCCAGTCGAAGTGTCTTTTAAATACGTTTACAGTGCCAGCCACTACTACCTCATTTGCAAGCTCGTTCCATAGAGCCACTACCCTTTGTGCAAAAAAGTTATCCCTCAGTTCCTATTAAATAATGCCCATCTCTGTGTCGTTTGGTTTTTGATTCCCTTACCCTGGGTAAAAAGACTTGGCATCTATTCACCTCATGATTTCAAACACATCTACAAGATTGTCGCTCAACCTCTTGTGCTCCAAGGAATAACACGTTCGCTCGCCCAAATTCATCCTGTAGCTCAGGCCCTCAAGTCCTGACAACATTCTCACCAATCTTCTCTTCATTTTTTTTTTGCTTAATAACATCCTTCCTATAGAATGGTGACCAGAACTGAACACGTGCTCAAAATGTGGCCTCAACAATGCCATGTACAACTATAACATAACGTCCTACTTCTACATTGAAAATCCTGACTGATGAAGGCTAATGTACTGAAAGTCTTATTTACTACCCGTGGAATTACCTTCCTCGAACTGTGTACCTTTATTCTTGGTTACTTCTGCTTAACAACACCACCCATGCCCCTACAACTCGCTGACAACGCCCTGTCATGGTGTAACTTCCCAAAATGCAGCACCTCAGAATTATCTGCATTAAACTCCATTGACCATACCGCAGGCGTCTTGCCCAGCTGATCAGGAGACGGCTCTAGTTTTCAAAACCACCTTCACTATGTATGATACCAACTACTTTAGTGTCATCTGCAAACTTACTAATCATGATGTGTACATTCTCATCCAAATCGCTGATATAAACCACAAACAGCAATGGGCCCAGCACTGATCGACGAGGCGCATCACTTGTCACAGGCCACCAGTCCAAAAACAACCACCTGCTTGCTTTCATGAAGCTAATTCTATATCTATTTAGCGAGCTCTCCCTGGATCGCACGCAATCTAACTTTACTACCATGCCAAACCTTATCAAATACATTGCTGAGCTCCATAGTGACAACGTCTACAGCCCTGTCCTTCAGGTTACTTTCTCATAAAACGCAACCAATTACATAAAACGCGAAGTTCCACTTACAAAACGTTGCTGATTATCCCTAATCAGTCCTAGTCTATCGCAACACATATATATCTCATCCCCCCACCCCCAATCCTCTCCAGTAGCTGACCGACCACATGTTTTCGGCTCATTGATCTATAGTTTCCCGGTTTCTTCTTGCAGCCCCTCTTAAACAGCGTCCATGAGCCAACCTTGAGACATTCGGCGCCTCACCGTGTCTAAGGATGATTCATATATCTGTGCCAGAACACTCGCAATTTCTTCTCTAGCTTCCCACAGCATCGTCGGACATATCCAATCCGGCCCGTGAGATTTATCTATCTTGAACTAACCATGTTGATTTCGTACAATATAATCTGAAATGGCTATAATCTTCCATGAATGTTTTTATTCCTGGGCCATGCTGCAGCGTTTGAAAATCATATATTTGATAGTGTGTCATTTTGAGGGTATCTGTGAGTTTATTTCCTCGGCATGAACATATGTCCCACAATGGCTATCTACAACCATGCAGCCACGAGTGGTGGAAGGGCTGAGCATTTAGTATCATGTTGCTGAATGCAGCAGTGCGATTGCAAGGTGCATGCAAGGTGACGTGGAGAGATGGGTCTGATCGCGTTTGAAATGGTTACCCCATTACAGGAAGAATCTGGTGTGATTCGATTTGCAGTATTCGGGATTTAGCAATTAAATTCCCGAACTGAAACAATTTGTTCCAACTCGATTATCGTCATATGTTTTTCACATTTACTTTTAACAAAAACAAGGTCTTAATTTCCCCGTGGAGATCGGAAAGAATATAAAAAGCTCTGGAGATACATGGCTTCAAGATTTCATTCGGTGAGATTACTCGCAGTCTAAAGGGACACGTTGCTTCACATACAGGATGGTGTACAATTATTACAACGTCGACAAAGTACTGTACGTGATCATTGCTGTCATTGGAGTTCCCGGTAAGTCAGGACAACAATACGTGTGGAACTGTGCGAATTCATTGAGAGGGCATCGCGAGCACAGCTAAAGAAACAATTCGTTGCTGTCTTCAGATGTGAGATATAAATAATTTTCCCAGATACGTGAGGGAACTTCTTCTGAAAACGAGAATTGAAAGGAAATCACCATTCCCATTAAATGAGACAGTCGTAAATGAGATATGAAATTCCTGAATTAGTCAGTTACGTTCGATGATGGAATGATTCCTGCAGATTAGGCAACCCGACAATTTAATGAAAGAGGGGGGGGGGTGGGGAGAATAGGGCTTACAGACTGTTAGCCTAACATTAGTTATGTGCAACATTGTACAGTTGTTTATATAGATGTGAAAATGAAACGAGTAATATACATCAAAGTAAACGAGGATGCAAGAAATGGAGATCGCTTTTGCGAAATCTACTGAAAGTCGGGCTGCCTAATCTGCTGGAATCATTCCATCATCCAACGTTCATAAGGAAGAACTCGTGAAACTCACTAATTGGAATTTCAAAAAGTCTCATCCGAGGGATTTTGTGTGTAAATTAAAGCACCTCGGAGTTCGGGTAATATGTTAGCTTGAATTGGCAATTGGTAGCAGAGTGGAATCAGTGATTAGATTTAAGTTTACCATTGTTATGTGTACCGAGGCACAGTGAAAAATTTAGTTTTGCATGCTAACTAAAAATATCATGTAATACTGTACATAAATATAATCAAGTCAAAGTTAAGTGCAATAAATAGAGCAAGGGAAGACACAAATTTCAGAATATAGCTCAGAGCATTGTAACAGAGCATTCAGAGCACAGATTAAATTATATTTGGAATATTTTTGGAGGACCAAGAACCAAGAAACCAAGAAACATATCCGTTTCAAGGCATAGTTGGCAATGGGTAGAGGTGAATCGTATGCCTATGGAATCGTGGCTTATGGAAAGACAATTCAGAAGCCTGGTAACAGAGGTGAAGAACTGTTCCTGAATCTGCTGGTAGCGCTTTCAAGCTTCGTACCTTCTGTCCAACGAGAGCTGCCTCAATTGGGAGGTATTAACGGCAAGGATGGATTGGACAAACTTCGATTGTTTTCTCTGGAACGAACGAGGTTGATCTGATAGAAAAATATATAATTATGGGAGGCATAGATAGAGTAGAGAGTCAGAATCTTTTCCCAGCGTGGAATGTCGAAAACTGTAGGGCATAGGTTTAAGATAAGAGAAGTAAAGTTTACAGATGTGGAGGGCGTCTTTTTTTTAATTATACTGCACACTAGGGTGGTTGGTGCCTAGAATGCGCTACCAAGGGTGATGGTGGCGGCAGATACGATAGTGGACTTTAAGAAGCTTTTAGATAGCACATGCACATGGAGGGAATTGAGGATATTGATCATGTGGAACCAGATGAGATGACTTTATCTTGACAGCATGTTGGCTGCAGACTTTATGTGCTATAGGGGCTATTTCTTTGTTGTTCCTTTATATGTTCCATGAAACTGGGCGGAAAGTGAATTCTGAGGTAGTTGAAGCAAGCTGGCAAGACTTTGGAGACAAACTGGTGATGCAATGTTTAGTTTATAGAAAAATGAATGGCATAGGATTTTCATTGCCACAATTTGTTGGGAAGCGTTGACACTTTAATTGGTTGAAGTGTCTTCCTATGCTAGTAAATAATGTTACAACTGCAAGTGCATCAAAGCCGTTAGGGGGACAAGTAGCCCGTGGGACTTCAACACATTGAATTTGTATTGCTGTGATGAGGATTTCCTACTGCAATATTTTTAGGCTATGGTGAAAACTTACCTGGAGTCAAAGGGGAGATCAAGGTTCAAGATTCAGATGTACCGGAGAGGGAGAGCGATCTGAATACGGGGGGTTTGTCATACTTTATTCTTGTCATACTCGTCATACTTCTGCAGTTGTACAGAGCCCTAGTGAGACCACACCTGGAGTATTGTGTGCAGTTTTGATCCCCTAATTTGAGGAAGGACATTCTTGCTATTGAGGGAGTGCAGCGTAGGTTTACAAGGTTAATTCCAGGGATGGCGGGACTGTCATATGCTGAGAGAATGGAGCAGCTGGGCTTGTACACTCTAGAGTTTAGAAGGATGAGAGGGTTTCTCATTGAAACATATAAGAATGTTAAGGGCTTGGACACGCTAGAGGCAGGAAACATGTTCCTGATGTTGGGGGAGTCCAGAACCAGGGGCCACAGTTTAAGAATAAGGAATAAGCCATTTAGAACGGAGACGAGGAAACACTTTTTCTCACAGAGAGTAGTGAGTCTGTGGAATTCTCTGCCTCAGAGGGCGGTGGAGGCAGGTTCTCCGGATGTTTTCAAGAGAGAGCTAGATAGGGCTCTTAATAATAGCGGAGTCAGGGTATATGCGGAGAAGGCAGGAATGGGGTACTGATTGGGGATGATCAGCCATGATCACATTGAATGGCGGTGCTCGCTCGAAGGGCCAAATGGCCTACTCCTGCACCTATAGTCTATTGTCTATTGTTTATGCGATTGGGTGGATAATGCCCGTATTCACCTACCAGAGTCTGCCTTATTGAAGGTACATAATGACCTACTCCTCACCGTTGACTCCGGCGACTGTGCAATCCTGCTCCTTCTTGACCTCAGCACAGCATATGATACTGTTGACCACAGCAACCTAAGTGACCGTCTCCGGTACGGGGTTGGTATTGATGTCACTGCCCTGAACTGGTTCATCTCCTACCTCAAAGGTAGGAGTTTCTCCTCCCCAGCTAATCTCTGCTGTGGGGTTCCACAAGGTTCCATCCTTGACCCCATTCTCTTCTCCCTGTATATGCTCCCCTTAGGTCAAGTCATTGAAAGGCACGGCATTTCCTTCCATTGCTACGCAGATGATACACAACTCTATCTCCCGCTGAAGCCCCAAAACCAATCAAATGTGCTTAACCTTACCCACTCCCTCGAGGATATAAAGTGTTGGATGGCCCAGAACTTCCTCCAACTAAATTAGAGTAAGTCTGAGGTCATCCTTCTCGGCCCCTCGGACTCAATCAAAATGATAGCAGGCAGCCTTGGAAGCCTTACCCCACTACTCCAACCTCTCGTCAGAAACCTTGGCGTGATATTTGACTCAGCACTGAAATTTGACAAACAAGTCAATGCCGTGGTAAAAGCTAGCTTCTTTCAGCATCGGACGATAGCTAAAATAAAACAATTCCTCCAGTTTGATGAACTCGAAAAGATCATCCACACATTTATCTCCTCCCGCCTAGATTACTGCAACTCCCTTTACACTGGCATCAGCCAATCTTCCCTGTCCCGCCTGCAACTGGTCCAAAACGCCGCAGCGAGACTCCTGACGGGCACCCGAAAAAGGGACCACATCACCCCGATCCTGGCCTCTCTCCCCTGGCTCCCTGTGCGGTTCCGTATACATTTCAAGATCCTCCTCTATGTCTACAATGCCCTCAATGGGCTTGCCCCCACCTACATCAAAAGTCTTCTCACCCACCACTCCACCTCCAGGTCCCTCAGATCGGCCGACTTGGGGTTGCTGAATATCCCGCGGTCTAGGCATAAGCTCAGGGGCGACCGCGCCTTTGCGGTTGCAGCCCCTAGACTGTGGAACAGCATCCCCTTTCCCATCAGAACTGCCCCCTCCATCGACTCTTTTAAGTCAAGACTAAAAACGTATCTATACTCCCAAGCCTTTCTTGACGTCCTCTGAGTGAGGGCTACATGTATATATGTATGTAGTTTGTTTGTTTATACTATTCTTATAACAAATGTAAAGCACTTTGGCCAACGAGAGTTGTTTTTTAAATGTGCTATATAAATAAATGTGACTTGACTTGACTTGACTTGACTTGAGTGTAGAAGCACAGAGGATATCTCATTGGAATAGTGTATGGAATAGCGGAGGCAGTGGCCATGCGGTTCTGGTTCTGTTCATTACTCCGAATAGTTCGGAAGTAGGGAATTAACTGGAGGACACCAAGAGAACCGGTGACGGTATGCCTCTTGTTGCCTAAATTAGCTCGCCGAGGTGGGTCATGAGCTGGAGAATGCCCAGTGAATCCGAAGCTGTTTATTGTTGCTGAGTGTTCATGCAGGTGAGACTTGCCTTATAACTGCCCCCGTCTCCTGCTGAATACTGCAGATCAAGTGCAATCCACCTGAAGCTCTTCCCGTCTCCTTTCAGACACGGAGCTTCCAGGAGCACGTTATACACAAAATGTAGGAGTAACTTAGCGGGTCAGACTTTTCTCCATAAGGAATAGGTGACGTTTCGGGTGTACCCTTCTTCAGAGTGAGAGTCAGGGGAAAGGGAAACGTAAGATATAGACGGTGATGTAGAGATATATAGACAAATGAACGAAAGATATGTAAAATGTAACGGTGATAAAGGAAACAGGCCATTGTTCGCTGTTTGTTAGGTGAGAACAAGTACAGGCAATGAGACTCAACAAGACGACATTGAAGCTGGTACAATGTGGGTAGGGGAGGGATGGAGAGAGAGGGAATGCAGGGGTCACTTGTAGTTAGATAAATCAATATCATACCACTGGGATGTAAGCTAGCCAGGCGAAATATGAGTTGCTGTTCCTCCAATTTGCGTGTTGCCTCACTGACAATGGAGGAGGCCTAGGACAGAAAGGTCAGTGTGCGAATGGGAGGGGGAGTTAAAGTGCTGAGCAACAGGGAGATCAGGTAGGTTAAGGCGGACTGAGCGGAGGTGTTCAGCGAATAGATCGCCCAGTCTACGTTTCGTCTCGCCAATGTATAATGATACACACATTGAACAACGGATACATTAGATGAGGTTGGAGGAGATGCAAGTGACCCTCTGTCTAACCTGAAGGAACTGTCGGGGTCCCTAGACAGAGTCGAGGGAGAAGGTTTAGGACATGTGTTGCAGCTCCTGGGGAAGGGGTGGTTTGGGTGGGAAGGGACGAGTTAACCAGGGATTTGTGGAGGAAACGGAAAGGGGTGGGGATGGGAAGATGTGACTGGTAGTGGGATCCCGTTGGACTTCGCGAAATGTCGGATGATCATGTGTTGTATGCGACGGCTGATGGGGAGACAGTGTCCCCCTAGTCCTTACTTTTGTCAGAGTGAAGCGAAACGCAAATTGGAGGAACAGCATCTCATAATTCGCGTGGGCAGCTTAAGGCCAAGTGATGTGAATATTGATCCCTCTAACTTCAAATAAACCCCGTATTCTTTCTCTCTCCTTCGCCCCCCCCCCACCCAAGTCGCACCAGCTTCTCGTGTTCCCCCTAAAAAACAGCGAACAATGGCCTGTTTACTTTAGCATCGTTACTTTTTTGCATATCTTTCATGCATTTGTTCAATATCTCTCTACATCACCGTCTATATCTCTCGTTTCCCCTCTCCCCTAACTCTCAGTCTGAACAAGGGTCTCGACCCGAAACGTCACCTATTCCATTTCTCCAGTGATGCTGTCTGACCCGCTAAGTTACTCCAGCTTTTTGTTTCTAACTTCGATTTAAACCAGCATCTGCAGTTTCCTCCGACACATCAATAACAGACCCGGGTTAAATGTGTAAATAGGTTGTCAGCATGGATAGAGATTTGAACGCGCCATGTCTTGTCCATTAATTCATCCATTAATTAATTAATTAATTAATTAATTAATTCATTCATTCTCCTCCTAGGAACACAATATTACTCGGGGCCATTATCCTCGTCCTTCCAAATCTTTCTTTTCACACCAAAGGGCCAGACTCTTGGACAAGTGGGGCTGTGTTTGGGATAGTATTTAAATTGACTCGAATCTGACCTTAACTATTTTGCCCGACAATATTGAGCCTGTGGTCAACTCATTGATTACGAGTTGAGCCATGTGCATTGTCCTCCCTTCTCTTTCCGCAGTGAATATCGTGGCGATTGTGATCCTGTCCCGGGGAAAGTGCGGCCTCTCCACCTGCACCACTCGCTACCTGGTGGCCATGGCAGCCGGCGATCTACTGGTCATCATCAACGAGGTCATTTTGTTTCGTATCAACATACATTATTTCCCGTGGTGTTTCCTGCATCTCACCCCCATTTGCAGCCTCACCCAGATACTGACCAACTCATCCACAAACCTTTCTGTCTGGTTTACCGTCGCTTTCACTTTCGATCGATTTGTTGCCATATGCTCCCAGAAACTGAAAACAAAATATTGCAATGGGAAAATATCGGCCGTGATTATATCCGTAATCAGCATTTTCATCTGTCTGAAAAATGTTCCCCATTACTTCACTCAGGAAGCTTGGATAATCATCGACAATGTACCGTGGGGCTGCCGTCTGAGGGCATATATTTCCCAACAAGTCGTGTGGTTGGCATGGGACTGGTTCGCCACTTTCTTATCTCCGTTGCTCCCTTTCGCTATAATCCTACTGCTCAACGCTCTGACAGTCCGCCACATTTTGGTGGCCAACAGGGCCCGTAATCGTCTGATGGGTCAGAACAAGGGGGAGAGCCGCAGTGACCCGGAGATGGAGAGCAGGAGGAGGTCTATCATTTTACTTTTCGCTCTCTCTGCTACCTTCATACTGCTCTGGCTAACGACCGTGATAAACTTCTTCTATTCTCAGGCCAAAGGACCAGGAAGAGAAGGGAACGATGCGGAATTTATCTTTAACAATGTCGGCCATTTGTTGAGAAATCTCAGCTGCTGCACGAACACGTTTATTTACGCGGCGACCCAGACCAAATTCAGGGAGGAGGTGAAGAATGCGGTGACATATCCGGTCACCGCCGGGCTCCGCTTCTTTAGGAAGGTTAACCATTGATCGCGGTGCTGGGTAGCTGCGCTGGGTCCGGTCTTGCCCCCTGCCTCTGCCGTGTGGCCCATTGCTGGTCACTGCCCAGAGCTCCGTGCTGAGACCATTACAGCGCCCACTTCTGCCGTGTAGCCCATTGCTGGTCACTGCCCAGAGCTCCGTGCTGAGACCATTACAGTGCCCGCTTCTGCCGTGTAGCCCATTGATGGCACTGCCCAGAGCTCCGTGCTGAGACCATTACAGCGCCCACTCCCGCCGTGTGCCCATTGCTGGTCACTGCCCAGAGCTCCGTGCTGAGACCATTACAGTGCCCGCTTCTGCCGTGTAGCCCATTGCTGGTCGCTGCCCAGAGCTCAATGCTCAGACCATTACAGCGCCCGCTCCCACACGCACACAAAACAAGTTAGGTCTTTATTCTTTGGAGCGCAGAAGGTTAAGAGGGGACTTGATAGAGGTCTTTAAAATTATGAGCGGGTTAGACAGAGTTGACGTGGATAAGCTTTTTCCATTGAGAGTAGGGAACAAGGGGACATGACTTGAGAATTAAGGGACAGAAGTTTAGGGGTAACATTAGGGGGAACTTCTTTACTCAGAGAGTGGTAGCTGTGTGGAATGAGCTTCCAGTGGAAGTGGTGGAGGCTGGTTCGATTTTATCCTTTAAAAATAGATTGGATGTGTATATGGACGGGAAAGGAATGGAGGGTTATGGTCTGAGTGCAGGTAGATGGGACTAGGGGGAAGTCTTTAAAAAAAAAAAAACATTAAAAAAATGCTCGGCACGGAGTTGAAGGGCCGAGATGGCCTGTTTCCGTGCTGTAATGGTTATATGGTTATATGGTTTCCAACCAGGACCTGAGGACAATGAATTGGACCTCTGAACCCGGCCGCTGATCCTCTCTTCTCAATGAGGAAACCATTCACCACAAAGACCCATGGTGTCATAGACCCAGAGGAAATATGTCAAGGCCCTTTGGCACACTGTGCTCGGGCCCAGCATCCTTTGCCTATCGATGCTAATTCCCGTCCGTAACCCGGCTATCACGAGTCCATACCTGGGCGTTCCAGATGCTTTCCTGAATTGGTTTTAAACAAGTGAGAGTTGCGCATTCTACCACATTGAGATGCTCTCTTCCCAGAGTTTATATAGCCTTGGGGTAAAAAGATGTTAAACTTAAACCAGTTCTTAATCGTCCATCACTTACAATAGCCGTACGCATGTTGTTACAAATACTTCCATAGAAGGGGAAATTAATATGCACTTTTTCTCTGCGCCAATTAGTTTTACATAGTTCAAGTAGCTGACTCGCAAACCCTGTCCACATGAAGGGAAACAAACATGTCCAACAATCGATGTTCACAACACAACTGTTCCATCCCAGGCTAACCTGCTGCTGAATCTCTTCTGCCTCTTTTCCACAATCCACACATCCTGCCTCTCTACTGACATTCAGGATTACACGCAGGCCTTCTCGTAGATGAACTGAGGCCCACGCCTATTTCAATTTTAGAGGCCTCCAAATCAAGATCCCTTGAAGCAGACAGGCATGAGGCTCAAGCCAATTGGTACTCGTTGCCCCCCCCCCCCTGACACGGCCTGACTGCACGTAGCTCTCCTGATAAACACAATCTTTGCACAGTTTTGCTCTTAACTAACTGCTCTTAACTATTCCATGTCCGGCTAAAGGAAGACAAATAGCCTTACTTGATAGAAATATGTGACAGTATGAAAGGCGTCGATAGCGTAGACATTCTGAACCCTTTTCCCAGGGTGGAAATGTTAAAGGGTGGAGGACATGGCTTTAAGGTAAGATGGAAACAGAATAATGGGGCACACAGTGCCTCGAACGCACTGCCAGGGGGTGGTGATGGACACAGACACGATAGTGGCATTTAAGAGCATTTTAGATAGGCACCTGGATGTGTTGGGAATGGAGGAGTCCGCATCATGTGTGGGCAGATGAGGGCAGCTTATTTAGTAATGCGGGTCGATTCCTGTGCTGTACATGTCTATATTCTATGTATTAATTTCACGTCAGCCTGTGCGAATGCTTGGAGATGCCCCTGTTCCTCAATAAGAATTTAGCAAATGATTGACTTAGTATTGCACCCCACAACCTGAAAATCCACTTATCATAACTAATCTTACTTTTTCATTCATATTCTACAGCTGAGGTCGGACCTCCTCATCATTATATGGCAAAGAACTGCAGATGCTGGTTTACTTCGAAGATAGACACAAAAACGGTAGTGATTCAGTGGCTCAGACAGCATTTCTGGAGAAAAGGAATAGGCGACGTTTCTGGTCGAGACCACGTCAATCTGAAGAAGGGTCTCGACCCGAAACGTCACCTATTCCCTTTGTCCGGAAACGCTGCCTGGCCCGCTGGGTTACTCCGGCATTTTGTTTCTATCCTCTTCATCATTACCATATTTCATGTCATCTGCGAATGTTTAAATTCGCCAGATTAATTAGTCAATGCCCTCAATGTGCACAACCTTTAGGAAAAGGTCCAGTGCTGTTCCCTGGGATGTTTGATATTTGTTACACGTACAGGGCGGGGATCTCCACCACACATTGTCCTGGACAGTCACATCCTGGCACCCAATTAGTTTCAGATTTAAACTAAAACTTTAGCCTGAATTCCATTGGGCAAATTGTGAAAGGTTTCATTAAAATTCATCAAACAACGTTCTTTCCACAATTGCACACACATAACAATCAACTTTGTTACACAAGATCTCCAGTTAAAAGCCATGCAAACCACTGCTGTTCAAACCATCCCTGGTGAACTCCTGCCTCTGCAAGTGCAGATTTAGCCATGTCATCGCACTTTTCGCCATTATATAATGCCTTCCTATTGCTTTTAGATTACCAGGTCTGTCATTGCGTTGCTTATAACAGCTGTGTTTTTGTAATACAGAGCACCTTTGCTTTCCTCTGTTATGATCTCAGAGGTTTTTAAATTTTCCGTCTGGGCCGCCGCAGTAACCTTGCTCCCTCACGAAAGTAAGGCATGCATACTATCAGATGCCCGGATTTGGCCAGCATGATGAAGCCAAACATAATATTTTTATGCTACATTTTCCAGAATTACACCCTCCCCTCCCCCCTCGCCCCCTCCCAGCTCTCCCCCCTCCCCCACCCCACGTCCCCGTCTCCTCTCGTCCCTCCCCCCCCCCCCCCCTTGTCCATCGTCCCCCACCACATTTCCGTCTAATAATACACTTGAAACCGGGGAGATATATTCACTTGCCACGTTCCCCGCTAGCGGGCGCTACACTTACCCGGCCAACTAACATCAAGCCGTCAGCTCTATTCCTGCCCTTTCTTCATCAAATTAAGAGGTTGCCAGCAACACTAAATATACTCAGTTAGCTCTTGTTGTTTTATTTATCACATTTTGCCATTTATGAATTAAACAATCAGTACTCGATTTTGTGAGAACTTTAAGGTTCCTTGTATGTTTTGCCTTGGCTTTCTGCCACACAGTGTGTGGAGTGTCCAGCCAGGGTAAGACTTGTATTGGAAATCACCTTGTCCATGTAAATGGTGTTTCAGTAGGAGAACATTTTGGGAACAGTGATACGGACTCCTTAACCTCCCCGATAGCTATGGATAAGGATAAGCCCGGACCTCGTGGAAAATGCTAAATGGAGTAGCTGACAGTAGCATTGATAAGAATGAGCGGGGGAGAGTAATTGGGAGCTGTTGTATTGGGTGTGTCTACATCTGACATAAGGTATTTTACAGGCAGCCAATCAGAAGATATGACCATCATGTCCTGTGAGGAAGACGAGGAAAGCAAAATTAGGGATTCATGATGCTACTAATTTCGTAAAGAAGTAAAATGATCAACATGGATTGATTAGGAAGCTCTTATCGGACATTGCCCTTAAGGAATATACAGCAAACAGAAGCGAAATTAAACAGGGAATCGTGGTATTAAAGGGGCATGGAATGTCTTTGGCGATGATTAAAGAGAATCCCAAGGCATTTTTTGTATACATCAAAAACAATAAGATGCGGGAGAGGGTGGGATGTAGACAAGAAATGGAGCCAGGTTTAGTGGGCGAGATAATAAACATATACACCGATATACACCAAGGCAAATGACATGGAGGATTGCAGGGTCAGGGAAGGACAGGCTGATATTTAATCTAGAACTTATTAATTTCAAGAAGGAGGTGCTGGACTGAAGTCCTACAAACTTGATTGAGGTTTTTTTGTGAGAGTGATGAACTTATTGTTGAGAATAGGATAGTGCATGTTGTCGACCTGGACTTTGTTAAAGTTTTCGACAAGGTCCCTGGTGGTGGGCTGATCTGGCAAATTAACACCTCTGTGATCTATGCAAATGTATCCAAAATTGGGTAGGACATTGATGAGAAAGTATAATGTTGAGATGTGTTTTTCAGACTGACGGTCTGCGACCACAGGTGTGCTGCAACGATCAGTTTTGAGATATGCGTTGCTAGTGATATCAATAAATAATTTGGACCAAAATATAGATGTGCTCGTTAGTAAGTTTGCAGAGATACAACATTTAAAGAAGTTATGATAGTGAGGAAGTTTGACAAAGTATTGATCAGAATATGGACCGGTTGGTAAATGGGCAGATAAATGCAGTTTAACCCCCGACAAGTATGAAATGTTTCACTTTGGGATATCAAATGTAATGAGGAGTTGCGTAATAAAGGGCTGTGGATCGTTGATGTACAGAGTCATCTGGTGGTGCACATCCAATGCTCCTTGAAAGTTGCAAAACGGTGCTAAAGAAGGATTCCTTGCCCCCGGCGATCGGGGTGCTGAGTATAAAAAGCGGGAGGTCACGATGCAGCTGTATACGTCTTTGGTCAGACCACATTTGGCGTTTTGTGCGCAGTTCTGGTCGCTACTGTCCCACGGTACGAGTTCATTCAAAGAGCTCTCCCGAGTTAAAACAAAAAATCAAACTCGTGGTAAGCACGGAGAATGAACGTAGCGGGTACGTCGGAGCACGGGGACGTCTCTTACCGGCTCGTAACGCGAACGGCAGGTACTCGGGAAGACTCGCTAACGGCAGGTAAGCACGTAAAGACTCGTGAAGATTTTTCAACATGTTGAAAAATGTCCACGAGAGCCCCGAGTACCGACGAGTGGCCATTACCGCAAATCTCCGAGTTCGAATCAGGGCAAACTCGGGAGAGCTCTTGGAATGAACTCGTACCGTTGGACAGGGTTTTTAGTACAGAAAGTGATTGCAGGTCTGTAAATGATACAGAAGAGATTCACCAGAATGTTACCTGATTTAAAGAGTATTATATAGAAGAAAGTGATCTGACAAAGTTGGCTAGTTTTCTCCGGAACAACGGAGATAGAGTGGCAACCTGATACAAGAATATAAAACTGCGAAATATAGGGTGTGAGGCAGTCACAAACATTTTCACAGCATGGCACTGAAAAATAGTACGGTACAGCTTGAAGGTGAATATGGAAAGATTCAAGGTGATTTCTGACGCACGTTTGCATACACAGAGAGGGGACTCTCGGGGAAGTGATGGGGCAAGAGAAGACAACACGTCTACTGTCACTTAACAGGGTGGGAATGGAGGGAAACAGGCCATGTGTGGGCAGACAAGGTCACTTTGGTTTGGCGTCATAGTTCGTCACCTACATTGTGTACAAACTGCCCGATCCTGCGCTGAGTTGTTCTATACTCTATGCTCCATGTTCTCCAAAGAAGTCCCCGCTACCTGGTGGCCATGGAAGTGGCGGGTGTTTCGGGCGGTTTACTGCCCAGATGATGAACAAGATTCATGGACTGATGTGTCACACCACTTTTCCCCATATGCCCGTTTATAATATCACCACACAGTCACATTCTGTTCTCTCTGGTTCACAGTCACTGTTATCTTTCGTTGATTTCTGATCATGTGATGCCAGAAGCAAACAAAAACATTGCACCGAGGGAACAGCGCTTGCGATTCTGGAGACACTACGCTCAGTTGTTTAAATAACATGTTTTTGTATGTCAAGCCTTCGGGTGAAAATTCAGCCTTAATTTAAACCTTGGGTAGACACAAATTGCTCGAATAACGCAGCGGGACAGGCAGCATCTCTGGAGAAAGGAATGGGGGACGTTTTGGGTCGAGACCCTTCTTTAGACTGATGTCAGGGGAGGGGCGGGACAGAGATAGAATGTAGTCGGAGGCAGTAAGACTAGTGGGAGAACTAGGGAGGGGGTGGGGATGGAGAGAGAGGGCAACCAAGGGCTATTTGAAGTTAGAGAAGTCAATGTTCATACTGCTGGGGTGTAAGCTGCCCAAGAGGCCTAGGACAGGAAGATCAGATTGTTAATGGGAGGGGGAGTTAACGTGCTGAGCAACCAGGAGATCAGGTAGGTTACGGCGGACTGAGCGGAGGTGTTCAGCGAAACGATCGCCGAGCCTGTGCTTGGTTTCGCCGATGTACAGCAGTTGATATCTGGAACAGCTGATACAGTAGACGAGGTTGGAGGAGGTGCAAGTGAACTTCTGCCTCGCCTGGAAAGGCTGTCGTGGTCCTTGGATGGAATCGAGGGGGGGGGGGGTAAAGGGACAGATGTTGTATGTCATGCGGTTGCAAGGGAAAGTACCTGGGGAGGGGTTGGTTTGGGTGGGAAGGGACGAGTTGACCAGCGAGTTGCGGAGGGAACAGTCGCTGCAGAAAGCGAAAAGGGGTGGAGATTGGAAGATGTGACCAGTAGTGGGATCCCGTTGGAGGTGGCGGAAATGTTGGGGGATTATATGGCGTATGCAATGTCTGACAGAAACATAGAAACATAGAAAATAAGTGCAGGAGTAGGCCATTCTGATCATCCACAATCAGTACCCGTTCCTGCCTTCTCCACATATCCCTTGATTCCGTGAGCCCTAAGAGCTCTATCTAACTCTCTTTTGAATGCATTTTGAGGCAGAGAATTCCACAAATTCACAACTTGCTGGGTGAAAAAGTTGTTACTCATCTTGTAAATACGCTCTTATAAGCTTCCCCCCAGTCTAGTTCAGTCAAAAATGCACTCAAGCACTGTAACAACTAATATTTATTTTTAGATTGAACAGCACATTCCCCTATATGATACCTAAACCACAGCAGGTCTCTGCCTGGCCAAGCCCTTCAGCCTTGTGCAAGTAGACACACTCCAAAAGGTCACGCTGTCCCAAGCGCTCTTCCAGAAGGTCGACAAAGGACCTCATGGGGGCTGCCTTTTATAGGTCCCCGAACCTTGAGTGGCCGAACTACATAGGGGCGGTCTCTTTACAATCCAATCAAACATATTAATTACAGCAATATATTATTGACAGTTCCCCAAACCAATAACAGAATCTCCCATACATAGTTTCTAGGAGAAGCTTCTGGAAGAAGCTAACATAACTTGAGTAATGCAACAATTACCCTGGAATTCAAAACAACCCTGCCAGGGCTTAACACTTTGGCCAATCGACAAACAGCAGGGTAACTGTCTAGCAACATTATTTACAATATTTACAATGCTTCAGCAGTAGTCTAATCATATCAATCCATTTAAATTTGTTTGCAGAGTTTCTATACATTTTATCAATTATGAGGAAATGAGGAGAGCACCTGGATCCTTGACCATCCTGCATATCATTCTGAGGCTCAGACTAATCGGCACCATCCAAAGCCTGTAATTTTTCACTGACAAAAGTTAAGCAATTCTGACAAATGCAGGGATCCTCCATTTTATGGTGTCTTTAATTTGGTCAATATTAACATTCCCCCATTTTATCATTTATGATAACCCTCATCATTAATGATAACCCAAAATACAATAACGACTGTTTCACTCTAACAAATGTCCTAACAAAAAGATGCTGATGTATTTTCCCAGAATTCCATCAAGCTTCCCGAGTTTTCGAGGGCAGAGCTTCATGATTCCCGTCTGATGAGTCTTCATCTCCCGAATTTTCATGGGCGTGAATCCCAACCATCAATCTTGATAGTTCATCTGTGCTTGATCCATAATAGAGCCTATAGTTCCTAAGAGAACTTGGGATGAAGTAAGTTAGCGATCCATACTTTCACATGCTTTTATAATGATGGAACCCATGCATTCCTTTCATCCACTGTCAACAAAAGGCCTTTCTCTGTATACTATTCCTATTCTGTGATACAATCCTTCCCATACTATGATCAATGTTAACATGTAGTCAGTTATCTCCGCAGTAACGTGGTTTCCAATGTACTCCTAATGAAGGTTCCTCATATGAATTTCAACGGGGTTCAGTCCAAATTTCCCTACATGCGTGACTCTTATCCAAAACAACAATGGGGAATGCTTCAATTAAGCCAAATTCAGTCTCAGCCTTTAATTTACTATTTTGAGTTTCAGGGTCTGTCTTACTCATTTCCAATCCACAGCTTATGGTCGATAAGCACAATTCAATCCAATTGCTGGGGAATTCCCAGCTATTTAATTTCATCAATTTATTTCCATATGTTGTGGATCATTATTTTGAATCAAGCCAATTAAGAATGCCGAATCTAGGGACAATTTTCTTTACACCTTGATAATATTAGCCGCTTTATTATCAAAGGTTAGATAAATTTTGATCCACTGGTCACATACATCGACTCTGACAACAAGTACCCACTCCCCTGGTACTTCTTCCAACCTAATCAACTCTTTTTCTAGTGTGTTGAACAGACTCACAGGCAATAGGGAGTCTTCCTTATAACTAGTCTCCTCCTATCAATGAGTAACTTTCTGGATGGTTAGTATCGACCTCTCCGAGGGGAACTCGTCATTTGAAATTTCAGTCCACCTCATCATCCTACACCACCACCTTAAGTTTCCAGGGCATTTCCGTCTGTTAAAACCACACCGTAATTTCTGATATCTACTAGGGTCTGTCCTTTTCTTGATAATCGCTAAACAGTTCCGTCCCATCTCCGATTGTTCTCTTATGGGTGAGACAAGAAAAGATGTCAAGTCAATAATCAATTCTCCAATTATTTATTTTTAAACTATATCCCATAAGTCATTTCCAAATATTAAATTTTTAAAGTCGTGAATCCTACCTCACAATTAATCAAAATTTAGGCGCAAAGTAGGTGTCCCCAAACCACAGAGGAGTTTTCATCCCCAGATTTCCATATTCAGTTAACTCTTTTAAATTGGAGCTTGCCTCAATGGTCTCCAGAGGCCGTCTGTATTTCTTCAAATTTCTGAGATGTCGTTCTTCCCCTTTCACTGGTGTCAAATATCATTTTATGTTGGTAAGGTTGGACACTAGGGTAAGTATGTCTTCTTTCTCAAATTTGCAGGAGCAGGAAGACCACTATGAGGAGCAGTCTTCTTTTCTATTGGCCTTTCCAGGGTTGTGAACGTTAAAGGGACAGGACAGTATCACTTCTTTCTCTCTGTTGGTCTCTGTCTCTGGGGAGCTAATTGGATGGAAATGATGGTTACACATCCTACCTGAGCTGTGTCTTCTGCCCGTTTTTGAGGGTCCACATATTCTTTTACCTCACTCCCCAGATAGTGGCGTGTCATAAGCAGTACTGTCTTGAAGGCACAACAACTCAACAAAAAGTTATTAAACGAGTTTACACTGGCTCCTATTCCTCACTCCTACACATCCTGCGCAACAGATTCCTTTCTTCCTTTCCCTAGTGCCAATCTGAGTTCCTTTCATCTTTGTCTTTTGACACCAGCTGCTTTGCCTTTTTCCTTAGTTTCTTTATTGGCCCTTGATTTCTCCTCCACTCTGCTATATTCTGTCTTCTGGACGGGCACTCTTTACTCCAATTACTTAATTCTGTATAGATATAACAAGCTCCAAAATTTACAGTGTTCTTTGCTTTCAGGTGCTTCTCCTGGCAGTTATAGAATTGCTTACAATCCCCTATTTTATGATCTTCCATCTTAATTATAAAGATACCCCCAATTCCTTCATTTTGGTAAATTACTTGAGTGGTTCCAAGGGTAGGGGACATGTTACTCTGTCCATAACTTCTGGACTGGTAGGTGTGTCAGGATTGTGAGAACAGGTTTGTTTGCGAAAAAGGTGTTTGTCTTATTGGTTCCTGACATTCTGGCCAGCTCTCTCGGTATTATCTAGGACCCAAGAAGTCTCCTGTATTAAAAGACCTCTTATAATTTCTTGGATCTTGGATGTTTTTATATCCTCTAGGATCCTGAATATCTCCATGACCCTGGAAGTTCTTTCCCCGAACCCTTCGTCCCACTCGCTCCCTTGTCGGGCAGGCTCGGCTCCAATGTCCCATTCCCCCACAAGTATAACGTTGAGTGGGTAATGTTGTTGGATTTATTTTACCACTTGGTCCCAGTAGAATTGGTTCTAAAATGGGAGTATAATTGTAATAATGACCTGGATATTCTGGGACTCTAATTTTCCCCATTCCATTCTTGGCTAACATGTGAGGACTCCATGGTCCTGAGTCAGAGTTTGGTCCCTCCCTCTTGACCATATATTCAGTTCTTCTTCCAGTTACAGGATAATCTTCCTGTTTTTCTACCATCCTTCCAATGGTGCCTCACAGCTCTAGCCATTTGACTAGTGCAATTCTCAGATCAGTCCCTGTTATTAGTATTAATTGAGTCAGCTACTGTAGTGGGGAGACAATTCAATACGATAGCACAATATTGAGGGGAACTTACTCCGTTTTGATAATTTAAGCCACCTGCTTGGTCCATGTACAATCTTGAGAATCGTTCTAAAAATTCATCTGCTCCCTCTCCCTTTTTTGGTTTTATCTCCAGGATTCTTGTTAAATCAATTGGCTTCTGAAGGATGTTTGCAAGGGCCGTTAAAACAGCCTCTTCTCTTGCACTATCATCCACTATTATGTTTGCCAATGCTTCATGTGCCGGATGTCCCAGGGCTGCTAGAAATTTGGTGTTTTCAGCTGGAGTAATTATTTGTTGTATCGTCGCCATAGATCTTGGGAGTCTGCATGGTATACACGCATTGTAGTTCTTCAATAATCCACAAAGGCAGCAGGTGACTTCTTTCTATCAGGGATTTTATTTAACACTGCTATTATTTCGTGGGGCTTCCAGGGAGTATGGACATCTATGGTGCGGGGATTACATACACCTACTGCGCTGGTCGAATCAAAGGCAAGATTCAGCACTTCCCTGACTGGGAACTGTCTATGGGATATCTGTTCAGTTTGTATACTTCCTGTCACATCAAAATCTATCTCGGTATCTTCAATTACTGTCTCACCCTCAGATGAACCTTCCTCCTCACTGGGGGGGGGGGGGGGTTTCACGGTACATTCTAAATGATTTGTTCCTTTTTCATGCTACTCGTCTAATCCATCTAGGTTGAGGGTCGCAAAAATCTTCCGGTGGTTGCACTATATAGAAACATAGAAACATAGAAAATAGGTGCAGGAGTAGGCCATTCGGCCATTCAATATGATCTTTGCTGATCATCCAAGTCAGTATCCTGTACCTGCCCTCTCCATATATGATCCCATTAGCCACAAGGGCCACATCTAACGCACTCTTACATATAGCCAATGAACTGGCCTCAACTACCTTCTGTGGCAGAGAATTCCAGAGATTCACCACTCTCTGTGTGAAAAATGTTTTTCTCATCTCGGTCCTAAAAGATTTCCCCCTTATCCTTAAACTGTGACCCCTTGTCCTGGACTTCCCCAGCATCGGGAACAATCTTCCTGCATCGAGCCTGTCCAACCCCTTAAGAATGTTGTAAGTTTCTTTAAGATCCCCCCCTAAATTCTAGCGAGTACAAGCCGAGTCTATCCAGTCTTTCTTCATATGAAAGTCCTGACATCCCAGGAATCAGTCTAGTGAACCTTCTCTGTACTCCCTCTATGGCAAGAATGTCTTTCCTCAGATTTGGAGACAAAAACTGTACGCAATATTCCAGGTGTGGTCTCACCAAGACTCTGTACAACTGCTGTAGAACCTCCCTGCTCCTATACTCAAATCCTTTTGCTATGTATGCTAACATACCATTCGCTTTCTTCACTGCCTGCTGCACCTGCATGCCTACTTTCAATGACTGGTGTACCATGATACCCAGGTCTCGTTGCATCTCCCCTTTTCCTAACCGGCCACCATTCAGATAATAGTCTACTTTCCTGTTTTTGCCACCAAAGTGGATAACCTCACATTTATCCACATTATACTGCATCAGCCATGCATTTGCCCACTCACCCAGCCTATCCAAGTCACCTTGCAGCCTCCTAGCATCCTCCTCACAGCTAACACTGCCCCCCAGCTTCGTGTCATCCGCAAACTTGGAGATGTTGCATTCAATTGCCTCGTCCAAATCATTAATATATATTGTAAATAGCTGGGGTCCCAGCACTGAGCCTTGCGGTACCCCACTGTTTAATGCCTGCCATTCTGAAAAGGACCCGTTTACTCCTCCTCTTTGCTTCCTGTTTGCCAGCCAGTTCTCTATCCACATAAATACTGAACCCCCAATACCATGTGCTTTAAGTTTGTATACTAATCTCCTATGTGGGACCTTGTCGAATGCCTTCTGAAAGTCCAGATATAAAACATCCACTGGTTCTCCCTTATCCACTCTACTAGTTACATCCTCGAAAAATTCTATAAGATTCGTCAGACATGATTTACCTTTCGTAAATCCATGCTGACTTTGTCCAATGATTTCACCACTTTCCAATTGTGCTGCTATCCCATCTTTAATAACTGACTCTAGCAGTTTCCCCACTACCGATGTTAGACTAACTGGTCTGTAATTCCCCATTTTCTCTCTCCCTCCCTTTCTAAAAAGTGGGGTTACATTAGCTACCCTCCAATCCTCAGGAACTACTCCAGAATCTAAAGAGTTTTGAAAATTATCACTAATGCATCCACTATTTCTGGAGCTACTTCCTTAAGTACTCTGGGATGCAGCCTATCTGGCCCTGGGGATTTATCGGCCTTTAATCCATTCAATTTACCTAACACCACTTCCTGGCTAACCTGGATTTCACTCAGTTCCTCCATCTCATTTGACCCGCGGTCCCCTGCTATTTCCGGCAGATTATTTATGTCTTCCTAAGTGAAGACAGAACCAAAGTAGTTATTCAATTGATCCGCCATATCCTTGGTCCTCATGATCAATTCACCTGTTTCTGACTGCAAGGGACCTACATTTGTTTTAACTAATCTTCTTCTTTTCACATATCTATAAAAACCTTTGCAGTCAGTTTTTATGTTCCCTGCCAGTTTTCTTTCGTAATCTATTTTCCCTTTCCTAATTAAGCCCTTTGTCCTCCTCTGCTTGTCTCTGAATTTCTCCCAGTCCTCTGGTACGCTGCTTTTTCTGGCTAATTTGTATGCTTCATCTTTTGTTTTGATACTATCGCTGATTTCCCTTGTTATCCACATATGCACTACCTTCCCTGATTTATTCTTTTGCCAAACTGGGATGAACAATTGTTGTAGTTCATCCAGCCGTCTTAAATGTCTTCCATTGCATATCCACCGTCAACCATTTAAGAATCAAATGCCAGTCTATCTTAGCCAATTCACGTCTCATTCCCTCAAAATTACCTTTCTTTAAGTTCAGGACCCTTGTTTCTGAATTAACAATGTCACTCTGCATCCTAATGAAGAACTCAACCATATTATGGTCACTCTTGCCCAAGGGGCCACGCACAACAAGACTGCTAACTAACCCTTCCTCATTACTCAATACCCAGTCTAGAATAGCCTGCTCTCTCATTGGTTCCTCTACATGTTGGTTTAGAAAACTATCCCGCATATATTCCAAGAAATCCTCTTCCTCAGCACCCCTGCCAATTTGATTCACCCAATTTATATGTAGATTGAAGTCACCCATTATAACTGTTTTATCTTTGTTGCATGCATTTCTAATTTCCTGTTTGATGCCATCCCCAAATCCACTACTACTGTTAGGTGGCCTGTACACAACTCCCACTAGCGTTTTCTGCCCCTTAGTGTTTCGCAGCTCTACCCATATCGATTCCACATCCTCCAAGCTAATGTCCTTCCTTTCTATTGCGTTAAACTCCTCTCTAACCAGCAACGCTACCCCACCTCCTTTTCCTTTCTGTCTATCCCTCCTGAATATTGAATATCCCTGGATGTTCAGCTCCCAGCCTTGGTCACCCTGGAGCCATGTCTCCGTGATCCCAACTATATCATAATCATTAATTGCTATCTGCACATTCAACATCCACCTTATTACGAATGCTCCTTGCATTGAGACACAAAGCCTTCAGGCTTGTTTTTACAACGCTCTTACCCCTTATACAATTATGTTGAAAAGTGGCCCTTTTTGATTTTTGCCCTGGATTTGTCTGCCTGCCACTTTTACTTTTCACCTTGCGACCTATTGCTTCTACCCTCATTTTACACCCCTCTGTTTCTCTGCTCACACATTTAAGAAACCCACCACCTCTTATTCTCTGTTTATTATCTTTTTCTTCTTTCCTCCCTACATGTTGGGTCTGAGTGCTTCCCTTCTCTGCCTCCTGCCTCACACACTGTCTACTAGCTTTCTCTATTTGAGTCCCTCCACCCCAACCATTCTAGTTTAAAGTCTCCCCAGTAGCCTTTGCAAATCTCCCCGCCAGGATATTGGTCCCCCTCGGGTTCAAGTGCAACCCGTCCTTTTTGTACAGGTCGCACCTTCCCCAAAAGAGGTCCCAATGATCCAGAAACTTGAATCCCTGCCCTCTGCACCAGTCCTTCAGCCACACATTTATCCTCCACCTCGCTCCATTCCTACTCTCACTGTCGCGTGCCACAGGCAGTAATCCTGAGATTGTTACCTTTGCGGTCCTTCTCCTTAACTCTCCTCCTAACTCCCTAAATTCTCCTTTCAGGACCTCTTCTCTTTTTCTACCTATGTCATTGGTACCTATATGTACCACGTATCATACCCATCTTTTCTTTAAATACCGGGGCTAACCTCTCCTTCTACTCCTGGTACCGTGAGCAACTGGACGATCAATTACTGGTGGAGTGGATAGAGTCAAAGAATCTGGTGCCCAAGTGGCTGCTGTTCGTAGAGCATGCTCTAAGATTGAATCTGCAGAGGGTGTTATAGGTTCTGCAGGCTCTGGATATTTATTATGGACACAAGTCATACAAGGTGTAAGCGAATCCTGGGGAACTCAAGAGGAACATGGTGGGAGCTGCAAATTTCTATCCTAAACACAGTAGGGGTTTAATTCCACTTCGGGCCCAACTGCCCAAGTGATTCTCTCCCTTGTCGGTGGGTCAAACGGCCACCACTCCACTCGAGCAGTTCCCAAGAGAGAATACACAAAAGGGGTTCCCCTGGGTTCTAGACCTCGGAAATATGGTGGGATATGACAAAGGGTTGACTTGACCAGAGTGTGCTGATGAGAGAAAACAGAAACCAAGACGGACTCAAAGCAAGTCTAAAATTTACAGGCTTTATTGAACAAATGAGAAATCGAATCTCACCAACTCTACATAATACGTGACTAAACTTATGCTTTAAACTAAGACTATGGAAAGAAAATTATCGGGCATGTCGTAAAAACTTACTTTACACAATTTTAATTACAGATACACCCCCTTTCCTCTTCTTCTCTCAACGTCTATCCTATTTCGGGAATTTCACCAGGTCGTCTGGGGTACTTACAGCTAGATCTTTATTTTTTAAATTTCAAAATAGACTTTATTCAACTAATAAATATATACAATACGTGAACCGTGCGAAAAATTTATCCGACATTTTCGGAGGCTATACAAATTGTTCAATGCAGTTAATACATATTTTTTTCCAATTCCACAAATCCGTCCCCCACCCATGCCACTCATGTGGCCCCCTGGCATGGGACACCTTCCCTTATTTTGAGGGGCGTCTCCACCATACCGTGCCCCCCATGTCCAACAGCGGAAGGACCCTAGACTGTGGCCCTCCCCCACCGAGCCTTGGCGTTGGCTGCACCAAGCTTCAGTGCGTCCCTCAGCACGTACTCCTGCAGTCTGCAGCAGGCCAGTCGGCAACATTCCCTGACAGACATCTTGCTCTGCTGGGTGGTGAACAACGCTCGTGCAGCCCAAAGAGCATCTTTCACCGAGTTGATGACCCTCCAGCAGCACTCGATGTCAGTCTCTGAATGTGTCCCTGGGAACAGTCCGTAAATCACAGTCCTCTGTGACGGAGCTGTTCGGGATAAAGCGTTCCAGGGACCCTTGCATACATCTCCATACTCTTTTTGCAAATCCACACTCTGCAAAGAGGTGGGCAACCGTCTCCTCTCCATAGCAGCCGTCCCGAGCGCAGCGTGCGCTGGCAGTGAGGTTCCGACGGTGCAGGAAGAATCTGACTGGGAGGGCTCCCCTCACCGCCTGCCAAGCCAGGTCTTGATGCTTGTTGGTGAGTTCTGGCGATGAGGCATTTTGCCAGACAAGCTGGACAGTCTGCTGTGGGAACCACGCCACCGGATCCATCGAGTCCTTTCCCTGCAGTGCCTGCAGGACATTCCGTGCTGACCACTGCCCAATGGACATGTGGTCAAAGGTGTTGGTCCGGAAGAACCTTTCCACAGACGACAGATGGGGCGGCAATGTCCAGCTGACTGGCACATTGCGTGGCATCTGCGCCAGGCTCATCCTTCGCAACACCGAGGACAGGTAGAACCTCAGCAGGTAGTGACACTTGGTGCCCACGTACCTTGGTTCTACAAATTGTGTTTCTTATTTTCTTTTTGTGCTTTTGAAATTGAATTCTGTCTTTGATTTGTGTACTGTGGTGTTTATATATTTAATTTATTCCGATAATGTGTTTTGTATTTTTGTTATTCTATGCCTTGTAAGGTGTCCTTGGGTTTTAGAAAGGCGCCAGTAAATAAAATGATTATTATTATTATTATTACACACCGCCTGATGCAGCCACACACAAAGGTGGCCATCAGGGTGAGGGCGACGTTGGGCACGCTTTTACCCCCGTTGTCTGCTGACTTGTACATTGTGGCCCGTCGCACCCGGTCTATCCTCGACCCACAGATGAACTGGAAGACGGCCCGGGTGTTCCCTGTGGCGTAGGAGGGAGGGACAGGCCACACTTGCGCCAAGTACAGCAGCCCCGAGAGCACCTCACACCTGATGACCACATTTTTTCCGGTTATGGAGAGGGAGCGTTGCCTCCACAGCTCCAGCTTCTTCCCCACCTTGACTATCCGCTCCAGCCAATTCTTGTTACACGCCTCAGCCCCCCCGAATCAGATCCCCAGCACCTTCAAGAAGTCAGGCTAGATGGTGAAGGGGACAGAAGTTCGGTCGGGCCAGTTGCCAAAGAGCATGTGTTAAAGAAGGATTTAATATTGGGTATGCCGGTAGATGGCCAGTCGGTACCGATAGTCCGGCTGAGGTCCGAACTGGGAAGTAGGGAACTGGAGCTGGAAGCCATGAGGTATGAGATGGAGGCGCAGGCATGCCCCGAGGAAGCAGATGTGGCTGTGGTATCCAGCTCCACATGTGTCTGAAGAAGGGTTTCGGCCCGAAACGTTACCTATTTCCTTCGCTCCATAGATGCTGCTGCACCCGCTGAGTTTCTCCAGCATTTTTGTGTACCTGCCAAAGAGCATGGCTTTGCTCTTCCTGCGGTTCACCCTGGCTCCCGTGGCCGACTCAAACTGGTCGCAGACACTAATCAGTCTGCGGACCGACCCTGGATCCGAGCAGAAGACAGCGACATCGTCCATGTACAGGGAGGTTTTGACGAATGCCCCCACTGCCTGGAAATGTCACTCCTCTTATGCTCGCATCCTTCCTGATGGACTCGGCAAAAGGTTCAATACAGCAGACAAACAAGACAGGAGAGAGAGGGCACCCCTGCCTGACTCCAGACCATACAGGGAAACTGTCTGATTCCCACCCATTGATTTGGACTGCACTACGGATATTGGTGTAGAGCAGTTTGATCCAAGTTCGGATTCCGTCCCCAAAACCCATTTTGGAGAGCACGTCCCTCATGTACATGTGCGATATCCTGTCGAAGGCCTTCTCCTGGTCCAAGCTGACTAGTCAGGCATCCACCTGTCTGTCCTGCCCTTAGGCGATGGTGTATCTCAGCAGCGCTAGGCTGTCTGAGATTTTCCTGCCAGGTACAGCACAGGTTTGGTCCGGGTGGATCACCTGTCCCAGAGCAGACTTGACCCGGTTGGCGATGGCCTTAGGCAGGATCTTATAATCTACATTCAACAGTGTTATGGGTCTCCAATCCTTTATGTCCTTCATCTCCCCCTTCTGCTTGTAGATTAGGGTGATGCTGCCCTTCCTCATCGAGTCTGCCATGCTGCTGGCTAGAAGCATGTCGTTGTACACTTCCAGCAGGTCCGGGCCCACCCAGTCCCACAGAGCCGAATACAACTCGGCCGGTAAGCCACCGCTTCCGGGAGTTTTACTCGAGTCAAAGGAACGGATGGAGCCAGTCAGCTCCTCTAGGGTCAGTGGTTGGTCCAGACTCTCCCGCTTGCTTTCCTCCAAGACCTCCGTGATAGACGACAGGAAGTTCTGTGAGGCGGTGCTGTCTGTGGCCTTTTTGTCGTACAAATCCGTGTAAAAGGATTTGCAGATCCTCAGCATGTCCGTCTGCGAGGATGTTACCGAGCCGTCCTCCTCTAAGGCTGTTCATCACAGAGCTCCCCCTGTGAACCTTATGGAAGAAGTAACGTGAGCACGTCTCATCCTGCTCCACATGGCGGACCCTGGATCGGATGATGATCTTGGAGGATTCAGAGGTAAAGAGCCGAGCTTGCCGGTCCTTCACCTCTCTAAGTTCCTCCCTCACATCCACCCCACTCGACTGCAGAAGGAGCAGTTGTTACAAATCTGTCTGGAGTTGGCACAATTCCCTCTGACTCTGTCTTGCTCTCTGAACCCCTTTAACTATGAAGAACCTCTTAATGTTCTCGTTGGTTGCTTCCCACCAGAGTGTCGGGGAGTCAAAGAGGGGCTTCACCGTTCTCCAACATGCAGAGTCCCTCTTTAGCTCCTCAACGTTCTCTGGGGTCAACAGCTTCATATTTAACTTCCACATCCCCCTGCCTGCCTTCCGGTCCTCCTGTAGGTGACAGGAAGCCTGAAGGAGGCAGTGGTCAGAGAAGAACACGGGCGTGAGGTCGGTGTGTCTCACCGTGACGGCCTTCGTCATGAAGACAAAGTCTATCCGGGGTCGGGCTAAACCGTCCGATCTCGACCAGGTGAACTGCTGCTGGGACCCGCCTGCAGGGTTGCTGAAGGCGTCGTGCAGCTTTGCATCTTTTACCGTCTCCATGAGGAACTTGGACGTACTGTCCAGTCTGTTGTCGGCACTGCCGGATCGTCCAGCCGCATCAATGATGCAGTTGAAGTCACCGGCCAGAACGAGCTGCCGGGACGTGGCCAGCAGCGATGGGAGCTGCTGGAGAACGGCCAGCCGCTCGCTCTGCATGGGTGAGGTATACACATTAATCAGCCAGAGCGGAGAACCACGGTACATAACATCCACCACGGGGAGACGCCCCCCAACCACCTCCCTGACCTCAGTGATGGCGAAGTTCCCTCCCCGCAGCAAGATCCCCAGGCCGGAATCGCAACAGTCATTGCCCCCCGACCACACCGACAGTCCGTGGGGCCACCATCGCGACCACCTCCGATAGCAGCGGAGGTGAGGCAGCCTGCACTCCTGGAGAAAAGTCACATCTGCCTTGACCTTGGCCAGGTACTGCAAGGTATTAACACATCGCGCAGTGTTCTTTATACTGCGCACGTTTAAAGATGCCATTTTTAGCTCCATTGTCTTTAGAGTTACTGACCATATTTGTGTCCCCTTATGCCCACTGCTTCGGTGAATTGCCTCAGCTTTCCTGGGCTCAGGAACACGGTGCCGGCATCCTCGATGAGGTGGGTTTCCTGTGGCGTAACCCAAGGTGTCGTTGGGAGGGGGGCCTACTCGTTCCACCCCCTTCTGGGCGCGCTGCTTCCTCCGTCTCCTGTAGCTAGGGTACGGTGGCTGGTTCTCTGCACCCGGTCGCCCGGAGCTGGGGCCCATTGGCCTCTGCGCTGCTCCCGGTCGCCCAGAGCTGGGGCCCATTGGCCGCTGCAATGCTCCCGGTCGCCCGGAGCTGGGGCCCATCGACCGCTGTGATGATCCCGGTCTCCAGGGGCTGGAGCCCCTCGGCCGCTGCTCTGCTCTCGGTCTCCTGGGGCTGGGGGATGATCGGCGTGGCCTTCCTCTTTTCCTCCCCTGTTTTCTTCCTCTGCCTCCATCGTTGAGACTTCCCGGTCGCCTCATCCTCCGACGAGGAGAGGTTGCTGCCTTCTGTCAGGGAGAGAGATCTTTTTTGTAATTTATTTTTGGACTTACCAGCCCTTTCCGACCTCGGCTCCTTCGGCTGATCCCTCTGGTGCTCCTTGTACATCACCGTCGTCCATTTCTCCTGCTGTTCGCCCTCCTCCATCGACTCTCCCTCCTGGGCAGGGTGCTGGGGTTCTTCTTCAGGCACTTGGTGGCTCGAGGTGGTCGGGCTGTCCTCGTCCTTGTTCCCCCTTTCCGCTGCAGTCTTGGCAGTGGTGAGGGGTGTCTCACCCACCCTGGGGGTGCTGGCAGCAGCCGCTCTTGTCACCTGTGCATAGGTGCAGGCTCTTTTAGGGCAGGCCCTGTAAAGGTGGCCTGCCTCCCCGCACAGGTTGCAGTTCTTGCTGGCCTGACAGTCCTTTGTCTCATGGTCCTCCGTCTTGCAGTTCTTGCAGACAACTGCAGTGCATTGGGCCATCACATGCCCAGGCTTGTTGCATTTCCTGCACAGCCTGGGCTGCCCCACGTAGCTCATGTATCCTCGGTTTCCTCCAATTGCGAAAACCGAGGGAGGGTGGAGGAGTGCTCCGTCCTTGTCCACCCTCAGCTTTACCTTGACTTGCCGCTTGCTCGTCCAGATCCCATGCAGGTCCTTCACGTCCACGCAGCTCCCTGTTCCCTCAATGTAACGGGCAAGGAAGGTGAGGACATCCACTACGGGCACATGTGGGTTAAACATGTGCACCGTGATCATCCTTTCCTTCTGGGTGGGGAGAGTGAAGAGCGGCTGCACTTTCAGCAGCGACAGCGGAGCTTCATTCCCCTTCTCCCGGAAGTCGTCCATCAACTTTTGCCAAACCCGTCGGATACTTGAAGGTAACGTCAAAGTATCCGTTACCCGGGAAGTCCTGGAGGCAGTAGATGTCCTTCGCCTCAAATTTTCAGGCCCCCAGCAAGATCTTCTTCACGAACAGGTCCCGTGAGAAGGGAACCCCCTTGCTGAGGTCTTTAACGCTGATAGGGTATTGCGGATACCCTGTACTCCCGCTCCAGTTGCTGCTGCCATTGTGGCTGAATGAGGTGTTAGGTTGGTTGCCCAACCAGCATAGATCCACCTCTAAGCCCGCAGCCGACCGACTCCTCGTCACCGGTCTTTCGATGATTCCCAGTTTTCGATCTGGCATGAACAATAGGCTTCCGATGATAATGGGTTTGCTGAAGTCATGATGCCTCAGCCTGATCGTTATCCCATCACCTGGATGGGCTCCCATTGTCCCAATGGATGGGTCATCCACGAGGGTGATTGTCTTGCTGCTGGGCTGTTTACCCCCGTCTGCTGAGGCTCGGTTCCTTTCTTCCTCGGTCCTCTCCGTCCCGGCCTTTCCTGTTCACACCATTCGCATAGTCATGTAATGCCCAGGCCCACAGACAGGTTTTAAACTGGTTCTTCCTTTGTGGATTGGGATTTTTTCCTTTGCAGCCAGCAAGTCTGTTTTAAAAATGTCCATGGTCCTCATCCCCGAGTTCTTCCATAATCTTGGGGAGGATTTGTCCCCAATAACTTACATGCCCCTACGGTACGTCCAAGCTTGCACGGACCGTATCGATTGACAAAGTTAGTGGGCAACTCCTCCAGTCTCAAGAGTGGTAAACATCCCTGTCGAGATTGTGAAATTATGTACCCCGAAAGACCCCTTAATTGTTAAACTAGACCCTCGAAGCACATTAACTTACACTATACACCTTTTACTTTAATCCATCCCACAATCCATACAGTACCATCACGACCGTTTCCTTAAAATGCAGGGTACACAACATATGTACGAAAACCATTGCAAGAGTACAAACATTTTACAGTGCCGAGGTGTCGTTACAGCTGCATCGAGCGGCTCGATTTACCAGCTGTTGTAATTTGGCCATCCTCCTCCGCCTTTTAAATTTGCAATTAATAACATAGCAAATACACCACAATTATCATCTGGCAGATGATCAGAACATGGGACACGATGCGGACCCATACTGGAACTACGATCCAGGACTCCAGGTCCCACGAAGTTGGAGACTTGATTTCTTCGATCTCCCTGGCGATATCCAGTGTCTTTTGTTCCAGGGAGAAGAAGTGTTTGTGCGACAACTCGACCGCCGGCAGCAACTCTTTTAATTTTTCCTTCACTGGGGGAATATCATACCCGAAATGGGCCACATAGTTAGATAAGTCCGTTACATTTTCTCGTACCGAGAAGGATGGGTAATATTCGCTGATGTGCCACATGGACTTCTGCCCTGGGTTTAAAACAGAAGCTGCTGTGTGGTATCGGGCACCACAGCTGTGATCCATGCTGATACCGCTGGGCACTTGTGGTGACACAGTACTTCCCGCTGCGTATATACGCCACCTGTGGAGGGACATGGTCTGCCGCCATCGCCTCCATGGTACAGTTTATAGGCTGTGCCCCAACAGTCCTGAACCCACACTGAGGCCTAGCCTCGGGCCCATGTGCTGGGGACACAGGATTACCTGTGCTCCCCGGCTCCGACAACCCAAAAGGGCAATGCCTGTCACAGCTTGCTCCCTCATTATGACATAAGGCGGGACCTCCCCGTAGCGAATATGCACCCCCCCACGAACAACTCCCACGTTCTCCACTCGGTACAGAGGAGCTGGTCATGCCGAGATTCTTACGACCACTCCCATTATGGTGTGATTGGACTTTCCGCAATCCACCGGAACTGGGTAGGCCTCGGAGGCCACACAAAGCTGACAAGGACTCAAAGTGCTGTTATAAGGGTGTAGCGCTGCTAGGTGCTGGTTGCTTATCCAGGAGGGGACCCAACCTTGCCTCAGGTCTTCCAGGTTGCTCCTCCCCTCCCCCAACGACCTCGCACCATACAGCCCACACACCTCATTCTGTGCAGCCTGATCAGATGCATTCCGGTCCTCTTTAATCAAAGCGTTTATCGTTTTTACATGTGTCTCCAATTGTGCTATGATTTATTTTAGATGTAGAGTCATTGCCACCTCTTCGTGCAGCCCCAATCCTACCACCGCATTTTTCTCCCCCAGGACCTCGTTGCCACCATCCATACAGCGGGGCTACCCATCAGGAAAACAAAGCAAAACACCTACTTGCCTCCACATCGCTATCCGCCTCCCTGCACTCCATCACACCCATGGAAGAGTGGCCATCCAGCCGACGGTAGCGGCTACCATCCTAATAATGGCATTCGGGGTTTTGTCTTTGTCTGTTGTGGTCTACTTTTCCACAGCCAATCGCTTCGATGCAGCCGACGTTCCCATACTGTCCGTCCCTGTACTCCCCTGTATCTATACAAAACCCTATATCTTATTACTAAACGCTAACTACATCTACTCACACACAAACCAATGCTATATACAACGCCACCCGTCTCCGGGTGGCCAACTCATAACTGGTCCCCATCACGCTGGGGCCACCCCTCTGGTGGGCCCACCCGTGCAGGCCAGAACTCCTCCTGTCGAGGGGCCTGACTGCCCCTCACCTCCCTTTGCTCTACGGGGTTTCGAGATACCCCGACGTTCCCTGCGGAGACTGGGCTCCCTCCAGCCGCACTCCGTAGTGCCCTGTTTCGGCCACTCTCCTTCCCGGCCCTCCTGTGGCCGGCCCTGGCCCTAGGTTTAATCAGGGATGGAGACCACCTTACTGGGGGTTTAGTGACCCTGTTTCTCCTACGTCTGACCGGGGGTTCCCACACCAGAGGTGATACCTCCATCTCCTCTGCTTCTGCTAGTTCTGCCTCTCTTAGGCAGTCTATGGTACCTGCCTTCGGAGGGCTGGAATCAGCATCCTTCCCCGCTGCTTCCAGTCCTCGCCCTGGGACACAGCAAGCTACTTCAGGCTGACTACCTGTGGGCTCGCCTGGCTCTCCTACGGTTTCCACATCAACCCGGGTCTGTTCTTGATCCTGTTCCCTGACATGTACCCCTTTCTTGCTTTCCCCTGTGCTTGTGGGGTCGAACAATTTACACTGGTTGATGTGGAACCATTTGACTCTACGGGGAAGCTGAATGGCATACACCATGGGACTGGCCTTGTCCACTATGTTGTATGGGCATGCATACAAGGGATCGAACACCCCTACCCTAGCATATCTCCTGACCATTACCTGGTACCCCACTGCCCACGCGCAATGCCTGCGAGGCACCAGCAGTAGCTTGTTTCTTTGGTGCTGGGCCCCCATGTTTCTGGCTACCTGCCAGTGAACCTGCCTAAGTTGTTCAAATATAACCATATAACCATATAACCATTACAGCACGGAAACAGGCCATCTCGGCCCTTCAAGTCCGCGCTGAACAATTTTTTTTAATTTCCACCCCCCCCTTTTTTTTTTCCACTACTTCCTTCCCCCTAGTCCCATCTACCTGCAATCAGACCATACCCCTCCATTCCATTCCCGTCCATATACCCATCCAATCAATTCTTAAAGGATAAAATCGAACCTGCCTCCACCACTTCCACTGGAAGTTCATTCCACACAGCTACCACTCTCTGAGTAAAGAAGTTCCCCCTAATGTTACCCCTAAACCTCTGTCCCTTAATTCTTAAGTCATGTCCCCTTCTTTGAATCTTCCCTAATCTCGAAGGGAAAAGCTTATCCACGTCCACTCTGTCTAACCCGCTCATAATTTTAAAGACTTCTATCAAGTCCCCTCTTAACCTTCTGCGCTCCAAAGAATAAAGACCTAACTTATTCAACATTTCTCTGTAACTTAGTTGCTGAAACCCTGGCAACATTCTAGTAAATCTCCTCTGTACTCTCTCTATTTTGTTGACATCCTTCCTATAATTAGGCGACCATAATAGTACTCCATACTCCAGAATTGGCCTCACCAATGCCTTGTACAATTTTAACATTACATCCCAACTTCTATATTCAATGCTCTGATTTATAAAGGCCAGCACACCAAAAGCTTTCTTTACCACCCTATCTACATGACATTCCACCTTCAGGGAACTATGCAAAGTTATTCCTTGATCCCTTTGTTCAACTGCATTCCTCAATTCGCTACCATTTACCATGTACGTCCTATTTTGATTTGTCCTGCCGAGATGTAGCACCTCACATTTATCAGCATTAAACTCCATCTGCCATCTTTCAGCCCACTCTTCCAAATGGCCTAAATCTCTCTGTAGACTTTTAAAATCTACTTCATTATCCACAACACCACCTATCTTAGTATCATCTGCATACTTACTAATCCAATTTTCCACACCATCATCCAGATCATTGATGTACATGACAAACAACAGTGGACCCAACACAGACCCCTGAGGCACCCCACTAGTCACCGGCCTCCAACCTGACAAACACCCATCCACCATTACTCTCTGGCATCTCCCATTCAGCCACTGTTGAATCCATCTTGCTACTCCACCATTAATACCCAACAATTGAATCTTCTTAACCAACCTTCCATGAGGAACCTTGTCAAAGGCCTTACTGAAATCCATATAGACAACATCCACTGCTTTACCCTCATCAATTTCCCTAGTAACCTCTTCGAAATATTCAAGAAGATTAGTCAAACATGACCTTCCAGGCACAAATCCATGTTGACTGTTTCTAATCAGACCCTGCTTATCCAGATGCTTATATATATTATCTCTAAGTATCCTTTCCATTAATTTGCACACCACTGACGTCAAACTAGCAGGTCTATAATTGCTAGGTTTACTCTTAGAACCCTTTTTAAACAACGGAACAACATGCGCAGTACGCCAATCCTCCCGCACTATTCCCGTTTCTAATGACATTTGAAATATTTCTGTCATAGCCCCTGCTATTTCTACACTAACTTCCCAAAGAGGCTAACTTAGCCTCTTGGCAAACTTGTCCCGGTTCACTTCCCTGAGCTGTCCCTCTTTTAAGGCTGGGACCATAACGTGCATGGGCGTTCTCATGACCCGGCCCGTCATAAGCTCATGGGGAGAGTACCCCATACTCCTGGACTGGCTGGCCCGAATCCCCATAAGGACCAGGGGTAAAACCTCCACCCTCCAGTTGGGTGAGCCCCCTGTTTCCTTCCTTATCCTTTCCTTTATTGTCCGGTTCAACTGCTCTGCCGGACCTGAGGACTGGGGGTGGTAGGCCAGATGCCACTTGGCCTTGATGCCCAGTATTCTAAGGGTGGACTGCATGACCTGTCCCGTGAAATGGCTCCTCTGATCTGATTCCACGAACTGTGGGAGTCCCCACCTGGTGAACACCTCCCTAACCAGGATTTTTGCCATACCCACAGCGGTGGCTGCTCTGCAAGGGAAGGCCTCTACCCATTTTGAGAACACATCCACAAGGACTAAGCAGTACTTGTAACCCCCTTGAGCGGTTGGAAGGGGCCCGATGTAGTCGATTTGAATTGACTGCCATGGCCCCTCCATCCTCCTGATGTGTCCCATAGAAACCTTCCTTTTCTGGGGGTCTGGGTTGTTTGCTGCGCAAACCAGACAGCTTGCACAAAAGTCGCGAATGTCTCCCCTGAGCCCTGGCCACCATCCTGCCATCTCTACTCGCTGCCATGTGGTCTCTGGCCCGGGGTGAACTGCCCCTGGACCCTCATGGGCTAGTTTTAAAAATTCCCTTCTGTACAGGGAAGGCACTACCCACTTATCTCCCTTGAATAACATGCCTTCCTTTACTGATATGTCTTTACGCCCATACAGTCCCTCTATCGTCACCTGCCTGCAAATGGCTGCTGAGGCAGCCTTTAAAATGGGGTCTTGTGCCTGGACCGTGGTCAGGTCCGGGGCCAAAACCACTCCCGCACTCCCCTTTTCTCGAGGCTGCTCCCTGGCTGCAGCTACCTGTCCTTCCTCATAGGGGTCCCATGCTTTCCCACTCCTGGCTCCTTCTCTGGCCAAGCGATCCGCCCTCTGATTTCCCTCGCCTTGTGGCTCCGTTTTGGAATGGGCCTTCACCTTATGGATATATCTATCCCCGCCCTTCCCTACGGCTGCTACAATCCTCTCTAATAGGGGTTTAATGGTCAGGGGCTTCCCGTCCGATGAGGTGTACCCTCGGTGGGACCAGATGGCCAGATATTCCGTGCAGGAATTGCATGTGAACATGCTGTCCGAACATATGGTGTATGGAGGGGGGAAACGCTTGAGATGGGTGACCACGTACATTACCGCCGCCCACTCGGCCTGCTGGGTGCTTAACGTATGTGGGAGTTTAAGGGTTAGGGTTATCTCTGCCTCGGTGTCCCATATCCCACAGCCCGTGAGCTTTATGCCCTCGGACACGATACTGGACCCGTCCACGTATATTTCCCTACCAGTGGGATGTAACCCTGCTCTGTCCAAAGTCCACCTCCCATACCCCTTCCACCGAGCAATGGTGTGGCTCCCCTGGGTACACCAAATTGGCTGAGAGCTTGGGCTCACATAGCCTCTCAACCCATAAGGCCATTTGGAAAAGGAGAAGGGTCCAGCGAGTGATCCTCACACTGCTAACGGTCCCATCCTTAATCTCACCGTCCAGCAGCATCTGGGTTGGGGTATGGTGGGTCAGTGCCCAGTATGTGGCTAGCAGGTGTCGCTCACAGTTTGAATAGGACCTTTCTACCTCTGTGAGGACTCTGGAGGAATACACCACTGGCCTTAACTTGCCGTGCCGTTCCTAGAGGAGCACTACGCTCAGGCCATCACTGCTTGCGGCTACCTCCAGGAAAAATTCCTCCCTGTAGTCGATGGCTCCCAGAGCTGGGGCCTTTTGCAGGTCCCGCTTCAAATGGATGAATGCCGACTCGCACTGCTCATCCCACTCCCACTCTACCCCTTTGCGTAGCAGCCGGAGCAGAGGTGCTGCGGTCGCGGCATAGTCCTCTATAAAGTCTCGGCAATAGCCCGTGACTCCAAGAAATGACCTTGGTACAGGGAGTTCCTGCACTGCCTGCCTTCTTGCTGTATCGATACCCCTTTCTCCGGCCCTAAGGGTCAGTCCCAAGAACTTTACCTCTTGTAACCCTATCTGTGCCATCTTGGTATTTACTTTTAAACCGCTCTTACAGAGCAGCTCCAGCAGTTCGTTTATAGGGGCCCATGTTCCTCACTGGTGTCCATGAATAGCAAAATATCATCCACATACTGGACGACCTTGTGGGGCTCAGTGAATTCCTTTAAACATTCCGCCATACATTGGTGGAAAATGCTGGGGCTATTGTGGAACCCTTGGGGAAGACAGTTCCATGTGTACTGCTGCCCCTTGAACGTGAAAACAAATTTGTACTGGTCTTCCTTCCTGACCGGGATAGACCAGAAACCGTTTGAGATGTCAAGCACCGTAAATACAGATGCAGACGCCGGAATTTCCCCTAATAGGGCTGCTACAGCTGCCACAGTTGGTGCGCAAGTCGGAATGTTCTTATTCAGGACCCTATAATCTACCGTGGCCCTCCATGAATTGTCTGGCTTCCGTACGGGCCAGAGCGGTGAGTTCACGTGGGTGGCTATGGGCCTCAAAACGCCTTGCTTAACCAGTGAACTCAGGGCGACATCTAAGTCAGCCTCCGCTTCTCGGGGAAAACTATACTGTTTCTGCGGTCGGGACATGGGATCCCCTTCTATCCTGACCTCTGTTCCTGTGACCCTTCCACAGTCGTGCTTGTGAGTAGCGAACGTGGCCAAATTTCGCTTAACAAGGCCTTGATACTCTGTCGGGGTCTGCCTCACTAGGGCCTCTACATCGTACCCCTCTCTGGGCTTCACAACACACAGAGCCCCTCTCTCTGGTGCCCTCTCGATGACCATGACTTTCTTCTCTCTCTCAGCCCCTTCTCCTGCTATGCCCTACAAACAGTGGTTCCTCAGGTCCACCAGGGCCTGGTGGGTCACTATAAAGTCAGCGCCTAATATCCCCTTTCCCTCCTGCTCCCAACTCATCAGTACGCACTTCCACTGCGCCTGGAGTGCTCCTAATCGAATGGACAAGGGAACAGAGAAATACTCCGTCTTCTCGTTTCCCGTAAAACCGACAAGACTATAGGGCGCCCCACTAGATAGAGGGGATGTACGGGGATTGTCCGTGTGGACAATGGTACTGGAAGCACCTGTTTCCAGCAGGTAACTCCCGACCACATCCTGGACCTCCATCTTGACCCAGGGTTTCCCACATGGGCCATACTCTAACGGGCATAGGAATGTGGGCTGTTTTGCTGGCAGTCATAAAGGTGCCGGGGGTGCGGAAACGGGCGCGCCCTGGCCTGTTGCCATGGCTATCTGTCCGGACCCTCCCGCCTTGGACTGAAATAGGCCAATAGATCTTTTACACCTATTGTTCCCGGCATGGCCGCTCCCTCCTCCGGGGCTGGGTCTGCTGTTACCGGGGTCCTATCGTCCACTGCTCTACTTGGGTTTCTGCACTCCCTCTTGTAGTGCCCGGGCTTCCCACACCCGTAGCACACCGGCCTCATCTTGGAAGAGGTCTGGCTGCCTTCCTGTTTCCACTCCCTCCTTTTGGTGGGTGGCGGTACTATACTTTGCACCTTGCCCTTAAAGGGCTTCTCCTTACTTCTCTCCCCGTTGCGATACGCAAGGTTGAGCTTCCTTTTTACCTCCGCCTCGTTAAGGTTTGGGTCCGCTGGGTCGAACCAGTGCTCGGCCTTTGCCCTAACTCGCAGGAGGCAATTCGCTACCAGAGTCTTCAGCCAGTGGGCTGTTCTCTCATCTAAATTCCGCCTATCTAAAGGCGTCCCACACGCTCCCTCATACACTGACCACAGTCTGTCTGCGAACATGTCCAGGGACTTGGCTACCGGCTCCTTAGTCTCCCCCACCCTGGCGAAAGGACTACCCTGATTCAACCTCGTGGCCTCCAGAACCGCCGTCTGTGCCGCTACCCATGTTTCAGGTCTCCCCCTTCCCTGGAGGTCACCGCCTTGCAAAGGTAGGAATCCAGGGTCATCAGTAGTAGCTTTACCCATTCTACCTCATCGCAATCATTTATGTCGGCCGCCTGCTGCACCTCCATAAAATACAATGACAGGTCTCCTGCCCTGGTTAACCTGGGAACATGAGCCACCATCCCCCTCAGCACGTGTGCCCCATGGGGAATGATGATATCACTCTCTATGGGCCCCCTATCTGCCTGCCCTACCGGGGGACCATATTTCCTTTGCCGTACTGGGCACATCTGCCCTACCCGGGGCTGTTGCCCCTTTACCCCCTGCTCTTCCACCATGATCGGTAACCCCACCACCTCATGGTATGCTACACATGGCACAGATGCCGCTAACTGAGGGTGCTCTCCCACCCCTCCTTGGGCCTGTCCCTCCCCAGACAACCCAAACCCCACCTGCCGACCCGGACCTATTCTCGGCGCCTCAGGAGGCGGTCTATTCCCCTTTTCCCCTGGGGAATCATCTGCTGAGGGAAGCCCTCTGCCCCCGAGGGACCCCCCTGGTCCTACCAGGTGAACCCGTCCCCTAGTCTTCGTCAGAGTCTCCTCCAGCTGCGCTACCCTTGCCTGGCAAGGCCCGTGATCACAATCCCCTAGCTCGCTACGGGACACCATGTAAGCTGCTTGGATATCTTGGAACTATCCCTCCAGCTCCCTGTACCTCTGTGTACTCTGAGCCAGGAGTTCCTGGGCGTTCCTTTCCCTCTCCTTTGCCTCTACCACCTGGCATTGGAGGAATTCCTGGGCATTTCTGGGGGATTCCCTAGCCTGCAAGATACACTGCCTGGCTTCACTGAGTTCCTCATATAGCCCTTCCCCTACTCTAGCGCTTTCCTCAGTGCTGGCCCTAGTTTTTCTCATTTGCTCTTCTAGACTCTCTACCTGTCTCTCCATATTGGCTACCAGCTGTGATAGGCATGCTAGGCACATTGCCATTTCCTGCCTTTTATTATAACCTTTACTTTCCGTCCATTCTCCCCCTCAAATTGTAGATTAAAACATCATATTATGGTCACTACCTCCTAATGGCTCCTTTACCTCAAGTTCCCTTATCAAATCCAATTCATTCCACAAAACTAAATCCAGAATTGCCTACTCCCTGCTGGGCTCCAGTACAAGCTGCTCTAAGAATCCATCACGGAGGCACTCCACAAACTCTCTTTCTTGGGGTCCAGTACCAATCTGATTTTCCCAGTCTACCTGCATGTTGAAATCTCCCATAACAACCGTAGCATTACCTTTGCGACATTAACTCTTGATTCAACTTGCACCCTATATCCACGCTACTGTCGATAACTCCCATGAGGGTATTTTTACCCTTACAATTCCTCAGTTCTATCCATACAGACTCTACATCTCCTGATTCAATGTCACCCCTCACAAGGGACTGAATTTCATTCCTCACCAACAGAGCTACCCCACCCCCCTCTGCCCACCTGTCTGTCTTTTCGATAGGACGTGTACCCTTGAAAATTCAGTTCCCAGCCCTGGTCCTCTTGCTGTCATGTCTCTGTAATTCCCACAACATCATACTTGCCAATTTCTAACTGAGCCTCAAACTCATCCAGTTTATTTCTTATACTTCGCACATTCATATACGATACTTTAACTTCGGTATTCACCTCCCCTCTCACACCGGCCACTATTGGCCCTGACCTTATTCTCTTATCCCTTCTCGAACTTTCCTTCCCATTAATTCACTTTATTGTTATCTGCAAACTTACTTTTCATACCTTGTACATTCTCACCCAAATTGCTGTTACAAACCACAAACACCATTGGACCCAGCACCGATCACTGAGGGACACCACGTGTCAGCCTCACCAGACCTATAAAGGTTTCTATTAATTATTTCCCCACACATTAAACCTATGCTCAGTGCAGTAATCCTTCATTATAATAGATCATTGGGGGGGAATGGTATCTGTTATTGCCAATTGTACGCTATAACCATGTAAGGTAGTATTGTAAAAGTTGTAGAAACAAACAGCTGCAGTTGCTGGCGAATACACAAAAGAGAACAAACTCAGCAGGTCAGGTTGCATCTCTGGAGAACATTAAGAGATCATGTTTTAAGTCAAGACCATTTTTCAGAATTGGTCCAGAACTGGGCCTGGAATGCAGGTGAGTTGATGGTCCCGGCTTGCTGGCAGCCGGGGGAGAGGCGAGGATCAATGGAATCAATGGTCGCAGCCTGCAGGTGGCCGGGGTGCAGGTAAGGGTTGGCGGTGGGGTGGTGATCGCAGGAACGGGTGTCATGGGTAGCTGGGGGTGGCGTGGGAAGCTGGGTGTGCGGTGGGGGCAACTAAAGCTGTAAGCGGCAGGGTAGTGGCGTGGGCAGCCGGTGGTGGCATAGGGAAGACGGGGCTGTAACCTGCAGGATATAGGGTGTGGGTAGGGGGTGGCATGGACAGTCTTTGGTAGGTCCTTGCGCTACAATCCAAATCCATTATAATGAGGTCTGTTAAAGCAAGGGTTTACTGTAGTTCCTGATTCTACTGCCTTAGGGAAAAGACTCCCTGCATTTACACTATCTATGCCCCTCATCATTGTAGACACCTCTAGACGATCACCCCTCATCCTCCTGCACTACTTGGAATGGTACCTGGATGCGGCGCCGACAGACAAGAGGCCGAAGCAAAGAAGCCGAAGCCAAGGAACCGAATAGGAACGAGGCTGAAATGCCAATGAACCGAAAGAGTCTGAAGACGAAACACCTACTAACTGAAAGGATGGGATGCCTAAATGCAAACTAACCGAAAGGGCAGGACGCCTAAACGCCAACGAACCAAAAGGCTGCAAAAGATTCCATTTGAACCTCGAGGGTACTGATCTCCGGATTGCTACCTGAGCCACGGGCCAAATCGGCGAGGGTACGAAAAATTAAAAAGCTGAATGCGTGGCTCAAAGACTGGTGTGGGAAAAATGGGTTTGGTTTCTTGGGCCACTGGCACCAGTACTGGGACAGGGGGGATCTGTTCTGTAAGGACGGACTTCACCTGAACGGTGCTGGGACTGGGGTCCTGGCAAATCATATAACTAGGGCAGTAGAGAGGTCTTTAAACTAAGTAGCGGGGGGGAGGTATCAAGGGGGGTAATAACGGCAGGGGTAGAGGAAATAGAGCAGGGTATCAGTGGGGAAACGGAAAATCAAAATGTGACAGGAGGATCCAGAATGTGTGAAGATAAAGCTCTAGATGTAAAAGGGGCAAAAACAGAAAGGAAGGGTAGTAAAAATCATCTGAAAGTGCTGTATCTAAATGCACGGAGTATTCGAAATAAGATAAATGAATTAACGGTGCAATTAAGTACATATAGTTATGATATCGTGGCCATTACGGAGACATGGCTGCAAGGGGATCAGGATTGGGAGTTAAATATAGAGGGGTACTCGACAATTAGAAAAGATAGACAGGAAAGAAAGGGAGGAGGGGTGGCCCTTTTAATAAGGGAGGGAATAACGGCAATAGAGAGGAAGGATATTGCGTTGAAGGATCAGGATAGTGAAACAGCTTGGGTACAGATAGAGAATAACAAGGGGAAAAAAACACTAGTGGGTGTAATTTATAGACCTCCAAATAGCTGTGACGCTGTTAGTCAGAACATAAATCTGCAAATAGTTGACGCATGTAAAAAGGGAACTGCTGTAATCATGGGGGACTTCAATTTTCATATTAATTGGGCAAACCAAACTGGGCAGGGTAGACTAGAGGAAGAGTTTATAGAATGTATTAGAGACGGGTTCCTAGAACAGTATGTCACAGAACCGACAAGGAGGGAGGCAATCTTGGATCTGGTCCTGTGTAATGAAGCAGGATTAATTAAAAATGTCATAGTTAGGGACTCGTTGGGAACAAGTGACCACAATATGGTCGAATTCCATATTCAAATAGAAGGGGAGCAGGTTGAAACTCAGGCTAGGGTACTTAGTCTAAATAAGGGGGATTATGAAGGTATGAGGACTGAGCTGATCAAAGTTGACTGGGATAGCAGACTCAAGAATAAGACGGTACATGAGCAGTGGTGTACGTTTAAGGATCTACTGTATAACCTTCAAGAAAAATTTATTCCTATGAAGAAAAAAAGGGGTAAGGGAAAGAACAGTCAGCCATGGCTCAGTAAAACTATAAAGGATAGTATTCGGCTGAAGGCAAGGGCATATAAGGTAGCTAGAGATAGTGGGAGGGTAGAGGATTGGGAAGCATTTAAAGGTCAGCAAAAAATAACTAAGAGATTAATTAAGACGGGGAAAATAGACTATGAAAGGAATTTAGCGAACAACATAAAAACTAATAGTAAGAGTTTTTATAGCTATATAAAAAGAAAAAGGGTGGCTAAGGTGAACGTTGGTCCATTGGAGGGTGAGACTGGAGAGTTGTTGGTGGGGAACATGGAAATGGCAAAGGCATTAAACGAGTATTTTGTATCAGTCTTCACCATAGAAGACACAAAAAATATTCCAACGCTGGATAAACAGGGGGCGGTAGGAATGGAGGAGCTAAATACTATTAAGATCACCAAGGAGGTGGTATTAGGGAAATTAATGAGACTGAAGGAGGATAAATCCCCTGGGCCTGATGGATTACATCCAAGGGTCTTGAGGGAGATAGCGGTGGGGATTGTGGATGCATTGGTGATAATTTTCCAAAACTCCCTGGAGGCAGGAACGGTCCCAGTGGATTGGAAATTGGCCAATGTAACACCTATATTTAAAAAAGGAAGTAAACAGAAGGCGGGTAACTATAGACCGGTTAGTCTAACATCGGTGGTGGGTAAAATGTTAGAGACAATTATTAAAGAAACACTAACGGGGCACTTGGATAGACATGACTTCATCGGACAGAACCAGCATGGTTTTGTGAAGGGGAAGTCCTGTTTAACGAATCTGCTCGAATTCTTTGAGGAAGTAACAACCCGGGTGGATAAAGGGGAACCGGTGGATGTGGTATACTTGGACTTCCAAAAGGCTTTTGACAAGGTGCCACATAAGAGACTATTGCTAAAAATAAAAAATTATGGGATTGGGGGTAATATATTAGCATGGGTAGAGGATTGGCTAACAAATAGGAAGCAGAGAGTGGGGATAAATGGTTCATACTCGGGATGGCAACCGGTAACTAGCGGGGTTCCGCAAGGGTCGGTGCTGGGACCCCAGTTGTTCACAATTTATATAAATGATTTGGAGGAGGGAACCAAGTGTAATATATCAAAATTTGCGGACGATACAAAAATGGGAGGAAAAGTAGGGGATGAGGAGGATAGGAAGAGTCTGCAAAAGGATATAGATAAGCTAGGTGAGTGGGCAACAACTTGGCAGATGAAATTTAATACTAATAAATGTGAAGTCATTCACTTTGGGAAAAAAAATGATAGGGCAAGTTATTTTCTAAATGAGGTGGAGCTGCGTTGTAATGCAACGCAAAGGGATCTAGGGGTAGTAGTACATGAATCACTAAAAGTTAGTATGCAGGTGCAGCAAGCAATCAGGAAGGCCAATGGAGTTTTGGCCTTTATTGCTAGGGGGATTGAGTATAAAAACACGGAGGTCTTGCTGCAGCTGTACACAGTATTAGTGAGACCACATTTGGAATACTGTGTACAGTTCTGGGGTCCATACTTAAGAAAGGATGTACTGGCCCTGGAGGCAGTGCAGCGAAGGTTTACAAGATTAATTCCTGCAATGAGGGGATTGACATATGAGGAAAGGTTAAGTAGGCTGGAACTCTACTCTTTGGAGTTTAGAAGAATGAGAGGCGATCTCATTGAAACATATAAGATCGTGAGGGGCCTTCATCGGGTGGATGCACCGAGGATGTTCCCAATGATCGGGGAAACTAGAACTAGGGGACATAGTTGCAGAATAAGAGGGGGCTCTTTTAAAACTGAGATGAGGAAGAACTTCTTCACCCAGAGGGTGGTTAATTTATGGAATTCACTGCCCCAGGGAGCAGTGGAAGCAGAAACATTAAATATATTTAAGTCTAAAATAGATGTTTTTTTAGCTGCCAAGGGGATAAGGGGCTACGGGGAGAGGGCAGGGATATGGACCTAGGTATGGTTAGTATAGTAAGACCTGAGTGATCTCCTGGACAAGTGTCGATCGCCTGGATTGGGGTCGGAGAGGAATTTCCCGGATTTTTTTCCCGAATTGGACCTGGGTTTTAATCCGTTTTTTTGCCTCCCCCAGGAGATCACGCGGTTCTTGGGGTGGAGAGGGGTGATAGCGATATAAAGGGGAGGGTAGTGTCTTGTGTTCTGTGTCTTGTGTCTACTGTTTGTGGGTAAGGGTGTCTGTTTAGTGTTCAGCCATGAGCGAATGGCGGTGCGGGCTCGATGGGCCTGGTGGTCTACTCTCGCGCCTACTTTCTATGTTTCTATGCATCGCCTAAAAGCAAACTTACCGAATGGCTGCTCTGTCGAAACGCCACCTACCAGAAAGGCGGCGGCACCTGTAGGGGTTTTGTTCCCTTTGCTCCACTTCGGGCCCAACTGCCCGTGTGATTCTCTCCCTTGTTGGTGGGTCAATCGGTCACCACTCCATTCGAGCGGTTCCCAAGAGAGAATACAAAAAAAAAGGGTTCCCCTGAGTTCTAGACCTCGGAATTATGGTGGGATATGATAAAAGGTTGACTTGACCAGAGCGTGCTGATGAGAGAAAACAGAAACCAAGACGGACTCAAAGCAAGTCTAAATTTACAGGCTTTATTGAACAAATGAGAAATCGAATCTCACCAACTCTACATAATACGTGACTAAACGTATGCTTTAAACTAAGACTATGGAAAGAAGATTATCGGGCATGTCGTAAAAACTTACTTTACACAATTTTAATTACAAATGCTCCCTCCCCCCCCCTTTCCCCTTCTTCTCTCAACCTCTATCCTATTTCAGGAACTTCACCAGGTCATCTGGGGTACTTACAGCTAGATTGATGCAGGGTCAGGAGCCGTCCAACAGAGCAGAAAAGAGAGAGAGCTCTTGCATGCCTGTCCCTTTTATACCTGGATGGGCTCCCATTGTCCCGATGGATGGGCCATTTACGATGGCGATTGTCTTGTTGCTGCGCTATTTACCCCGTCTGCAGGGCTCGGCTCCTTCCTTTGTCTTTCCAAGATAATCTCGTTATCTCCATCCCGGCCTTTCCTGTTCTCACCATTCGCATAGTCATGTGGCTGCCCAGGCCCACAGACAGGCTTTGAACTTGTGATCCCTTGTTTTTTTTTCCTTTTGCAGCCAGCATGTCTGTTTTAAAATGTCAATTTCCTTATACCCGAGTTCTTCCATAATCCTTTGGAGGATTTGCCCCCAATAACTTACACACCTACAGGCCAAAGGACCGACTTCCGCTCAACAATAAAGTCCAGTAACGGACTTGACGTTGCCGGGGGTGGTTGGGACTTGTCAGCAATTGGTCCAGACCCCCCGGTTAGTTTGCATTTAGGCCTCCCATCCTTTCGGTTAGTAGGCGTTTCGTCTTCGGACTCTTTCGGTTCATTGGCGTTTCGGCCTCATTTCTATTCGGTTCTTTGGCTTCGGCTTCTTGTCTGTCGGCGCCACGTCCGCACATGACTTGGAATAATGTACTGGCCTGCACTTCATCTCTTTGTCGCTCAGGCCCGTGAGTCCATGCAACATCCTCCTCATTTCCTCTGCACTCTTTGCACCCTTTCCAGCTTAATGACATCTTTCATATAGCAGAGTGAACATCCTGCTACAATTGCAACCTCACTTGCATTATTTACATCTGTAACATAATGTCCCAATTTCTGATCTCAGTTCCCTGACTGATGAAGACTGAAAGCCTTCTACATCACCCCAGATACCTGTTTGACCAATTTCAGGGAACTACGTACTTGTTGTCCTTAATCCCTTTGCTCTACAACACTCTCATGACTCTAGTGCTCACAACAAGTTTTGACTTACCAACTTGCAACACTTATCTGAATTACAATCCATTAGCCATTCCTCAGCCCATTGACCCAGCTGATCAAAATTCCACTGTAATTCTTGATAAGCATCTTCACAGCCTTTGTTACAAACATATTTTAGTGTCACCTGAAAACATATTATTCATTCCAATATATTCTTATCCAAGTTGATGAGAAAGATGAGAAACTGCAATGATGCCAAAGGATACAAAGGATACAAAGGACATTTATTATCACACACACCAATTGGTGGAGTGAAATTTGACTTGCCATTGCAGCACACAAATAAAGCTAAGACACAACCTTAAATAATTTAACAATAAACATAAAAACCTCCCCCCACAATGGTTCCCACTGTAAGGGAAGGCACAAAGTCCAGTCCCCATCCCCTTGTACACCCATAGTTGGGCCTTTTGAGGCCTCCACAGTCGCCGCTACGGCGGCCAGATGTTCCAGGTCGTTCTCGCCGGGTGATGGTGCTCCGGCTTCGGGAGAACCCTCTCATCGGCTTGGGACACCTGGAACAGCCGCTTCCTTACTGGAGACCGCGTCTTCCGAAGCCAACAGGCATCACCCGCTCCGCGATAGCGCTCCAGCGCTGTGCCGCCGCCGAAGCTGTGGTTCTGGCCGGTCCCCTCAGGAAACGCCGCTCCAGACCTGTTGGTAGGCCATGAGGATGGGTCGAAGATGCTGGCCGGAGAAAAGCCACCCCCCGACCAGGTAGGGACCAGGAAAAGCAGTTTCCCCCTACCCGCCCCCCACATAAAAAAGAATAGACCTCCAAACAAAATACTTTTTAACACACTAAAAATAAAAGAACGAAGTGAAAAGACAGACAGCTGCAGGCTGGGCAGCCATACCCAACTGGACAGTGCCCCCTAGGCAACAAGAGTGTTTTTACCACAATGCCTGTGGTACAATACCAGTCACAGGCCTCTAGTCTGAAAAAAATATTCTTCCACCACCACACTCTGCTTCTCACCATGAATGCAACTCTATATCCAGTTAGTTACATTACTTAATCATTTATCCTGGTTCCAATCTATCAACATGATCAATTACCCCAAATTGATCAAAGGTAGACAAAAGTGCTGGAGAAACTCAGCGGGTGCGGCAGCATTTATGGAGCGAAGGAAATAGGCAACGTTTCGAGCCGAAACCCTTCTGATCAATATAGGTCTCTGTGGAATCCAGAATATACAACTCTCATAAGAATGTCAGAGACTGAGGCAGAGTTCGGCTTCTTTCAGCTTCATCATCCACTGAATTCATGAACACATTTCACTATCTGCAAAACCACCCACTTTTGTATCATCTGCAAACTTGCTAGTCTTGCCATGTATGTTCTCATCCAAATCATTGATTGAGGTGACAAACAGTAACGGGCCCAGCACCGAACCCTGAGGCACACCACTAGTCCCAGGCCTCCAGTCCAAGAAGCAACCTTCCACCATCACCCTCTGCTTCCTTCCGTTGCCAATTTTCTATCCATTCAGCTATCTCACCTTGGATCTCGTGCAATCTAACCTTCCTTGTTTTTTTGGATTTGCTGCTCTCTAAGTAGCCTCCTCTACATTGATGAGGCCAATCGTAGGCCAGGCCGTTGCTTCATCGAACATCATGAGCTGTCCACCTGGGCCAGCAACACACTCTCCTGCTCCATTCTCCTTCCCATTCCCATGCATGCTCTCTGTCTCTGACTATCTTTAAATTCCACCCTGTCCTCAAATTCACTTAGATGGACACAAAAGGCACAAAAATAAAACAAAGGGGATGGAGATCAAAGAAAATATAGAATAGATCATTGTTAATGACGAAAAGGCAGCAACAAAGCAAACAGATAAAATGTAAACAAGGACAGTCAGACTAGTCAGAGAACAGGAAAGAGGGAGGGATGGAGAGAGAGGGCAAGCAAGGGGTACTTGAAGTTGAAGCAGTCAATAGTCATACTGCTATGTGTAAGCTGCCCAAGCAAAATATGAGGTGTTGTTCCTCCAATTTGCACAGGGCCACACTCTGACAATGGAGGTGGCCCAGGACATAAAGGTCAATATGGGGATGGGAAGGGGAGTTAAAGTGTTTACCAACCAGGAAATTAGGTAGGTATAGGCAGACTGAGCGGAGGTGTTCAGCAAAACGATCGCTGAGCCTGCGCTTGGTCTCGCTGATAGATAGTCCACAGCTGGAACAGAGGATAAAGTAGATGAGGTTAGGTCTCTGACGGTATCTCTGACAGGTCTCTCTCCACATTATTGATCTCTCCATCACTATCTCAGTAGAAAGTCTATCCCTGGACATCTGCTACAAACCCAATGACTCCCACAGCTACCTTGATTGTATCTCCTCATTCCCTATCTGTTGCAATATTCCATCCTTGTTGTGCAGTTTCTCCATCTCTGCCACATCCTCTAAAGCAGAGACATTTCCACACTGAAGTGTCCTTTACCTCACATTGTAAATGGAGCCCTCAATCATGTCCCCTCCATTTCCCACATTTCTGCTCTTGGTCCCGTGTCCCAGACAGAACAGGGATAGAGATCCCCTGGTCGTCCCCTCTCAGGCCACGAGACCTCACAACATTCATCAATTTCAATTTGATTCCACCGCCAGTTGCATCTTCCCGTCTCCATCTCTTTCTTCTTTCTACAGAGTCACTGGGTCACTCACCCATCAACACTTGTGCCACCCCCAACACAGGCATTCCCTCAGCAACCAGGGCCGGATTTACATATAAGCTAGACAAGCTTAAGCTTATGGACTCGAGATCTACGGGGGCCTACTCACCTCGCTACCTCACCGGACCCGTTGAACCTCGCTGCCCCACCGTTCATCCGCCCACCGGGACCTCCTACTCTTTGCCTGCTGACCCTGGCCACTCCACCGCCCTCCAGCAGCCATCACCATCGCCTTACCTGCAGCCTGGCCTGAAGCTTCCACGCTGCAGACTCCCACTCCCCTGGGTTTGACTGCGCTGGGTCCTAGTGCTAGTCAGCCTTCCCTGGTAATCTCAGTGGCTGTTCCACTGGGTCTTCCCCATTCCCCTCATACCATGTGATCCCAGCTCTTCCCCACCCACACTACAGTCCTCATACCCTGACCACCCACCACCCCTCCACCAAACATTGCCGTGGCCTCAGTCCACTCACCTGCCTGCCTCCGGCCCCATCCACCATCCCGGCCGTGTGTTCACCATCCCCCCTGACCTCCCCCTCTCAGATACCGAACGGTCTGTCCTCAGCAGAGCCCTCACCCAGGGCCAGCCTTAGGAAGTGCGGGGCCCAATTGGGAACAATTTTGGTGAGCCCCAGATTCCCAGCCAAGGTCTGTAGATTCATAGAAATATAATTAAAGTCTATTATAGACTTTATATCTCTATGGTAGAATGTAAAGTAATCAAAATGTGCGCTGAAATAGTGCCTGCGACTTAATGGACCAAATAGATCTAAGCTACATTTTAATATATAATTGCACACATGTAAGCCTACAAGTAACAAACAAAATGTGTAGATCACCTCTGAAAAGTACATAGTTACAATATCACTTGTTTTAGTGACTGTGAAATGAAAAAAAAAAGTAATTTAATTAAATACATCCTGGAAAACCAATAACCGTTGGTGAAAAACCAGTCCAGGCATTAAATTTGGGCTTCAGCCCCATCCTACCCTTTGGGCTTCTACCCCATCCTAACTGTGTGTTAGTTGTCTGTGCGTGATGTGTGTGTGGGAGGGAAGGAGAGAAGGGAGGGAGAGAGGGTGAGAAGGGAGGGAGGGAGGGAGGGAGGGAGGGAGGGAGGGAGGGAAGTAGAGAAAGGAGGGAGGGAAGGGGAGAAAGAAGGGATGGAGCAAATGAGAGAAGGGAAAAGAGAGAGGAAGGAGGGAGGGAAGGAGAGAAGCGAGAGAAGGGAGGGAGAGGGCCGGCGGCAGGAGCAGATGCCGGGGTTGGGGCGGACAGGTGTGAGCTGAGGCCGAGGTTTGTAAACGTTGCTCCAAACCCTGCCCCCCCGTGTATTGTTCACTGCGTCTCCCTGGGGACAGAGAGGGGTGGAGCCGGGGCCGTGTGCGTGAAGCACGGCTACTGGAGGGGCGGGAACGCTGCCCCGGGACCGTGAGGGAACGACCCACCTCTCCCTCTCCCCCTTCTCCATTCCCCCTCACACCCCCCTCCCCGTCTACCCCTTTCTTCCCAGTCCACCCCTCTACTCTCTCTCCGCCCCTCTCTCCCCCCTCCACACGGGGTACATCTACCCGAGCCGAGAGTATATTACTCTGGCGCGGGGCCCCCTTATTCGCGGGGCCCAATTGGGAGCAATCGGTCCAATCGGCTTAAGGCTGGCCCTGGCCTCACCTTTGTCCCCCTCCGTCCCCACCTCAATGAGTTCTGCGCCCGCTGCGATTTTGAGCTCTTCTTCCGTCGCCTCCGCCTCACACCATTCTTCCATGGGAAGGAGTCCTCGCCCCCATTGATGATCCCTTTTCCCGTCTCGAATTGACCCCCTCCTCTTGGACCCCCCTCATGGCCATTGGTACAATTTGGGGGGTCACCATCCGACGTCGGAACGGGAGAACGGCTTGGACTTCCAAATCGGCCACTTCCTACCGGTGACCGCGGCTCCAAAAGTCCACAGGCTGAGCTGGGTGGAGATTCACGCTGGCGGCCCTCAGCAAAGGGATCCCAGGGCTCTGCGATGTTGAAATCAGCTCCGCAAACCACAGCTCCATGATGTTGAAGCAGCAGGCCCAACACTACAGAGCTTCAGACAGCAATCCAGGTAAGGCATTGCCCGCTCCGCGGTGAATCCAATATGTATTTTAAAACCAACTGTTTAATGACAACATACAGTAGGATCTAAATGTGTCACGCTGTCACTGTCGGGTAGTCATGGTCATCTAGTCGTGGGGGTGGGGGATTGGGAGGGGGGGGGGCTCACAAGTGAAATAGCTTAGGGCCTCTCTTCATCTAAATCCGGCCCTGCAGAGATCGCAGGGTGCCGGTTACAACAGTGGACGCAGGGGCAGACCGACGCGGGGAGTGGGTGGACCCGGTAGTGGTAGGTGCTGGAACAGCTGCAACTGGTGTTGGTTTATACTTGAGCGGCGGGGCATCAGGACCCTGGGATGCCGGACGCCGTTCCTTCACAGGAAGGAGATGTTGACTGTTTGCCTCTATAGGTGACACCATCGACTTCGACCAGGTATGAGCGTGGTTCCTTAGAAGGACCGTGAATGTGTCCCAGTTTGGTATGTCCTTTATCTGTTTGCAGTCATACCACTTGGCCTTGTTTAAGTGGTTTGCTAATCTTATCATAACGTTTCTGCATGTCTCGATTGAACTGTACATGCTTTTGTATTACGGCAGGGGGGCAGGCCTTTGGTTGTAGCTGTTTCTGAGAGATAGAGTGGAGGGCGTGTCCGGCGGGACATCAGCCGCTGGGCTGGAGAGCCGAGAATGTTATCTCTTGCAATGTTTTGCAGATTCAGCAAGTCCAGGTAGACATCAGATTTAGCCAGATAGACACGCTCCGTGAGTTGCTTTGCGCTCCGAGCAGCATGCTCAGCAAATCCATTGGATTGTGGGTATCCTGGACTGCTGGTGACGTGCTGGAAGTTCCACTGTTTAGCAAAGTCCTTAAACTTTTGGCTGATGAATTGAGTTCCGTTGTCTGTCTGAAGGCGAACAGGTTCCTGGAAAAGTGAATTCTCAGCTTTTGAATCACAGTTTCAGAAGTGATTGTTGGTCGGAAGTCAAGCTCAAACCAGTTAGAGTATGAGTCCACCAGAACAAGGTAGTGTTTCCAGTGCCATTCGAACATGTCGGCAGCCAGTGATGACCATGGTAGAGAGAGAGCTGGCTGGGATAGGAGTGGCTGCTTTTGCTGATGGGGTGATTGATTGTTGCAGATTGCACACTATTCTGTTTGTTCACATATGTACTTTGTAATCCCGGGCCAGTAGATCATCTCCTTGGCTCGTTTTAGTGGCTTCCGAGCCAGGGTGGCCTCCGTGGATTTCTTCATAGTACTTGTTTTGTTGGGTTATGGGAATGACCGCCTTGTGACCCTTGACAATTATTCCGTCCTGTAACACCAGTTCGTCACAGACCAGGAAGTAGTGTCGTATTTCAAGCGGGGTGCTTGACTGCGTGTTTGCCCACCCGTCTCTAATGATGGAGGACAGCAGCTGTGAGGTTTAGTCTGCAGCTGTGTGTTCGGCAAGGCGGCGCAGGCGATCGGTGGGCACCAACGAGACCGTCAGGACTGAGAATTTGTCCTGCTCAAACGGGTGTCGTTCGCTGGTGGTGCGTGGAGCTCTGGAGAGCGGATCTGCAATGTGCATGTCTTTACCTTTTTTGTAGACAATGATGAAATCAAACCGTTGCAGCTGCATCATCATTCGCTGTAGTTGACCTGGGGCAGCATGGATAGGCTTGCTCAGCATGGTAACTAGTGGCTGGTGGTCGGTCTCGACCCTGAAAGTTTTGCCGAAGATAAAGTCTTTAAATTTTGAGCAGGCAAAAACCACGGCGAGCAGTTCCTTCTCTATCTGAGCATAGTGTTGCTCAGCTTCAGTCAGGGTGCGTGATGCATAAGAGATGGGCTTCACGTCGCCATCGAAGGATGTTTGTAGGCATGCTGCGCCTAGCCCATACTGGGATGCATTGCAGGTGATAATGATTGGCAGGTTGAGATTGAAGTACGCCAGTGTAGTTTTAAAGTCTTGAAAGGCCAGCTGGAGTTTTAAAGTCTTGAAAGCTCTTTGGTGTTGCGGGCACCAAGACTATGAACTGGCCTTGTGGGCCAGTTGTCGTAGGGGAGCAGAAAGTTCACTGAGGTTGGGAATGAATTTGCCCAGGTAGTTGACCATGCCGAGGAATCATTGTAAGCTGGTGACGTCGGTTGGGACTGGCAGCTCATTGATGGCTGCAGTCTTTAGTGGGTCAGGTTTTAATCCATTGCTGGTGAACACATGACCGACGTAGGTGACTTCGGAGACCCTGAATTTGCTTTTCAGAGGGTTGAGTTTCAGATTAATGTCTCTGGCACGGTTCAGTATCTTTTTTAGGTTGGCATCATGCTCAGTCACATCGCAACCATATACTAGGATGTCATCAACAATGATGGCACATGGATATTCTGCGAATAGTTGTTCCATTGTGCGCTGAAAGACATCGCTAGCAGAGTTGTTGCCGAAGGGCATTCTTAAAAACCAGTAGCGGCCGAATGGTGTGGCAAAAGTTGATGGGGCAGATGATGCTCGGTCCAACGGGATTTGCCAGAAAGAGCTTTTGGCATCGAGGACTGAGAATACCGTTGCATGACCAATCTGTGTCGCTACATCCTCAGTGGTTCTCATCGGATAGTGTTGGCATTTAATTGCTGTGTTCAAATCTTTAGGATTGATGCAGATGCGTAATTATTTCTTATCCTTTTTTTGTGGTGACGACCATAGTGGAGACCCAGTCCGAGGGTTCACTGACCTCAGCAATGACTCCAATAGAGATCATATGCTTGAGCTTAGTGTGTATTTTCTCCCACATGCCATGAGGGACGCGATGAGGCGCACAAACTATTGGGGTGACCGTATGATCTACCGTGATCTTGTATATCGTAGGCAATTTGCCAAGTTTGTCATCAAATAAGTCTTTATAGTTGGATAGCATCTGTTGTGTTGGTTCCTCTGTCAAACAGAGTTTGTGGACAGCACGCCCGAAATCAACCAGACCCAGGTCATGGCACGCATTGATGCCAAGCAAAGTTTCTGAGTTTGGTTTGACAATGTAGAAGATTAGGTTTTTTGTCTGCTCGTTAACAGTGCACGTTAAATCGGCTTCACCCAGCGGGTGAAGAACTCCCCCCCCCGTAAGCATGTAGGGTTGAGGAGTCCTTTTTCATGAGTTCAGCGGTTCTTATCTTGTTGAACTCTTTGAGTGACATAACGTTTACTCAGCTTTGGCATTCAGAGATTTGTTATTGATTATCATGGTCACCGCAGGATCCATCAGTTTGCCTGGGGAGCGCAGGTTTAGGGAGATTACGGTAGAGTCAGTGTTTGTGTTATCAGAATCATTCCCGTGGGAAACATCGTCTTGTTCTTGGGAATCAGAATCAGGCGGCTCTTGTTGAATTTGGTGCAGATTTGTCCTTGAAACAGTGCTCCCACAGGACCGACAACAATTAGTAAAGTGGTTGAGTTTCTTGCATTTATGCCATACTTTCCCATGGGCAATGCAGAATTGGCGCCCCCTAGAGTGGAAATAGTTGCAGTTTGGGCATCTCGTGGCAGGCATATTTGGATCTTTGCAGGACGCATTTCAACATTACTGCAGAGAATAATTAGCTAGATTCACATTATGTTGCTGTTGAGGACTTGCGCTGTCAAAATCAGCTAGTGGGGCTACAGTTTCTTCCATTCGACATGCATGAATGGCTTGCTCTAAAGTCAGTTCAGCATTCCGCAACAATTCAGCTCTTAACTTGTGGTCGCTCATTCCTCCCACTATTTTATCTCGCACTAGCTCATTTGTCAACTCACCAAATCAGCATCGAGAGCTGATGTGTCTTAGGTCGCTGATAAATCGTTCCACAGGCTCGTCAGCCAGTTGCTGTCGGGCAAAAAATCTTGTTCTCTCAAGTATGCGATTCGATGGCAGGTCACACAATTCTCTAACCTTTCTCAGCAGGATCGCTGGGTTGTCGATAGTCTCAGCTGGCACCACTACCAGACCGTTCCCGTCTAGGTGTGCTGGTGCAAATTCAAAGGAGTTAGCGTGGATCATAGCTTCCGGACCCGCTAGATTCAACAGTAGCGATGCCTTTACGTCATTGGGGTCGTTGCGGTGAACAATGCGGATATAATGAGCAGAGTCTCACTCAAACATTCACAAGCGCTCGGCTATATCAGAATCAAACACGAGCGGGCTTGGCTTTCGACAAGAGTTAGCCATGTCGTCAAAATCATTCACAAATAAAAACTGATGAACAAAATAAATTGCGGTAAACAGACGCGGGCTAGACCCAATTATCTGACACCATGTAAATACCTTAGTCTCACACAGGTTGATGCATAAGCATCTTTATTGTCTAGTTCATCATCACATATGCAGTACATCACACGTTCAGTCTACTGCAGCTACTGCCAGGCAGCAGGCGGGTTTTTACACTATAAATCATATAATTAGGTGGAGTTATAATTACTAAGCATTCTGATTCTTGGATAGGACAGGTTTGGAGGAATATGGACCAAGCGCAGGCAGGTGAGACTAATGTAGCTGGGACATGTTGGCTGGTGTGGGCATGTTGGGAGGAACAGCTTGATTCCACAATGTATCACTCTATGACTCTATGACTAAGAGGATATTTCATCAGGGTGAAATTGGTCCTTGATTATGTTGGCTGCTTTCTGAGGCAGCATGTAGATGGAGTGGATGGATGGGTGTCTGGTCTGCGTGATGGAATTGGCTCCGTCCACAACTCTCTGCAATTTCTTGACTTCTTGAGCTGACCTGCTGTCCAACTAAGCTGTGATGCGGCCAGATAGGATACTTCCTGCAACCGTCTAAGTTGGTAAGAGTAATTGGAGAGGTGCCAATCGTCTTCTGACGAAGTAGAGGATTTAATGTGCTTAACCTTACTTGATGTAAGACTATCAACAAAAGTCATTTTTTGGATGCAGAAAGTAGTTCGCCAGACAGACTCAGCAGACGATGCAAACATTCTAAAGTGGAATTGATAAATGAATTGAATGGAGCAGAGCGTCGGAGCTTGACATTCCAGAACTTGATCAACATATTCAAGTCAAGTCAAGTTGAGTCAAGTTTCCTTTATTGTCATTCAGACCTTTCGGTCTGAACGAAATTGTGTTGCCTGCAGTCATACACAGAACCAATAATAACAAAACATAAAATAAACACAAATTAAACATCCACCACAGTGAGTTCACCAAGCACACCCTCATTGTGATGGAGGCAAAGTCTTAGTCTCTGTCTCTTCCCTCCTTGTTCTCACTCTGCGCTGAGGCGATCGATCCAGGCCGAAGATGCCGCCCTCCAGTCCAGCGGACCTCCGTGGTGATGTCGCCGCCGCCGAAAGCCGGAACGCCGTCTCCGCTGCGAGACTGCCCGCCACAGCATCAGCTCCGGGTCCCGCAATCTCCGCTCCAGGCCGCTGGACCAGCTCCGGGTCCCGCAATCTCCGCTCCGGACCCCGCTGGACCAGCTCCAGGTCCCGTAGTCTCCGCTCCGGACCCCGCTGTATCAGCTCCAGGCCGCCGCCGAAAGCCAGAACACCGCATCAGCAAGTCGGGCCACCGCTGCCTCAGCCCCGAAGACGGCCAGCCTCTCGTTGATAAGTCCTGGCTGGCTCTGCCTCCGTAGCCTCGGGGTCGGTCGCAGGATGGAGGCCGGCAGCTCCGCCATTAGGCCTCATGGCAGACGGAGGCAGGGAAGGGGGATACGACACGAAAAAGTCGCATTCCCCCGAAGGAGGAGACAGAGGACATGTTTCTCCCCCCCTAACACAACCCAACAAACTAAAACTTAACAAAACAAGACAAAAAAAACCAACAGAAAAAGTAAAAACAGACGGACTGCAGGCGAGCCGCACCGATAGAACAACACTTCCCCATCCTGCAGCATCAGGCATCTCTCACACGGACTGAACAACCTGGTTATCTCCGTTGCACGGGAAACACTTTTGACATTGTGATTCAGACTTATGAAGATAAGTCTGAAACTGGGAAATGTGAAGTGAAGTCCGCATTTTACCACAATTGCCACCAGATAGACTAGAAATGGAACCTACTGAATGACAATCCAACTACACAAATCCACTGAGTGTACATCACTTGCGTATCGCGGTTCCTGCACATTAATTAAATCTTCCAAGTTCCAGATATCTTCAGCTCAATGAAGGTAAAACCAGTATCGATAATCATTGCTCGACAAAGTTGAGTCCAAAACCATTATTTGTTTGCATGTGGTACTACCACAATCAGATCAGGCGAAAGAGGATGTCTTTATGGACCCACGCAAGAGTCTCTGCATAAACAGTTGAATCCAGCCACCACGACCTCCTTTGCAAGCTAGTTCCATAGAGCCACCACCATTTGAGCAAAAAAGTTGCCCCTCAGTTCCTATTAAATAATGCCCATCTCACCTTAAACCTGTGTGATTTTGTTTTTGATTCCCTTACCCTGGGTAAAAAGACTTGGCATCTATTCACCTCATGATTTCAAACACATCTATAAGATTGTCGCTCAACCTCTTGTGCTCCAAGGAATAACACCTTCGCTTGCCCAAATTCATCCTGTAGCTCAGGCCCTCAAGTCCTGACAACATTCTCACCAATCTTCTCTTCATTTTTTTTTGCTTAATAACATCCTTCCTATAGAATGGTGACCAGAACTGAACACGTGCTCAAAATGTTGCCTCAACAATGCCATGTACAACTATAACATAACGTCCTACTTCTACATTGAAAATCCTGACTGATGAAGGCTAATGTACTGAAAGTCTTATTTACTACCCGTGGAATTACCTTCCTCGAACTGTGTACCTTTATTCTTGGTTACTTCTGCTTAACAACACAACCCATGCCCCTACAACTCGCTGACAACGTCCTGTCATGGTGTAACTTCCCAAAATGCAGCACCTCAGAATTATCTGCATTAAACTCCATTGACCATACCGCAGGCGTCTTGCCCAGCTGATCAGGAGACGGCTCTAGTTTTGAAAACCACCTTCACTATGTATGATACCAACTACTTTAGTGTCATCTGCAAACTTACTAATCATGATGTGTACATTCTCATCCAAATGACTGATATAAACCACAAACAGCAATGGGCCCAGCACTGATCGACGAGGCGCATCACTTGTCACATGTCACACACACAAAAACAACCACCTGCTTCCTTTCATGAAGCTAATTCTATATCCATTTAGCGAGCTCTCCCTGGATCGCACGCAATCTAACTTTACTACCATGCCAAACCTTATCAAATACATTGCTGAGCTCCATAGTGACAACGTTACAGCCCTGTCCTTCAGGTTACTTTCTCATAAAACGCAACCAATTACATAAAACGCGAAGTTCCACTTACAAAACGTTGCTGATTATCCCTAATCAGTCCTAGTCTATCGCAGCACATGTATATCTCTTCCCCCCACCCCCAATCCTCTCCAGTAGCTGACCGACCACATGTTTTCGGCTCATTGATCTATAGTTTCCCGGTTTCTTCTTGCAGCCCCTCTTAAACAGCGACCATGAGCCAACCTTGAGACATTCGGCGCCTCACCGTGTCTAAGGATGATTCATATATCTGTGCCAGAACACCGGCAATTTCTTCTCTAGCTTCCCACAACATCGTCGGACATATCCAATCCGCCCCGTGAGATGTATCTATCTTGAACTAACCACGTTGATTTCGTACAATATAATCTGAAACGGCTATAATCTTCCATGAATGTTTTTATTCCTGGGCCATGCTGCAGCGTTTGAAAAACATATATTTGATAGTGTGTCATTTTGAGGGTATCTGTGACTTTATTTCCTCGGCAGGAACATATGTTCCGGAGCACCAGCACAGAAAAGGTTCATCTACAACTTCCATCAACTCACCTGCGTCAGGGAAACGGCAGTAATCGGTGCCGTTTCAGACAAGCTGCTTTGGCAGCTGAAAGCGCTGGCAATTTCGCGATCTCCCGCAGCTGCGGGAGCCCCGGACTTTAAATTTTCCCACGCTGGCTGGAAAACTCCCGACCCGACTGAGGATCCCAGGTACTGTACCTGGAAACCCCGGGATGACCTCCAGAGCCCACGGGCCGGATTTCCCAGGAACAATGAAGCTGGAGCTGTCGACTTTGAAGGAATCCCCGTTCTAGCGCAGGTCCGCAGAAACAGCAGGTACAGGAAACTCAGCACCTGGAAACAAAGGGGAAGCCTCCATTGTGTCCGGAAACGTGGCCAACTGGCAGGACTTCAGGTCAGACGGAAGCGCAGGGGACTTCGGCCCCCTCTCCCTACTATCCTACTGGCCAACGTACAGTCCCTTGAAAATAAAGTGGAGGACGTAAGGGCAAGGCTGCTTTACCAAAGGGAGCTGAGGGAATGCTCTGTGTTCTGTTTCACAGAGACATGGCTCACCCCCAGCTCCCCAGACTAAGCGGTCCAGCCTGAAGGGTTCTCCATCCACCGTATGGACCGTACACTGGCATCTGGGAAAGGGAGAGGAGGGGGCGTCTGCCTCATGGTCAACTCTGCGTGGTGCTCAGACGTGGCAGTCCTGTCCAACTCCTGCTCTCCACACCTCGAACATCTGGCGGTGAAGTGCCATCCCTTCTACCTCCCAAGGGAATTCACCTCCATCATCCTGACCGCGGTCTACATCCCACCCCAGGCAGACGTCCGTCTAGCACTGGAGGAGCTGCACGCCGTGGTCAACAAACACCAGACGTCTTACCCCGAGGCGTTCACCACCATAGCCGGGGACTTCAATAAGGCAAACCTAAAGAAATCACTCCCTAACTTCCACCAACATGTCTCCTGCTGCACCAGAGGACCAAACACCCTCGACCACTGCTACACCACCATCAAGAATGCCTATCGCTCTATCCCTCGCCCTCACTTCGGTAAATCCGACCATGCTTCTTCCTGCCTACAGGCAGCAATTAAAGAGCGCACCCCCAGAGGTGAGGACAGTACAGAGCTGGTCGGGGGGGGGGGCAGAGGAACAACTCCAGGGCTGTTTGGAGCCTGTAGACTGGGCAATGTTCAAGGACTCGGCAACGGACCTGAACGAATACGCCACAGTCGTTACAGACTTCATTAAGAAGTGTGTGGAGGACTGCATCCCCACCAAAACCTTCCGAGCGTTTCCCAATCAGAAACCTTGGATGAACTTTGAGATCCGCACTCTTCTGAAGTCCAGACACCGGGCATTCAAGTCTGATGATACAGTGGCCTACAAGAAGTCCAGATACGACCTTGGTAAGGCCATCAAAAAGGCCAAAAGGGACTTCTGCCCCAAAGTGGAGGATGAGACAGATGTTCGGCAGCTGTGGCGGGGCTTGAATGCAATCACCTCCTACAAGGCGAAATCAGGAGGCAGCTCGAATGTCGGCGAAACATCACTCCCTGATGAGCTCAATGCATTTTACGCACGCTTTGATAGGGAGAACACCGATGTGCCTTGCCGATCCCCCATTCGCTGCGATGGTATTTCAGTCTCAGTCACAGAGGCCGACGTCAGGAAATCCTTCAGAGGGGTGAACCCTCGAAAAGCGCCTGATGGTATACCTGGTCGCGTTCTAAAAACCTGCGCGGACCAACTGGCTGGAGTTTTTACGGACATTTTCAACCTCTCACTTCTGAGGTCTGAGGTTCCCACCTGCTTCAAAAGGGCATCAATTATACCAGTGCCCAAGAAGAGTAAGGTGACATGCCTCAATGACTATCGACCTGTGGCACTAACGCCTGTGGTGATGAAGTGCTTTGAGAGGTTGATCATGACGCAGATCAACTCCTACCTCAACAAAAACCTGGACCCACTGCAGTTCGCTTACCGCCACAACAGATCAATGGTGGATGCGATCTCGCTGGCCCTCCACTCCGCTCTGGACCACTTGGACAACAAAAACTCATATGTCAGGCTGTTATTCATCGATTACAGCTCGGCATTTAACACAATCATCCCCTCCAAGCTGGTTACCAAACTCGCAGAACTGGGTCTCTGCGCATCCCTCTGCAATTGGATCCTCGACTTCCTCACTCTCAGACCACAGTCTGTTCGTATTGGTGGAAATGTGTCAGACTCGATAACAATTAGCACGGGAGCACCTCAAGGCTGCGTGCTCAGTCCCCTGCTGTACTCACTCTATACTCATGACTGCATAGCCAGACATAGTGCGAACTCCATCATCAAGTTCGCTGACGACACCACTGTTGTGGGACGTATCACTGATGGGGATGAGTCAGAATATAGAAGAGAGATCGAGCAACTGTCCATATGGTGCCAGCACAATAACCTGGCCCTCAACACCAGCAAAACCAAGGAACTGATTGTGGACTTTGGAAGGAGTAGGATGTGGACCCACAGTCCCGTTTATATCAACGGGTCGATGGTTGAAAGGGTCAAGAGCTTCAAATTCCTGGGCGTGCACATCTCTGAAGATCTTTCCTGGTCCGAGAACACTGATGCCATTATTAAGAAAGCACATCAGCGCCTCTACTTCCTGAGAAGATTACGGAGAGTCGGTTTGTCAAGGAGGACTCTCTCTAACTTCTACAGGTGCACAGTAGAGAGCATCGTGGCTTGGTTCGGCAACTTGTGCGCCCTGGAGAGCAAAAGACTACAAAAAGTAGTAAACACTGCCCAGTCCATCATCGGCTCTGACCTCCCTTCCATCGAGGGGATCTATCACAGTTGCTGCCTCAAAAAGTCTGGCAGTATCATCAAGGACCCACACCATCCTGGCCACACACCCATCTCCCTACTACCTTCAGGTAGAAGGTACAGGAGCCTGAAGACTGCAACGACCAGGTTCAGGAACAGCTACTTCCCCACAGCCATCAGGCTATTAAACCTGGCTCGGACAAAACACTGAACAATACTGTTATTTGCACTTCATCAGTATATTGATTCATGTGTGTATATATTTATAGAATGCCTTGTGGTCAATGCCTACTATGTTCTGTTGTGCTGAAGCAAAACAAGAATTTCATTGTCCTATCAGGGACACATGACAATAAACTCACTTGAACTTGAACTTGAACATATGTCCCACAATGGCTATCTACAACCATGCAGCCACGAGTGGTGGAAGGGCTGAGCATTTAGTATCATGTTGCTGAATGCAGCAGTGCGATTGCAAGGTGCATGCAAGGTGACGTGGAGAGATGGGTCTGATCGCGTTTGAAATGGTTACCCCATTACTGGAATAATCTGGGGTGATACGATTTGCAGTATTCGAGATTTTGCAATTAAATTCCCGAACTGAAACAATTTGTCCCAACAGGGATTTCACTCGATTATCGTCATCTGTTTTTCACATTTACTTTAAAAAAAATAAGGTCTTAAGTTCCCCGTGGAGATCGGAAAGAATATAAAAAGCTCTGGAGATACATGTCTTCAAGATTGCATTCGGTGAGATTACTCGCAGTCTAAAGGGACACGTTGCTTCACATACAGGATGGTGTACAATTATTACAACGTCGACAAAGTACTGTACGTGATCATTGCTGTCATTGGAGTTCCCGGTAAGTCAGGACAACAATACGTGTGGAACTGTGCGAATTAATTGAGAGGGCAACGCGAGCACAGCTAAAGAAACAATTCGTTGCTGTCTTCAGATGTGAGATATAAATAATTCCCCGGATTCGTGAGGGAACTTCTTCTGAAAACGAGAATTTAAAGTAAATCACCATTCCCATTAAACGAGGCAGTCGTAAATGAGATATGAGAGTCCTGAATTAGTCTGTTACGTTCGACGATGGAATGATTCGTGCAGATTGGGCAACCCAATAATTTAATGAAAGAGGGGGGTGGGGGGGGGGGAGAATAGAAGGGATTACAGACTGTTTAAGAAGGAACTGCAGATGTTGGAAAATCGAAGGTACGCAAAAATGCTGGAGAAACTCAACGGGTGCAGCAGCATCTATGGAGCGAAGGAAATAGGCAACGTTTCGGGCCGAAACCCTTCTTCAGACTGATGGGGGGTGGGGAGAAGAAAGGAAAAAGGCGGAGGAGGAGCCCGAAGGCTGAGGGATGGGAGGAGAGAGCCCGAGGGCTGAGGAAGGGGAGGAGACAGCAAGGGCTAGCAAAATTGGGAGAATTCAATGTTCATGCCCCCAGGATGCAGATTCCCCAAGCTGAATATGAGGTGCTGTTCCTTCAATTTCCGTTGTTGCTCGCTCTCGCCATGGAGGAGACCCAGGACAGAGAGGTCTGATATCACAGAGGGGGGGGGGCAGTTGGAGAGGAGGTTGTGATACTGTCACCGGAGAGAGGAGGAGAACTTCTTCAAAGTAGGCATACCTTGAGGAGATTTCGCAGTGTAGACAAAGTGGACAAAATATAGTTCAGAGCACAGATTATATTTGGAATATTTTTGGAGGACCAAGAACCAAGAAACCAAGAAACATATCAGTTTCAATGCAGAGTTGGCAATGGGGTAGAGGTGAATCGTATGCCTGTGGAATCGTGGCTTATGGAAAGACAATTCAGAAGCCTGGTAACAGAGGGGATGAACTGTTCTTGAATCTGCTGGTGTGCGCTTTCAAGCTTCTGTACCTTCTGTCCAACGAGAGCTGCCTCAATTGGGAGGTATTAACGGCAAGGATGGATTGGACAAACTTCGATAGATTTCTCTGGAATGAACGAGGTTGATCTGATAGAAAAATATATAATTATGGGAGGCATAGATAGGGTAGAGAGTCAGAATCTTTTTCCCAACGTGGAATGTCGAAAACTGGAGGGCATAGGTTTAAGATAAGAGATGTTTACAGATGTGGAGGGCGTCTTTTTTTAATTATACTGCACACACAGGGGGTGGTTGGTGCCTAGAATGCGCTAGCAAGGGTGATGGTGGCGGCAGATACGATACTGGACTTTGAGAAGCTTTTGGATAGCACATGCACATGGAGGGAATTGAGGATATTGATCATGTGAAACCAGATGAGATGACTTTATCTTGACAGCATGTTGGCTGCAGACTTTATGTGCTAAAGGGACTGTTTCTTTGTTGTTCCTTTCTATGTTCCATGAAACTGGGCGGAGAGTGAACTCTGAGGTGGTTGAAGCAAGCTGACAAGACTTAGGAGATAAACTGGTGATGCAATGTTTAGTTTATAGAAAAATGAATGGCATAGGATTTTCATTGCCACAATTTGTTGGGAAACGTTGACACTTTAATTGGTCGAAGTGTCCTCCTATGCTAGTAAATAATGTTACAACTGCAAGTGCATCAAGCCGTTAGGGGGACAAGTAGCCCGTGGGACTTCAACACATTGAATTTGTATTGCTGTGATGAGGATTTCCTGCTGCAATATTTTTGGGCTATGGTGAAAACTAACTTGGAGTCAAAGGGGAGATCAAGGTTCATGGTTCAGATGTACCGGAGAGGCAGGGCAATCTGAATACGGGGGTTTTGTCATACTTTATGCGATTGGGTGGATAATGCCCTATTCACATGAGTGTAGAAACACAGAGGATATCTCATTGGAATAATGTATGGAATAGCGGAGGCAGTGGCCATGCACTTCTGTTCATTACTCTGAATAGTTCGGAAGTAGGGAATTAACTGGAGGACACCAAGAGAACCGGTGACCATATGCCTCTGAGGTGGGTCATGAGCTGGAGAGCGTCCAGTGAATCTGAAGCTGTTTATTGATGCTGTGTGTTCATGCTGGGAGACTTGCCTTATAACTGCCCCCGTCTCCGGCTGAATACTGCAGATCAAGTGCAATCCACCTGAAGCTCTTCCCGTCTCCTTTCAGACACGGAGCTTCCAGGAGCACGTTATACACAAAATGTAGGAGTAACTTAGCGGGTCAGACTTTTCTCCATAAGGAATAGCTGACGTTTCGGGTCAACCCTTCTTCAGAGTGAGAGTCAGGGTAAAGGGAAACGTAAGTTATAGACGGTGGTGTAGAGATATATATAATTACTAGGACAGAAAGGTCAGTGTGCGAATAGGAGGGGGAGTTAAAGTGCTGAGCAACAGGGAGATCAGGTAGGTTAAGGCGGACTGAGCGGAGGTTTTCAGCGAATAGATCGCCCATTCTACGTTTCGTCTAGCCAATGTATAATGATCCACACATTGAACAACGGCTACATTAGATGAGGTTGGAGGAGACGCAAGTGACCCTCTGTCTAACCTGAAGGAACTGTCGGGGTCCCTAGACAGAGTCGAGGGAGAAGGTTTCGGGACATGTGTTGCAGCTCCTGGGGAAGGGGTGGTTTGGGTGGGAAGGGACGAGTTAACCAGGGATTTGCGGAGGAAACGGAAAGGGGTGGGGATGGGAAGATGTGACTGATGGTGGGATCCCGTTGGACTTGGCGAAATGTCGGATGATCATGTGTTGTATGCGACCGCTGATGGGGAGACAGTGTCCCCCTAGTCCTTACTTTTGTCAGAGTGAAGCTAAACGCAAATTGGAGGAAGAGCATCTCATAATTCGCGTGGGCAGCTTACGGCAAAGTGGTGTGAATATTGATCCCTCTAACTTCAAGTAAACCCCGTATTCTTTCTCTCCTCATCCCCCCCCCCCACCCAAGTCGCACCAGTTTCTCGTGTTCGCCCCAAAAAGCAGCGAACAATGGCCTGTTTACTTTAGCATCGTTACTTTTTTGCATATCGTTCATGCATTTGTTCAATATCTCTCTACATCACCGTCTATATCTCTCGTTTACCCTCTCCCCTAACTCTCAGTCTGAACAAGGGTCTCAACCCGAAACATCACCTATTCCATTTCTCCAGTGATGCTGTCTGACCCGCTAAGTTACTCCAGCTTTTTGTTTCTAACTTCGATTTAAACCAGCATCTGCGGTTTCCACCGCCACATCAATACCAGACCCGGGTCAAATGTGTAAAGAGGGTGTTAGCATGTATAGAGATTTGAACGCGCCATGTCTCATCCATCCATCCATCCATTCATTCATTCATTCTCCTCCTAGGAACACAATATTACTCGGGGCCATTATCCTCGTCCTTACAAATATTTCTCTTTACACAAAAGGGCCAGACTATTGGAGAAGTGGGACTGTGTTTGGGACAGTATTTAAATTAACTCGACTCGGACCTTAACTATTTTGCCCGATAATATTGAGCCTGTGGTCAACTCATTGATGCTGGAGAAACTCAGCGGGTGCAGCAGCATCTACGGAGCGAAGGAAATAGGCAACCTTTCGGGCCGAAACCCTTCTTCAGACTGAGGAAGGGTGGGGGAGGGGAGGGGGGCGGGGTGAATAAAGGAAAAAGGAGGAGGAGGCGCCCGAGGGCTGAGGGAGAGCTAGGAAAGGGAGGAGACAGCAAGGGCTACCGGAATTGGGAGAAGTCAATGTTTATGCCACTAGGATGCAGACTACCCAAGCGGAATATGTGGTGCTGTTCCTCCAATTTCCGGTGGTGCTCACTCTGGCCATGGAGGAGGCCCAGGACAGAGATGTTCGATACAGAATGGGAGGGGGAGTTGAAGTGCTGAGCCACCGGGTGGTCAGGTTGGTTAATGCGGACCGAGCGGAGGTGTTCGGCGAAACGATCGCCAAACCTACGCTTGGTCTCACCGATGTAGAGAACCCCCTCCCTCTCCCCTACTATAGATGAGGCTCGCACCACGGTCTCTTCCATACCCCGTAACACTGCTCTCTCTCCCCATCCACCCACTCGCAACAAGGGCAGAGTCTCCCTCGTCCTCACATTTCACCCCACTAGCCGTCACATACAACAAATAGTCCTCCGTCAGTTTCACCACCTCCAACGTGACCCCACCACTGGCCACATCTTCCCATCGCCCCCCCCCTCTAGTCTGCCTTCCGCAAAGACCGCTCCCTCCGTAACTCCCTTGTCAATTCTTCCCTTCCCTCCCATACCACCCCCTCCCCGGGCACTTTCTCTTGCAACCGCTAGAGAATTCACTTGTCGCTTTACCTCCCCCCTCGACTCCATTCAAGGACCCAAGCAGTCGTTCCAGGTGCGACAGAGGTTCGCCTGTATCTCCTCCAACCTCATCTATTGCATCCGCTGCTCTAGATGCCAGCTGATCTACATCGGTGAGACCAAGCGGAGGCTTGGCGATCGTTTCGCCGAACACCTCCGCTCGGTCCGCAATAACCAACCTGACCTCCCGGTGGCTCAGCACTTCAACTCCCCCTCCCATTCCGTATCCGACATCTCTGTCCTGGGTCTCCTCCATGGCCAGAGTGAGCACCACCGGAAATTGGAGGAACAGCACCACATATTCCGCTTGTGTAGTCTGCATCCTAGTGGCATACACATCGATTTCTCCCAATTCCGTTAGCCCTTGCTGTCTCCTCCCCTTCCTATCTCTCCCTCAGCCCTCGGGCTCCTCCTCCTTTTTCCTTTCTTCTCCCCGCAGCCCCCCCCCCTCCCCACCCCCCATCAGTCTGAAGAAGGGTTTCGGCCCGAAACGTTGCCTATTTCCTTCGCTCCATAGATGCTGCTGCACCAGCTGAGTTTCTCCAGTACTGTTGTCTACCTTCGATTTTCCAGCATCTGCAGTTCCTTCTTAAACACGTCAACTCATTGATTACGAGTTGAGCCATGTGCATTGTCCTCCCTTGTCTTTCCGCAGTGAATTTCGTGGCGATTGTGATCCTGTCCCGGGGAAAGTGCGGCCTCTCCACCTGCACCACTCGCTACCTGGTGGCCATGGCAGCCGGCGATCTACTGGTCATCATCAACGAGGTCATTTTGTTTCGTATCAACATACATTATTTCCCGTGGTGTTTCCTGCATCTCACCCCCATTTGCAGCCTCACCCAGATACTGACCAACTCATCCACAAACCTTTCTGTCTGGTTTACCGTCGCTTTCACTTTCGATCGATTTGTTGCCATTTGCTCCCAGAAACTGAAAACAAAATATTGCAATGGGAAAATATCGGCCGTGATTATATCCGTAATCAGCATTTTCATCTGTCTGAAAAATGTTCCCCATTACTTCACTATGGAAGCTTGGATTATCATCGACAATGTACCGTGGGGCTGCAGTTATAGGGCATATATTTCCCAACATGTCGTGTGGTTGGCATGGGACTGGTTCGGCACTTTCTTATCTCCGTTGCTCCCTTTCGCTATAATCCTATTGTTCAACGCTCTGACAGTCCGCCACATTTTGGTGGCCAACAGGGCCCGTAATCGACTGATGGGTCAGAACAAGGGGGAGAACCGCAGTGACCCGGAGATGGTGAGCAGGAGGAGGTCTATCATTTTACTTTTCGCTCTCTCTGCTACCTTCATACTGCTCTGGCTAACGACCGTGATAGACTTCTTCTATTCTCAGGCCAAAGGACCAGGAAGAGAAGGGAACGATGCGGAATTTATCTTGAACAATGTCGGCCATTTGTTGAGAAATCTCAGCTGCTGCACGAACACGTTTATTTACGCGGCGACCCAGACCAAATTCAGGGAGCAGGTGAAGAATGCGGTGACATATCCGGTCACCGCCGGGCTCCGCTTCTTTAGGAAGGTTAACCATTGACCTGGGCGTTCCAGATGCTTTCCTGAATTGGTTTTAAACAAGTGAGAGTTCCGCATTCTACCACATTGAGATGCTCTCTTCCCAGAGTTTATATAGCCTTGGGGTAAAAAGATGTTAAACTTAAACCAGTTCTTAATCGTCCATCACTTACAATAGCCGTACGCATGTTGTTACAAATACTTCCATAGAAGGGGAAATTAATATGCACTTTTTCTCTGCGCCAATTAGTTTTACATAGTTCAAGTAGCTGACTCGCAAACCCTGTCCACATGAAGGGAAACAAACATGTCCAACAATCGATGTTCACAACACAACTGTTCCGTCCCAGGCTAACCTGCTGCTGAATCTCTTCTGCCTCTTTTCCACAAACCACACATCCTGCCTCTCTACTGACATTCAGGACTGCACGCAGGCCCTCTCGTAGATGAACTGAGGCCCACGCCTATTTCAATTTTTGAGGCCTCCGAATCAAGATCCCTTGAAGCAGACAGGCATGAGGCTCGCCAATTGGTACTCGTTGCCCCCCCCCCCCCTGACACGGCCTGACTGCACGTAGTTCTCCTGATAAACACATCTTTGCACAGTTTTGCTCTTAACTATTTGCTCTTAACTATTTGCTCTTAACTATTCCATGTCCGGTTAAAGGAAGACAAATAGCCTTACTTGATAGAAATATGTGAATATATGAAAGGCGTCGATAGCGTAGACATTCTGAACACTTTTCCCAGGGTGGAAATGTTAAAGGGTGGAGGACATGGCTTTAATGTAAGATGGAAACAGAATAATGGGGCACACAGTGCCTCGAACGCACTGCCAGGGGGTGGTGATGGACACAGACACGATAGTGGCATTTAAGAGCATTTTAGATAGGCACCTGGATGTGTTGGGAATGGAGGAGTCCGCATCATGTGTGGGCAGATGAGGGCAGCTTATTTAGTAATGCGGGTCGATTCCTGTGCTGTACATGTCTATATTCTATGTATTAATTTCACGTCAGCCTGTGCGAATGCTTGGAGATGCCCCTGTTCCTCAATAAGAATTTAGCAATCATTGCCGTGGTTTTGCACACAACAAACTGAAAATCCACTTATCATAGCTATCTTACCTTTTCATTCATATTCTACAGCTGAGGTCGGACCTCCTCATCATTATATGGCAAAGAACTGCAGATGCTGGTTTACTTCGAAGATAGACACAAAACGCTGTAGTGATTCAGCGGCTCAGACAGCATTTCTGGAGAAAAGGAATAGGCGACGTTTCTGGTCGAGACCACGTCAATCTGAAGAAGGGTCTCGACCCGAAACGTCACCTATTCCCTTTGTCCGGAAACGCTGCCTGACCCGCTGGGTTACTCCGGCATTTTGTTTCTATCCTCTTCATCATTACCATATTTCATGTCATTTGCGAATGTTTAAATTCGCCAGATTAATTAGTCAATGCCCTCAATGTGCACAACCTTTAGGAAAAGGTCCAGTACTGTTCCCTGGGATGTTTGATATTTGTTACACGTACAGGGCGCGGATCTCCACCACACATTGTCCTGGACAGTCACATCCTGGCACCCAATTAGTTTCAGATTTAAACTAAAACTTTAGCCTGAATTCCATTGGGCAAATTGTGAAAGGTTTCATTAAAATTCATCAAACAACGTTCTTTCCACAATTGCACACACATAACAATCAACTTTGTTACACAAGATCTCCAGTTAAAAGCCATGCAAACTACTGCTGATCAAACCATCCCTGGTGAACTCCTGCCTCTGCAAGTGCAGATTTAGCCATGTCCTCGCACTTTTCGCCATTATATAATGCCTTCCTATTGCTTTTAGATTACCAGGTCTGTCATTGCGTTGCTTATAACAGCTGTGTTTTTGTAATACAGAGCACCTTTGCTTTCCTCCGTTATGATCTCAGAGGATTATAAAATTTCCGTCTGGGCCGCCGCAATAACCTTGCTCCCTCACGAAAGTAAGGCATGCATACTATCAGATGCCCGGATTTGGCCAGCATGAACAAGCCAAACATAATATTTTTATGGTACGATTTCCAGAATTGCACCCCTCCCCTACCTCCTCGCCCCCCCCCCCCACCACCCAGCTCCTCGCCCCACCCCCACGTCCCCGTCTCCTCTCGTCCCTCGTCCACCCCCCTTGTCCCTCGTCCCCCACCATATTTCCGTCTAATAATACACTTGAAACCGGGGATATATATTAATTTACCTCTTCGCTCGCAGCCTCCAGCTCAGTTCACTTGCCACGTTCCCCGCTAGCGGGCGCTACACTCACCCGGCCAACGCCTTACCCTAAATACACTAACATCAAGCCGACAGCTCTATTCCTGCCCTTTCTTCAACAAACTAAGAGGTTGCCAGCAACACTAAATATACTCAGTTAGCTCCTGCTGTTTTATTTAACACATTTTGCCATTTATGAATTAAACACTCAGTACTCGATTTTGTGAGAACTTTAAGGTTCCTTGTATGTTTTGCTTAGCTTTCTGCCACTCAGTGTGTGGAGTGTCCAGCCAGGGTAAGACTTGTATTGGAAATCACCTTGTCCAAGTAAATGATGTTTCAGTAGGAGAACATTTTGGGAACAGTGATACGGACTCCTTAACCTCCCCGATAGCTATGGATAAGGATAAGCCCGGACCTCGTGGAAAATGCTAAATGGAGTAGCTGACAGCAGCATTGATAGGAATGAGCGGGGGAGAGTAATTGGGAGCAGTAGTTATTGGGTAAGTCTACATCTGACATAAGAAGATATGACCATCATGTCCCGTGAGGAAGACGAGGAAAGCAAAGTTAGGGATTCATGATGCTACTAATTTCGTAAACAATTAAAATTATCAATATGGATTGATTAGGAAGCTCTTATCGGACTTTGCCCTTGAGCAAACAGAAGCGAAATTAAACAGGGAATCGTGGTACTAAACGGGCATGGAATGTCTTTGGCGATGATTAAAGAGAATCCCAAGGCATTTTTTGTATACATCAAAAACAAGAAGATGCGGGAGAGGGTGGGATATAGACAAGAAATGGAGCCAGGTTTAGTGGGCGAGATAATAAACATATACACCGATATACACCAAGGCAAATTACATGGAGGATTGCAGGGTCAGGGAAGGACAGGCTGATATTTAATCTAGAGCTTATTAATATCAAGAAGGATGTGCTGGAACTCTTGAAGAGTATTAAGATGCACGTCCCCAGACCATGATGTGATTGATACGAGGTTATTGGGAGAGGTGAGAGATGAAAATGGTGCGGACAACAGCCATATTTTTAAATCCTTTTTAGCCGCAGGCGAGATCCCAGAGAACCGGAGAATAACCGATGATGTTCCACTACATAAGAAGGGCAGGAGAAGGAAACCTAAACCATTTTCGACCGGTTAGCCTTTAATCTGCGGTAGGAATATTTTTTAGGTATATTCACGTGTTGCAAAGTACAGACCTGTGAAGGATAGTCAACATTGTAGACTGAAGTCCTACAAACTTGATTGAGGTTTTTTTGTGAGAGTGATGAACTTATTGTTGAGAATAGGGCAGTGCATGTTGTCGACCTGGACTTTGGTAAAGTTTTCGACAAGGTCCCTGGTGGTTGGCTGATCTGGGAAATTAACACCTCTGTGATCTATGCAAACGTGTCCAAAATTGGGTAGGACATTGATGAGAAAGTATAAAGTTGAGATGTGTTTTTCAGACTGACGGTCTGCGACCACAGGTGTGCTGCAACGATCAGTTCTGAGATATGCGTTGCTAGTGATATAAATAAATAATTTGGCCAAAATATAGATGTGCTCGTTAGTAAGTTTGCAGAGATACAACATATAAAGAAGTTATAGTGAGGAAGTTTGACAAGGTATTGATCAACATATGGACCGGTTGGTAAATGGGCTGATAAATGCAGTTTAATCCCGACAAGTATGAAATGTTTCACTTTGGAATATCAAATGTAATGAGGAGGTGCGTAATAAAAGGCTGTGGATCGTTGATGTACATTGGTGCACATCTGGGCTCAGTTGTATAAATAACATGTTACGGTATGTTAAGCCTTCGGGTAAACATTCAGCCTTAATTTAAACCTTAGGTAGACACAAATTGCTCGAAAAACGCAGCGGGACAGGCAGCATCTCTGGAGAATGGAATGGGGGACGTTTTGGGTCGAGACCCTTCTTCAGACTGATGTCAGGGGACAGAGATAGAATGTGGTCGGGGACAGTAAGACTAGGCAGTACTAGGAAGGGGGAGGGGATGGAGAGAGAGGAAAACCAAGGGCTATTTGAAGTTAGAGAAGTCAATGTTCATACCGCTGGGGTGTAAGATGCCCAAGGGGCCTAGGCCAGGAAGATCAGATTGGGAATGGGAGGGGGAGTTAACGTGCTGAGCAACCGGGAGATCAGGTAGGTTGAGTGGAGGTGTTTTGCGAAATGATCGCCGACCCTGCGCTTGGTCTCGCCGATGTACAGCAGTTGATATCTGGAACAGCTGATACAGTAGACGAGGTTGGAGGAGGTGCAAGTGAACATCTGCCTCATCTGGAAAGGCTGTCATGGTCCTTGGATGGAGTCGAGGGAGGAGGTAAAGGGACAGATGTTGTATCTCATGCGGTTGCAAGGGAATGTACCTGGGGAGGGGGTGGTTTGAATGGGAAGGGACGAGTTGACCAACGAGTTGCGGAGGGAACAGTCGCTGCAGAAAGCAGAAAGGGGTGGAGATTGGAAGATGTGACCAGTAGTGGGATCCCGTTGGAGGTGGCGAAAATGTTGGGGGATTATATGGCGTATGCAACGTCTGACAGAAACATTGAAAATAGGTGCAGGACTAGGCCATTATAATCATCCACAGTCAGTACCCCGTTCCTGCCTTCTCCACATATCCTTTGATTCCGTGAGCCCTAAGAGCTCTATCTAACTCTCTTTTGAATGCATTCTGAGGCAGAGAATTCCACAAATTCACAACTTGCTGGGTGAAAAAGTTTTTACTCATCTTGTAAATACGCTCTTATAAGCTCCCCCCCAGTCTAGTTCAGTCAAAAACGCACTCAAGCACTGCAACAACTAATATTTGTTTTCAGAATGAACAGCACATTCCCCTATATGATACCTAAACCACCGCAGGTTCGATCCTTGTCTCTGCCTGGCCAAGCCCTTCAGACTCGTGCAAGAAGACACACTCCAAATGGTCACGCAGTCCCAAGCGCTCTTCCAGAAGATCGACAAAGGACCTTGTGGGGGCTGCCTTTTATAGGTCCCCGAACATTGAGGGGCCGAACTACATAGGGGCGGTCTCTTTACAATCCAATCAAACATATTAATTACAGCAATACATTATTGACAGTTCCCCAAACCAATAACAGAATCTCCCATACACTGTTTCTAGGAGAAGCTTCTGGAAGAAGCTAACATAACTTGAGTAATGCAACATTTACCCTGGAATTCAAAACAACCCTGCCAGGGCTAAACACTTTGGCCAATCTACAAATAGCGGGGTAACTGTCTAGCAACATTATTTACAATATTTACAATGCTTCTGCAGTAGTCTAATCATATCAATCCATTTAAATTTGTTTCCAGAGTTACTATACATTTTGTCAATTAAGAGGAAATGAGGAGGACACGTGGATCCTTCACCATCCTGCATATCATTCTGAGGCTCAGACTAATCGTCGCCACCCAAAGCCTGTAATTTTCCACTGACAAAGGTTAAGCAATACTGACAAATGCAGGGATCCTCCATTTTATCGTGTCTTTAATTTGGTCAATATTAACATTCCCCCATTTTATCATTTATGATAACCCTCATCATTAATGATAACCCAAAATACAATAACGACTGTTTCACTCTATCAAATGTCCTAACAAGAAGATGCTGATGTATTTTCCCAGAATTCCATCAAGCTTCCCGAGTTTTCGTGGGCATAGCTTCATGATTCCCGTCTGATGTGTCTTCATCACCCGAATTTTCATGGGCGTGAATCCCATCCATCAATCTTGATAGTTCATCTGTGCTTGATCCATAATAGATCCTATAGTTCCTAAGAGAACTTGGGATGAAGTAAGTTAGCGATCCATACATTCACATGCTTTTATAATGATGGAACCCATGCATTCCTTTCATCCACTGTCAACAAAAGGCCTCTCTCTGTATACTATTCCTATTCTGTGATACAATCCTTCCCATATTATGATCAACGCTAACATTTAGTCAGTTACCTCCGCAGTTTCCAATGTACTCCTAATGAAGGTTCCTCATATGAATTTCAACTGGGTTCAGTCGAAATGTCCCTACAGGCGTGATCCTTATCCAAAACAACAATGGGGAATGCTTCAATTCAGCCAAATTCAATCTCAGCCTTTAATTTACTATTTTGAGTTTCAGGGTCTGTCTTACTCATTTCCAATCCACAGCTTATGGTCGATAAGCACAATTCAATCCAATTGCTGTGGAATTCCCAGCTATTTAATTTCATCAATTTATTTCCATATGTTGTGGATCATTATTTTGAATCAAGCTAATTAAGAACGCCAAATCTAGGGACAATTTTCTTTACATCTTGATAATAGTAGCCGTATTATTATCAAGGGTTAGATAAATTTTGATCCACTGGTCACATACATTGACTGTGACAACAAATACCCACTCCCCTGGTACTTCTTCCAACCTAATAAACTCTTTTTCTAGTGTTTGAACAGACTCACAGGCAATAGGGAGTCTTCCTCATAACTAGTCCCCTCCTATCCTTTCTGTATGGTTGTTATTGACCTCTCCGAGGGGAACTCATCATTTGAAATTTCAGTCCACCTCATCATTCTACACCACCATCTTTCATTCCCAGGGCATTTCCGTCACTGTTAAATCCACAACGTAATTTCTGATATCTACTAGGGTCTGTCCTTTTCTTGATAATCGCTAAACAGTTCCGTCCCATCTCCGATTGTTCTCCTATGGGTGAGACAAGAAAAGATGTCAAGTCAATAATCAATTCTCCAATTATTTATTTTTAAACTATATCCCATAAGTCATTTCCAAATACTACATTTTTAAAGTCCTTTATCCTATCTCACAATTAATCAAAATTTAGGCGCAAAGTAGGTGTCCCCGAACCACAGAGGAGTTTTCATTCCCAGATTTCCATATTCAGTTAACTCTTTTAAATTGGAGCTTGCCTCAATGGTCTCCAGAGGCCGTCTGTATTTCTTCAAATTTCTGAGATGTCGTTCTTCCCTTTTCACTGGTGTCAAATATCATTTTATGTTGGTAAGGCTGGACACTAGGGTAAGTATGTCTTCTTTCTCAAATTTGCAGGAGCAGGAAGACCACTATGAGGAGCAGTCTTCTTTTCTATTGGCCTTTCCAGGGTTGTGAACGTTAAAGGGACAGGACAGTATCACTTCTTTCTCTCTGTTGGTCTCTGTCTCTGGGGAGCTACTTGGATGGAAATGATGGTTACACATCCTACCTGAGCTGTGTCTTCTGCCCGTTTTTGAGGGTCCACATATTCTTTTACCTCACTCCCCAGAGAGTGGCGTGTCATAGGCAGTACTGACCTGAAGGCACAACAACTCAACAAAAAGTTATTAAACAAGTTTACACTGGCTCCTATTCCTCACTCCTACACATCCTGCACAATAGATTCCTTTCTTCCTTTCCCTAGTGCCAATCTGAATTCTTTTCATCTTTGTCTTTTGACACCAGCTGCTTTGCCTTTTTCCTTAGTTTCTTTATTGGCCCTTGATTTCTCCTCCACTCTGCTATATTCTGTCTTCTGGATGGGCACTCTTTACTCCAATTACTTAATTGTGTATAGATATAACAAGCTCCCAAATTTACAGTGTTCTTTGCTTTCAGGTGCTTTCGGTCCCCTCTTTTATGATCTTCAGTCTTAATTATAAAGATACACCCAATTCGTTCATTTTGGTAAATTACTTGAGTGGTTCCAAGGGTAGGGGTCATGTTACTCTGTCCATAACTTCTGGACTGGTAGGTGTGTCAGGATTGTGAGAACATGTTTGTTTGCGAAAAAGGTGTTTGTCTTATTGGTTCCTGACATTCTGGCCAACTCTCTCGGTATTCTCTAGGACCCAAGAAGTCTCCTGTATTTAAAGACCTCTTATAATTCCTGGGATCTTGGATGTTTTTATATCCTCTAGGATCCTGAATATCTCCATGACCCTGGAAGTTCTTTCCCCGAACCCTTCTTCCCACTTGCTCCCTTGTCGGGCAGGCTCGGCTCCGAATGTCCCATTCCCCCACAAGTATACCATTGATTGGGTAATGTTGTTGGATTTCCTTTACCACTTGGTCCCAGTAGAATTGGTTCTAAAATGAGAGTATAATTGTAATAATGATCTGGATATTCTGGGACTCAAACTTTTCCCATTCCATTCTTGGCTAACATGTGAGGACTCCATGGTCCTGAGTCAGAGTTTGGTCCCTCCCTCTTGACCATATATTCAGTTCTTCTTCCAGTTACAGGATAATCTTCCTGTTTTCTACCATCCTTCCAATGGTGCCTCACAGCTCTGGCCATTTGACTAGTGCAATTCTCAGATCAGTCCCTGTTATTAGTATTAATTGAGTCAGCTACTGTAGTGGGGAGACAATTCAATACGATAGCACAATATTGTGGGGAACTTACTCCGTTTTGATAATTTAAGCCACCTGCTTGGTCCATGTACAATCTTGAGAATCGTTCTAAAAATTCATCTGCTCCCTCTCCCTTTTTTGGTTTTATCTCCAGGATTCTTGTTAAATCAATTGGCTTCTGAAGGATGTTTGCAAGGGCCGTTAAAACAGCCTCTTCTCTTGCACTATCATCCACTATTATGTTTGCCAATGCTTCATGTGCCGGATGTCCCAGGGCTGCTAGAAATTTGGTGTTTTCAGCTGGAGTAATTATTTGTTGTATCGTTGCCATAGATCTTGGGAGTCTGCATGGTATACACGCATTGTAGTTCTTCAATAATCCACAAAGGCAGCAGGTGACTTCTTTCTAGCAGGGATTTTATTTAACACTGCTATTATTTTGTGGGGCTTCCAGGGAGTATGGACATCTATGGTGCAGGGATTACATACACCTACTGCGCTGGTCGAATCAAAGGCAGGATTCAGCACTTCCTTGACTGGGAACTGTCTCTGGAATATCTGTTCAGTTTGTATACTTTCTGTCACATCAAAATCTATCTCGGTATCTTCAATTACTGTCTCACCCTCAGATGAACCTTCCTCCTCACTGGGGGGCTCACGGTACCTTCTAAATGATTTGTTCCTTTTTCACGCTACTCGTCTAATCCGTGTAGGTTGAGGCTCGCAAAAATCTTCCGCTGGTTTCACTATATCTATCATACCCATCTTGTCTTTAAATACCGGGGCTAACCTCTCCGTTCTACTCCTGGTACTGTGAGCAACTGGACGATCTATTACTGGTGGAGTGGATAGAGTCAAAGAATCTGGTGCCCTAGTGGCTGCTGTTCGTAGAGCATGCTCTAACGTTGAATCTGCAGAGGGTGTTATAGGTTCTGCAGGCTCTGGATATTTATTATGGACACAAGTCATATAGGGTGTAAGCGAAGCCTGGGAGACTCAAGAGGAACATGGTGGGAGCTGCAAATTTCTATCCTAAACACTAACCTCTCTAAACTTTGAATTTACTGGAACTTGTTTCCTTTCAGGAGAACTACCTCTTCTCCATTCCTTGGGCTTTCCTTCATCTCTACCCCTTTCCTTCCTATTGCCTGGAGGGCGATCTACTTCACCTTCTTTCAGTTCTAGTCCAAGTTTTGAAATTGTTTTTTCCTAATTCGCCATTCTCCTAACTTCTTTTCTTGCCTTTCGTTCCTCATAATATTTCTTCCATAATCCTATTAACTCCTTTGCACTCTCACTATTACAATACTGCCAAACGATTCGTTCTATGTACTCTATTCCTCTCACTATTCTGATGCCCCTGACGGCCATAGTTGGCTCCTAGTTTCTTATTTAGCGCTGCCGAAAAGTCTCTTAATCTTTCTGCCTTATGTGGGAACTCATTGCATATTATTTGCAATGGGCGCATAGCATCTTCTGTCATATCTCGCTCTAGACTATTCCCATGCCTTTGAATAACGGAAACAGAATTCCTAAGCCCTTCACACCTCCTCAATAATTCACTCCTCCCTTTCAACCTCCAAGGTTATCAAATTCGCTCCTGAACAGTGGCGAACAGCTCAGAAGCGCTAGCAATCTCGCACCTCTCTCACCCAATTGTACAATCAATCTTTCCAAACTATTATTCAAGTTCTCCCATAAATTCACACCATTACAACCTCATTGTTTCCCCAATCCTCAGTCATCCAAAGACCAAGGGGCTCCAGGGAACAATCAAAGAGCCAATCACAACCAAACACGTTCCCGCAGCCCGTTTTATAATGAGCTCCAAACACGCAAGCAAAACCGTACACAGACAAGAAACTACACCATCTATTATTATCATGCACAACCACTTTCCTTTATAAACCACAAACATTCATCTAATATTGCATTCGTTAACTGTACAGTTCCAAAAGCAAATCACAATATTTCAATCCCGCATTGCGCTGCAATCAACCAGTGACCCTCTCCCTCCGATACAGAATATGATATGAAATTTTCAGATTGATCAAAGTATTCTCGGCCAATTTATACTCTGATCACTGAATACCAGATACCTTTCCAGACTCCTTCCTCCATTTTACAGGGATCCAGATATCTCACACAGGCGGGGACTTGAACCTGCCTAGGATCATCTTTGTAAGGGGCTACCCTTTATACCTGCTAAGTATCGAGTGTCAGCACGTAACCTTTTCACGCTGGCAGTCGATGCCAATTTTTAGAGCGCGTTTCCAATCCGCACTCCCAGCAACGATGCAGTACTTTGCCGCTTTGCTCCGCTTAAAACCAGTTTTGTCATTAAATATCCTGTCAAGCAGATATCCAATTCTGGGGTGGGTCTCTAACCCGAGTTTTACAGGCCTTTAACCCAAAGGAGAGGGACTTGAACCCAACCCTAGATTGGTCTCAGCAGCAGCTGCAGCAACTAACTTCAACCAATAATTTTACGGGCCTTTAACCCAAAGGAGAGGACCTTTAAACCAACCCTAGTAGGGCCACTAACCCCAAAGGCACTTTTGCCCCCAGTGCTTGCTAGACTCTGTTCTACAATCTCGCTTTCCCAAGCCTGCGAATGATCGATCTGCTCCGACTAGCGAAGTGACGAAAACCGATGCGAAAACTGCACCGTGGCGCCGATTTCTGCACTCGCAATCGGGACAGCTCAACACCCTTAATCGTGTGGGGGTCCGTTGAGATCCCAGATGAGCCCCCAATGTAAATACACTCTTCTAAGCTTCCCCCCTCCGTCTAGTTCAGTCAAAAAAGCATTGAGTCAAGCACTGGAACAATTCACCTTTATTTTTAGATTATACAGCAAATTCCCATATAGGAAACCTAAACCACCGCTGGTTCGATCCTTGTCTCTGCCTGGCCAAGCCCTTCAGCCTCCTGCAAGCAGACACACTCCAAAATGTCACGCAGTCCCAAGCACTCTTCCAGAAAATCGACAAAGGACCTGTGGGGGCTGCCTTTTATAGGTCCCCGAACATTGAGGGGCCGAACCACATAGGGGTGGTCTCTTTACAATCCAATCAAACATATTAATTACAGCAATAAATTATTGACACTTTCCCAAACCAATAACAGAATCTCCCATACATTGTTTCTAGGAGAAGCTTCTGGAAGAAGCTAACTTAACTTGAATAATGCAACATTTACCCTGGAATTCAAAACAACCCTGCAAGTTCTTAACACTTTGGCCAATCAACAAACAGCAGGGTAACTGTCTCGCAACATTATTTACAATATTTACAATGCTTCCGCAGTAGTCCAATCATATCAATGCATTTAAATTTGTTTATAGAGTTTCTATACATTTTTATCAATTAAAGGGAAATGAGGCGAACACCTGGATCCTTCACCATCCTGCATATCATTCTGAGGCTCAGACCAATCGGCATCATCCAACGCCTGTAATTTTCCACTGACAAAGGTCAAGCAATTCTGACAAATGCAGTGATCCGCCATTTTATGGCGTCTTTAATTTGGTCAATATTAACAATCTCAGTTCCAAATGGCCTACCCCTTATTTTTAAACTGTGGCCCCGGGTTGTGGACTCCCCCAACATCGGGAACATGTTTCCTGCACCTTGCTTGTCCAATTCCTTAATAATTTTATAATATAAGATGCCCTCTCATCCTTCTAAATTCCAGTGAATACAAGCCCAGTTATTCCATTCATTCATGACAGTTTCGCCATCCTGAGGATTAACCTTGTGAACCTATGCTGCACTCCCTCAATAGCAAGAATGTCCTTACTCGAATTAGGAGTCCAAAACTGTACACAATACTTTGGGTGCGATCTCACCAAGGCCCTGTACAACTGCAGTAGGACCACTTTGCTCCTATACTCAAATCCTCCCATTATGAAGGCCAACATGCCATTAGCCGATAATTCCTACTCTTTGTTTCCTCTCTGTCAAACAAATTTCTATCCATGTCAATATCCTACCCCCAATACCATGTGCTCTAATTTTAGTCATTAGTCTCCTGTCTGTGACCTTATTAAAGGTTTTCTGAAAGTCCAGATACACTACCTCCACTGGCTCTCCCTTATCCATTTTACTTGTTACATCCTCACAAACTTCCAGAAGATTAGTCAAGCAACTGATGCTGAATCTCTAAAACATTGGACAATGATCACCAATGCATCCACAATTTCTAGAGCCACCCCCTTTAGTACTTTAGGATGCAGACCATCAGGCCTTGACGATTTATCAGCCTGCAGTCCCATCAGTCTACCTAACACCATTTCATAAACAGTGGCCCCCGGTTCTAGACTATCCCAACATTGCGTGTCCAAACCCTTCATAATCTTATATGTTTCAATAAGATCCCATCTCATCCTTTTAAATTCCAGTATACAAGCCCAGCTACTCCATTCTGTCAACATTTGACAGTCCTGCCATCCCGCGAATTAACTTTATGAACCTATGCTGCACTCCCTCAATAGCAAGAATCCTCAAATTTGGAGACCAAAACTGCATACAATACTCCAGGTGTGGGCTCACTAAGGCTCTGTACAACGACAGAAGGACCTCTTTGCTCCTATACTCAATTTGTCTTGTTGTGAAGGCCAACATGCCATTCACTTTCTTCATTGCCTGCCGTATTTGCATACTTACTTTCAGTGACGAATGAACAAGGACCCCAAGATCTCATTGTACTTCCCCTTTTCCCAACTTGACACCATTCAGATAATATTCTGCCTTCCCGTTTTTGCCACCAAAGTGGATAACCTCACATTTATCCACATTAAACTGCATCTGCCATGCATCTGCCCACTCACCCAACCTGTCCAAGTCACCCTGCATCCTAATAATATCCTCCTTACCGTTCACACTGCCACCCAGCTTTGTGCCATCTGCAAATTTTCTAATGCTACTTTTAATCCCTTCATCTGAATCATTAATGTATATTGTAAATAGCTGTGGTCCCAGCACAGAGCCTTGCTGTATCCCAGTAGTCACTACCAGCCATTCAGAAAGGGACCCATTAATCCCTACTCTCTGTTTCTTGTCTGCCAACTAATTTTCTATCCATGATAGTAACCTACCCCCATTACCATATGCTCTAATTTTGCCCATTAATCTCCTATGTGGGACCATATCAAATGCTTTCTGAAAGTCCAGGTACATTACATCCACTGGCTCTCCATTATCCATTTTCCTGTTTGCATCCTCAAAAAATTTCAGAAGATTAGTCAAGCATGATTTCCCCTTCGCAAATGCATGCTGACTCGGACCGATCCTGTTACTGCTATCCAAATGCACCGCAATTACATATTTTATAATTGACACCAGCATCTTCCCCACCACCGATGTCAGGATAACTGGTCGATAATTTCGTGCTTTCTCTCTCTCCCATTTCTTAAATAGTGGAATGACATTAGCTACCCTCCAATCCACAGGAACTGATGCAGAATCTATAGAATATTGGAAAATGATCACTAATGCGTCCACGATTTTAAGAGCCACCTCCTTGAGTACTCTGGGATGCAGACCATCAGGCCCTCGGGATTAATCCGTGTGCGGACGTGGCGCCGACGGACGAGAGGCCGAAGCAAAGAAGTCGAAGCCAAAGAACTGAATGGAAACGAGGCTGAAACGCCAATAAACCGAAAGATTACGAAGACGAAACGCCTACTAACCGAAAGGATGGGACGCCTAAATGCAAACTAACTAAAAGGGCAGGACGCCTAAAAGCCAACGATCCGAAAAGCTGCGTCGCCTAAAAGCAAACTTACCGAATGGCCGCTCTGTCGAAACGCCTACAGGCCAAAGGATCGACTGCCGCTCAACAGAAACGTCCAATAACGGACATGACGTTGCCGAGGGATGGGACATGTCAGTGATTGGTCCAGACCCCTGGGTCCATCACATCACTGTGAAGGCATGAACATTGTCCCAAACCTCCGCTCCACCCAACCCGCAGCCCGCAGAGGGTGGCCGTGGGAGAGTGGGGGCTTGGGTTCAGATTGCCCAGTCATAATAATAATAATATTTAATAATATTTGTATTTATATAGCACTTTTCAATCAAATCACTTGAAACCAAAGTGCTTTACAGAGAATTATCCCTATCCATATGTTGATATCAACATATCAACATTCACACGCAGGCAAAGGTGGGTGAAGTGTCTTGCCCAAGGACACAACGACAGTATGCACTCCAAGCGGGATTCGAACCGGCTACCTTCCGGTTGCCAGCCGAACACTTAGCCCATTGCGCCATCTGTCGTCTATGGCTTGCGTGGGAAAATGAACCTCACGCTCCCGTCCCCCACTTCTCTCTCCCCTCTTCTCTCCCTCCTCTTCTCTCTCTCCCCCTCTCTCTCTCCCTTCTCTCTCTCCCTTCCCTTTCTCCTCCTCTCTCTCCACTCTTCTCTCTTCCCCCCTCCTCTCTCCCCCCTCTCTGTCCCTCCCTTCTCTCTTCCCCCCTCCCTTCTCTCTCTCCCCTTCTCTCCTCCTTCTCTCTCTCTCCTCCATCTCCAGCCGCGGGAGCGTCCTTCAGTCACTGACCGCGATGCACCGCCATCGGACCCCAATCCCCACACCAGGGTGATTCCCCCCCTCCGACCCCCGGACCTTGCCACCCACACCGGGAGATTCACCCCGGCCGCGGGGACAGATGTTTATTTATTACCGTCTCGGTGCTTGCGGAACGCACCCAAGCTCCCATGCACAAAACAGGCAGCATCTCTGGAGAGAAGGAATGGGTGACATTTCGTGCCAAGACCATTCTTCAGAGTGCGTCTGAAAGGTCTCGACCCGAAACGCCACCCATTCCTTCTCTCCAGAGATGCTGCCCAGTGAGGCTGCTGTCACACAGTGACCCAGCCGGTGAGACTGCTGTCACACAGTGACCCAGCCGGTGAGACTGCTGTCACACAGTGACCCAGCCGGTGAGACTGCTGTCACACAGTGACCCAGCCGGTGAGACTGCTGTCACACTGTGACCCAGCCGGTGAGACTGCTGTCACACTGTGACCCAGCCGGTGAGACTGCTGTTACAAAGTGACCCAGCCGGTGAGGCTGCTGTCACACAGTGACCCAGCCGGTGAGACTGCTGTCACACAGTGACCAGCCGGTGAGTGCTGTCACACTGTGACCCAGCCGGTGAGTGCTGTTACAGTGACCCAGCCGGTGAGACTGCTGTCACACAGTGACCCAGCCGGTGAGACTGCTGTCACACAGTGACCCAGCCGGTGAGAATGCTGTCACACAGTGACCCATCCGGTGAGACTGCTGTCACACTGTGACCCAGCCGGTGAGACTGCTGTTACAAAGTGACCCAGCCGGTGAGACTGCTGTCACACAGTGACCCAGCCGGTGAGACTGCTGTCACACAGTGACCCAGCTGGTGAGACTGCTGTCACACAGTGACCCAGCCGGTGAGACTGCTGTCACACAGTGACCCAGCCGGTGAGACTGCTGTCACACAGTGACCCAGCCGGTGAGACTGCTGTCACACAGTGACCCAGCCGGTGAGACTGCTGTCACACAGTGACCCAGCCGGTGAGACTGCTGTCACACAGTGACCCATCCGGTGAGACTGCTGTCACACTGTGACCCAGCCGGTGAGACACAGTGACCCAGCCGGTGAGACTGCTGTTACAAAGTGACCCAGCCGGTGAGACTGCTGTCACACAGTGACCCAGCCGGTGAGACTGCTGTCACACAGTGACCCAGCCGGTGAGACTGCTGTCACACAGTGACCCAGCCGGTGCGACTGCTGTCACAAAGTGACCCAGCCGGTGGGACAATGTTCATGCCTTCACAGTGATGTGATGGACGCAGGGGTCTGGACCAATCGCTGACAAGTCCCACCCCCCGGCAATGTCATGTCCGTTATTGGACGTTTCTGTTGAGCGGCAGTCGGTCCTTTGGCCTGTACGCGATGCTGCCTTTCGGGTAGGCGGCGTTTCGACAGAGCAGCCATTCGGTAAGTTTGCTTTTGCGCGACGCAGCTTTTCGGTTCGTTGGCTTTTAGGCGTCCCGCCCTTTCGGTTAGTTTGCATTTAGGCGTCCCATCCTTTCGGTTACTAGGCGTTTCGTCTTCGGACTCTTTCGGTTTATTGCCGTTTTGGCCTCGTTTACATTCGGTTCTTTGGCTTTGACTTTTTTGCTTCTGCTTCTTGTCTGTCGGCGCCACGCCCAGGTACCGGATTTATCAGCTTTCAGTCCCATCAGTCTACCCAACACCATTACCTGCCATTTCATCCAGTTCCTCCGTCACCCTAGATCCTCTGTCCCCTAGTACTTCTGGGAGATTGTTTGTGTCTTTCTTCGTGAAGCCAGAACCAAAGTACCTGTTCAGCTCAATAGACAATAGACAATAGACAATAGGTGCACGTGTAGGCCATTCTGCTCTTCTAGCCAGCACCGCCATTCAATGTGATCATGGCTGATCATCCACAATCAGTACCCCGTTCCTGCCTTCTCCCCATATCCCCTGACTCCTCTATCTTTAAGAGCTTTATCTACCTCTCTCTTGAAAGCATCCTGAGAATTGGCCTCCACTGCCTTCTGATTTCACAGAATTCCACAGATTCACAACCCTCTGTGTGAAAACGTTTTTCCTTATCTCCGTTCTAAATGGCTTACACCTTATTCTTCAACTGTGGCCCCAGGTTCTGAACACCCCTAACATAGGGAGATGTTTCCTACCTCTAGCATACCTCAGGAAGATTGTTTGTGTCTTCCTTAGAGAAGACAGATCCAAAGTACCTGTTCAACTCGTCTGCCATTTTCTTGTTCCCTATAATAAATTCCCCTGATTCAGACTTCAAGAGTCCAAATTTGGTCTTAACTAATATTTTCCACTTCACATACCTAAAAAAGCTTTTACTGTCCTCCTTTATATTCTTGACTAGCTTACCTTCGTACCTTATCTTTTCTCCCCCTATTGCCTTTTTAGTTATCTTCTGTTGCTGTTTAATAGTTTCCCAATCCTCTGGCTTCCTGCTCATCTTTGCTACGTTATACTTCTTCTCTTTTATTTTTATACTGTCCCTGACTTTCCATCTCAGCCACTGTCACCCCTTGGATTCTTTCTTCCTCTTTGGAATGAACTGATCCTGCATCTTCTGTATTATTCTCAGAAATACCTGCCATTGTTTTTCGACTGTCCTCCCTGCTAGGGTCCCTTTCCAGTCAACTTTGGCCAGCTCCTCCCTCATGGCTCCATAGTCCCCTTTGTTCAATTGTAATACTGACACTTCCGATTTTCCATTCTCCCTCTCAAATTGTAGATTAAAACATCATATTATGGTCACTACCTCCTAATGGCTCCTTTACCTCAAGTTCCCTTATCAAATCCGGTTCATTACACAAAACTAAATCCAGAATTACCTACTCCCTGCTGGGCTCCAGTACAAGCTGCACTAAGAATCCATCACGGAGGCACTCCACAAACTCCTTTTCTTGGGGTCCAGTACCAATCTGATTTTCCCAGTCTACCCGCATGTTGAAATCTCCCATAACTACCGTAGCATTACCTTTGCGACATTAACTCTTGATTCAACTTGCACCCTATATCCAGGCTACTGTCGATAACTCCCATGAGGGTATTTTTACCCTTACAATTCCTCAGTTCTATCCATACAGACGCTACATCTCCTGATTCTATGTCACGCCTCGCAAGGGACTGAATTTCATTCCTCACCAACAGAGCTACCCCACCCCCCTCTGCCCACCTGTCTGTCTTTTCGATAGGACGTGTACCCTTGAATATTCAGTTCCCAGCCCTGGTCCTCTTGCTGTCATGTCTCTGTAATTCCCACAACATCATACTTGCCAATTTATAACTGAGCCTCAAACTCATCCAGTTTATTTCTTATACTTCGCACATTCATATACGATACTTTAACTTCGGTATTCACCTCCCCTCTCACACCGGCCACTGTTGGCCCTCACCTTAATCTCTTATCCCTTCTCGAACTTTCCTTCCCATTAATTTACTTTATTGTCATCTGCAAACTTACTTTTCATACCTTGTACATTCTCACCCAAATTGCTGTTATAAACCACAAACACCTTTGGACCCAGCACCGATCACTGAGGGACACCACTTGTCAGCCTCACCAGACCTATAAAGGTTTCTATTAATTATTTCCCCACATGTTAAACCTATGCTCAGTGCAGTAATCCTTCATTATAATAGATCATTGGGGGGGAATGGTATCTGTTATTGCCAATTGAATGCTATAACTATGTAAGGTATTATTGTAAAAGTTGTAGAAACAAACAGCTGCAGTTGCTGGCGAATACACAAAAGAGAACAAACTCAGCAGGTCAGGTTGCATCTCTGGAGAACATTAAGAGATCATGTTTTGTGCCAAGACCATTTTTCAGACTCTTGGTCCAGAACTGGGCCTGGAATGCAGGTGGGTGTATGGTCCCGGCTTGCTGGCAGCCGGGGGAGAGGCGAGGATCAACGGAATCAATGGTCGCAGCCTGCAGGTGGCCGGGGTGCAGGTAAGGGTTGGCGGTGGGGTGGTGATCGCAGGAACGGGTATCATGGGTAGCTGGGGGTGGCGTGGAAAGCTGGGTGTGCGGTGGGGGCAACTAAAGCTGTAAGCGGCAGGGTAGTGGTGTGGGCAGCCGCTGGTGGCATAGGGCAGACGGGGCTGTAACCTGCAGGATATATGGTGTGGGTAGGGGGTGGCATGGGCAGTCTTTGGTAGGTCCTTGCGCTACATCCAAAACCCATTATAATGAGGTCTGTTAAAGCAAGGGTTTACTGTAGTTCCTGATTCTACTGCCTTAGGGAAAAGACTCCCTGCATTTACCCTATCTATTCCCCTCATCATTGTAGACACCTCTAGACGATCACCCCTCATCCTCCTGCACTACTTGGAATAATGAACTGGCCTGCACTTCCTCTCTTTGTAGCTCAGGCCCGTGAGTCCATGCAACATCCTCCCACATTTTCTCTGCACTCTTTGCACTCTTTCCAACTTAATGACATCTTTCATATAGCAGTGAACATCCTGCTACAATTGCAACCACACGAGCATTATTTACATCTGTAACATAATGTCCCAATTTCTAATCTCAGTTCCCTGATTGATGAAGTCTGAAAGCCTTCTACATCACCCTAGATACCTGCTTGACCAATTTCAGGAAACTACGTACTTGTTCTCCTTAATCCCTTTGCTCTACAACACTCTCACGACTAGTGCTCACAACATGTTTTGACTTACCAACTTGCAACACTTATCTGATTTAAAATCCATTAGCCATTCCTCAGCCCATTTACCCAGCTGATCAAAATTCCAATGTAATTCTTGATAAGCATCTTCACAGCCTTTGTTACAAACATATTTTAGTGTCACCTGAAAACATATTATTCATTCCAATATATTCTTATCCAAGTTGATGAGAAAGATGAGAAACTGCAATGATGCCTGTGGTACAACACCAGTCATAGGCCTCTAGTCTGAAAAAAATAATCTTCCAACACCACACTCTGCTTCCCACCATGAATCCAACTCTATATCCAGTTAGTTACATTACTTAAAGGTCTGTCTCACTGTGCGAGTTGACCCACGAGTGACCCCGAGTGAAAGACTCGTGGTTGCATACGATACTACAAGTTTATGATCCAGAGTTTAACCGAGTTCCCACGGGTATGTCTAAGTTTCCCGTTTACTTCTCATTTCTGCGATGTTCCAAGTTCCTCTCCCGTTAATCTTGAGGCAACAATGTATATCGAAGTGTTTAAAAATCATCACATGTTAAAAAAACTGAGTGGTGATGGGTGGTGTAAAAGATTGTGATTATGGTCATGTTAAGAATTAAAAATCATAAAATCAATGTGTGAAATGTGATTCTTATTTTTCAAAGTCTCTCATAGGAAACAATGAGCGTATAGAGCCCAGGGAGAGGGGGAGAAAGGGACGTACACTCACAGAGGCAGAGTCTCTCAGCCTGTGTGAGAGGGAGGGAGGTGGAGAGAGAGACACACACACAAGGTGGATGTGAAATCTCACCTACCTGTTTCAGTGACAGGCACCCGCAGCCAGTGAATGAAGCCACCCCCATCTGTCTCCCCTCCTCTCCCTCCACTCTCCACCCCCTCTCCTCTACCCCACCCCCCTCACCCCCCTCCCCCAATTTGGGAATGTCATCCCATCACCCATTCCTTCTCTCCAGAGATGCTGCCTGCCCTCTGAGTTAAAGAGTTCCACCTTGCAGCAGCAAAACAGGCCAGTAAACACAATACTCATAGATAATATACTAAACAAAGAAAATATATATTAAAAAATCCAGTATTATGGCAAAAATCTCAAAGTCCTTAGTGCAACCAAGGCAGTTTGTAGTTCATAGTTTAGTTAGCATTTGTTGCGTTCAAAAGCCCGATGGTTGTTGGGAAGAAGCTGTTCTTGAACCTGGAGGTCATGGTTTTCAGATTCTTATACCTTCTGCTCAGCAGGAATGAAATGAGAGCATGGCCAGGGTAGTGTGGGTCCATGAAAATGCTGGCTGCCTTTTTGAGGCAGCACCTCCTATAGAACCTTTTGATTCAGTAAAGTTCAGTAAAGAGATCGGGAATCTGGCATCATGGCTTGAGAATAAAACCCAGCCTTTAACATCCGCATAATGAAAGAGTTGGTGTTGTCCTACGGAACAGGGGTGCAGGAGAGGTGAACACAACCCTGTCTTCTTCAACAGCACTGGTAGAGATGGCTTCTGGACGTGACTGGCAAACCTCAGATTAGGCTGCCATGAAGTGTCATAAAATGTTCTCACGCTGTTCCTCAATACTGGTTTGTCTTAAGGTTGTGAGCTCAGTCCCAAATACACAAAATCTATATATAAACTTAAAGCAATTTTTTCTTTTCAACCCACTCTGTCACCTTATCAATAACTTACTTAACTTTGTTAAGCAGAATTTGTCTTTAAAAAGTCTAAGTAACTGATATTTCTGTCCCTGATTATTGTTTCTAAAAAGAGTTCCCACGGTAGACTCACGAGTCACAAAGTTAAACGCAGGGGCCACTACGTTCTTACAACGAGTTTAAAATGTTTCAAATTTTAACCTCAAGAGTACATTTTACTCGTGGAAAAGTTCAAACATGTTTGAACTTTTGCAAGAGTTAACAAGTTTCACGTGTACCTCCCGTTAGCGCCAAGAGTCGCTAAGTTGCGTCCACGAGTTCCGACGTGCCCACTACGTTAATTGTACGTGATTTCCACGAGTCAACTCGCACAGTGAGACAGACCTTGTAATCATTTATCCTGGTTCCAATCTATCAACATGATCAATTACCCCAAAATGATCAAACGTAGACAAAAGTGCTGGAGAAACTCAGCGGGTGCGGCAGCATCTATGGAGCGAAGGAAATAGGCAACGTTTCTGGCCGAAACCCTTCTGATCAATCTAGGTCTCTGTGGAATCCAGAATATACAACTCTCATAAGAATGTCAGAGACTGAGGCAGAGTTTGGCTTCTTTCAGCTACATCATTCACTGAATTCACGGACAATCTTTTATCTCACAGCAGCATTCTTGCACTGATCCGTCCCTAGCATCCACAAAACTTTGTCCTGGATAAAATCCACAACCACATATCTGCAGCCTCAAACAAGATCACTACAGTTTTATTGAAAACAGCATCTTCTTTGTCCTGAGTGGCTAATAACTTATTTGATAACTGTGGTCTCTGTTTTTAGGCAACTCCGCCGCGCATCTTCCCCCACCAGCAAGCTCCATCAGAGATTTGTTTTCTTCATGGCATCACCCGTCTGAACACCAGTGAGTACAGGCCGAGTCAGTTAAACAACGCCTCCTGTGGAAATCTGGACATTTCTGGGCCCATTCTGTGTCTGTTCACTGTCTCACTGATCTACACACAATATACAGGCGTGGTCCACTCAGTACAGTATATTCAGAGCCAATTCTCCCTCTGTTCCTACTCACCAAGCTGTTAAAGCCAATGTACTGTATGACTGCTCTTCTGATGGCTAAACCTTGCAGGTATGTTTGTGCAGATACCCAGGTTCTTCCAACACCAATCCATTTCAATGCATCAGTTGTTTTTCACCTTAATATTTTTTTCTTTAGATTCCTCTCACTTTCTTTGAACCAGAGGTGCAGCCATGAGCATGCCCCTTAGTCTGCAGCTATACCTGTCCATTTGTTACCACGTTGAACACGGTTTGTTACAAATGTTCCCCAGCACCCCAAACCTTTCTCTGCTACACTGATGCTGCAATTGGGCAGCACAGTGGCACAGCATTAGAGATGCTGTCTTGCAGAGCCAGAGCCATGAACTGATCCTGACCTCAGATGCTGTCTGTGCAGAGTTTGCACGTTCTCCTTGTGACTGAGTGGGTGTTCTCTGAATGCTCCGGTTTTCACCCACATCACAAAAACATGCGGATTTGTCGGCTAATTGGCTTTGTAAAAATTGTCCCCAAGGTAGAACTCATGTAAGGGTGATCGCTGGTCAGCGTGGACGTCACTCGGTGGGCTGAAGGATCTGCTTTCATGCTGTATCTCTAAATGGAACTAAACTAAGCTGCAGCCTGCAACAATGCAGAACTTGACAATGTCATCAACTTTAACATTAATCCACCATGCCCTCTTAGACTATCTGTGACAGGTCTCTCCACATTATTGATCTCGCCATCTCCCTCTCAGTCTATCTCTACACATCTACTACAAACCCACAGCTACTCTGATTGTATCTCCTCAATCCCTGTCTTAGAGTCATAGAGTGATACAGTGTGGAAACAGTCCCAGCCTCTCTGTAGCTCAAAACTACTTGTCGTGGCAGCATCCTCATAAATATTCTCTGTACCCTTTCCAGCTTGATAACATCTGTCTGATGCCCAGAACTGAACACAATACTCAAAATGTGGCCTCACCAACGTCTTATACAACTGCAAAATGACCTCCCAACTTCTATACTCAATACTCTGACTGATGAAGGCCAATGTAACAAAAGCGTTTTTGACCACCTTATCTACCTGCGACTCGAACTTCAAGGAACCATGCACCTGCACTCCTAGATCCCTCTACAACACTCCCCAGAACCCTTCCATTCACTGTGTAGGTCCTGCCCATGTTAGATTTCCCTAAATGCAACACCTCACATTTCTCTGTATTAAATTCCATCAAACATTCGTCCGCCCACCTGACCAATTGATCCAGTTCCTGCTGCAATTTTTTATGACCATCTTCACTATCTGCAAAACAACCCACTTTTGTATCATCTGCAAACTTGCTAGTCTTGCCATGTATGTTCTCATCCAAATCATTGATTGAGGTGACAAACAGTAATGGGCCCAGCTCCAAACCCTGAGGCACACCACTAGTCCCAGGCCTCCAGTCCAAGAAGCAACCTTCCACCATCACCCTCTGCTTCCTTCCGTTGCCAATTTTCTATCCATTCAGCTATCTCACCTTGGATCTCGTGCAATCTAACCTTCCTTGTATTTTGGATTTGGTGCTCTCTAAGTAGCCTCCTCTACATTGATGAGGCCAATCGTAGGCCAGGCCGTTGCTTCATCGAACATCATGAGCTGTCCACCTGGGCCAGCAACAAGCTCTCCTGCTCCATTCTCCTTCCCATTCCCATGCATGCTCTCTGTCTTTGACTAACTTTAACTTCCACCCTGTCCACAAATTCACTTAGATGGACACCAAAGGCACAAAAATAAAACAAAGGGGATGGAGATAAAGGAAAATATAGAATAGATCATTGTTAATGACGAAAAGGCAGCAACGAAGCAAAAAGAGATAAAATGTAAACAAGGACAGTCAGACTAGTCAGAGAACAGGAAAGAGGGAGGGATGGAGAGAGAGGGCAAGCAAGGGTTACTTGAAGTTGAAGCAGTCAATAGTCATACTGCTATGTGTAAGCTGCCCAAGCAAAATATGAGGTGTTGTTCCTCCAATTTGCGATGGGCCACACTCTGACAATGGAGGAGGCCCAGGACAGAAAGGTCAATATGGGGATGGGAAGGGAGTTAAAGTGTTTACCAACCAGGAAATTAGGTAGGTATAGGCAGACTGAGCGGAGGTGTTCAGCAAAACGATCGCTGAGCCTGCACTTGGTCTCGCTGATAGATAGTCCACAGCTGGAACAGAGGATAAAGTAGATGAGGTCAGGTCTCTGACGGTATCTCTGACAGGTCTCTCTCCACATTATTGATCTCTCCATCACTATCTCAGTAGAAAGTCTATCCCTGGACATCTGCTACAAACCCAATGACTCCCACAGCTACCTTGATTGTATCTCCTCATTCCCTATCTGTTGCAATATTCCATCCTTGTTGTACAGTTTCTCCATCTCTGCCACATCCTCTAAAGCTGAGACATTTCCACACTGAAGTGTCCTTTACCTCACATTGTAAATGGAGCCCTCAATCATGTCCCCTCCATTTCCCACATTTCTGCTCTTGGTCCCATGTCCCAGACAGAACAGGGATAGAGATCCCCTGGTCGTCCCCTCTCATGCCACGAGACCTCACAACGTTCATCAATTTCAATTTGATTCCACCGCCAGTTGCATCTTCCCGTCTCCATCTCTTTCTTCTTTCTACAGAGTCACTGGGTCACTCACCCAGCCACCCCCAACACAGGCATTCCCTCAGCAACTGTAGCACGTGCAAAACCTGTCCCTACCTCATCACCTCTATTAGGTGAGAAAGAAGTTTACATGCATCTTCTCCAAACCTTGTTTACTGGATTTTGTACTCTCAATGTGGCCTCCTCTACACTGATGGGAGCAATCGTAGGCCAGGTGAGTCCTTCATCGAACATCGTGACCTGTCCACTGGTCCGGCTGCAGCTTCCACTTGCTCACCTGGTCCATTCTCCTTCCCATTCCCATACGAGCTTCCTGTCCTCGCCATTCTACACTGCCATAGTGAAGCCGCATGCAAACTGGAAGAGCAGCATTTCATCTTCCACTTAGTTAGTCCCCAACCGATTATATTATCTTATCTGTTTGGATACCAGGCAAAACAAAGCTTTTCACTATACCTCGGCATATGTGACACTGATAATGTCATTGTTCATTAAATCTATCCCTGACCACACTTAGAATATTGCAGCTTATCCAGCCTACCGTGGACACACTAATAACATCCAAGTCTCCAAGTTTGCGGATGACACGAAGCTGGGGGGCAGTGTTAGCTGTGAGGAAGAAGCTAGGAGGCTGCAAGATGACATTGATAGGCTGGGTGAGTGGGCAAATGCATGGCAGATGCAGTATAATGTGGATAAATGTGAGGTTATCCACTTTGGTGGCAAAACAGGAAAGTAGACTATTATCTGAATGGTGGCCGATTAGGAAAAGGGGAGATGCAACGAGACCTGGGTGTCATGGTACACCAGTCATTGAAAGTAGGCATGCAGGTGCAGCAGGCAGTGAAGAAAGCGAATGGTATGTTAGCATTCATAGCAAAAGGATTTGAGTATAGGGGCAGGGAGGTTCTACTGCAGTTGTACAGGGTCTTGGTGAGACCACTCATGGAGTATTGCGTACAGTTTTGGTCTCCTAATCTGAGGAGTACAGAGAAGGTTCACCAGACCGATTCCTGGGATGTCAGGACTTTCATATGAAGAAAGACTGGGTAGACTTGGCTTGTATTCACTAGAATTTAGAAGATTGAGGGGGGATCTTATAGAAACTTACAAAATTCTTAAGGGGTTGGACAGGCTAGATGCAGGAAGATTGTTCACAATGTTGGGGAAGTCCAGAACAAGGGGTCACAGTTTAAGGATAGGGGGGAAATCTTTTAGGACCGAGATGAGAAAAACATTTTTCACACAGAGAGTGGTGAATCTGTGGAATTCTCAGCCACAGAAGGTAGTTGAGGCCAGTTCATTGGCTATATTTAAGAGGGAATTAGATGTGGCCCTTGTGGCTAAAGGTATCAGGGGGTATGGAGAGAAGGCAGGTACAGGATACTGAGTTGGATGATCAGCCATGATCATATTGAATGGCGGTGCAGGCTCGAAGGGCCGAATGGCCTACTCCTGCACCTATTTTCTATGTTTCTGTTTCAATCCAGTGAATTGGCCTCCACTGCCTTCTGTGGCAGAGAATTCCAATGATTCACAACTCTCTGGATGAAGCAGTGTTTCCTCATCTCAGTCCTAAATGGCCTACCGCTTATTCTTAAACTGTGACCCTTGGTTCTGGACTCCCCCAACATTGGGAACATTTTTCCTGCATCTGACTTGTGCAATCCTTCAAGAATTGTATATGTTTCTATAAGATGCCCTGTCATCCTTCTAAATTCCAGTGAATACAAGCTTAGCTGACCCATTCTTTCATCATATGTGCAACTGCAAGAGGACCTCCTTGCTCCTAAACTCAAATCCTCTCACAATGTAATCCAACATGCCATTAGCTTTCTTCACTGCTTGCTGTACCTGCATGATTTCTTTCAGTGACTGATGTACAAGCACACCCTGGTCTCGTTGCACCTCCCCTTTTCCTAATCTGACACCATTCAGATAATAATCTGCCTTCCTATTCTTGCCACCGAAGTGGATAACTTCACATTTATCCACATTATACTGCATCTGCAATGCATCTGCCCACTCACCCAACCTATCCAAGTCACCCTGTAGCCTCTTAGCATCCTCACCTCAGCTCACGCTGCCACCCAGCTTTGTGTCATCCGCAAACTTGGAGATGTCACATTTAATTCCCTCGTTTAAATCGTTAATATATATTGTAAATAACTGGGGTCCTAGCACCGTGTCTTGCGGCACCCCACTAGTCACTGCCTGCCATTCTGAAAAGGACCCGTTAATTCCTCCTCTTTGCTTTCTGTCTGCCATTTAATTTCAGAGGTTTCATCGTGTGCTGGAATCAGCGATCATTTTATTATCCAATCAAAACTGCACACAAAGATTAAAGTTCCTTCAAAACCACCGCGTAAAATTTCCCTCTGGAGAAAAGTGAACAGAGAGGAATTTAAAGGCAGCAAAAAAACTGGTGAAAAATTTCTTCAATCTGCCACCAGATAAAAGATCCGTAAATGACAACTGAGTGTGGCTGAGAGACTCTTTAAATGACATTGTTACAAATCATGTTCCTCAAAAACTCTTTAAAGGCTCTGTCTCACGGTGTTGCCGTCATTGGCGGTGAAGCGCGGCGTCGCCGGAAGAGGGGACCGCACGTCAACCGCGAGAGCGCCGAGCCTATGCCGCGGGAGCGCCGCACGGATGCTGCGCGTATGCCGGGTGACCACTGCACGGCTTGTCCAACGAGCATGCGATCGCGGACTTACCGGAAGCGGGGGGTGCGCGGACGTCCATTTTGCGAGGAGTATATAAGCTCGAGCCTGACGCCATTTTGAGCGGAGTCGTGAAGCTCGAGCCTGACGCCATTTTTTTTGCAGGTAATCAAAGTCGCTGGCTATCAAAAAGATATATAATTTTGAAAATCATGCTGGGAAAGGTCTTTATTATTGAGAGTCTGAAACATTCTAAGCACTATTATAATTGATTTATAGCCTGATTTTCTATACCAAGAGGTTTCTTAGAAACACAACTGTCCCATTATAGTATAACTACCTGCACTGATTTAGACTACAGGTGGTTCTGCTATAATATGATAGTTTTGTTCCTAAAACACCTTGTGTTATAGAAATTTGCTTTATAAAAGACAAGCGGGGCTGTGGCGGCGGTAGTGCTGATCGCGACGCTGTGGTGGTGCCCGTGCCGCACACGTGCCTCACTGGCGGAGGCTGTGGCGGTGAGAGTTCGACTCACGGCGCTCGTGCCGCACTGGCGGCGGCTGTGGCGGTGACCGTGCCGCACTCGTGCCTCACTGGCGGCGGCTGTGCGGTAGGAAAATATTTTTAAACAATGTTGACTTTTTGTGAGCACCGTGCGGTGTTGGGACCAACGCCGCACGGCCCCGGCAGTGTGCGTTTGACCGAACCCGCGGTCTCTGGCGATCCACGAGCGGTAGATACTTCCTGTATCACCGCCAATGACCGCAGACTCGTGAGACAGGCCTTTAAGGGCTTTCAGCAAAACTGAAACATCTCTGCAGTAAGAGAGAAGTTTTATATCCGTGCCAAAAAAGGGGTACAAAATTGGATTAGGACAATTTTACTAGAGTGCGAAAGCAAGTTGACCGTAGTATTAGGAATGCATATAGACAACATGTTTCTTCTATTCTTGAGGGAGAGCAACCCAAGGCTTTTTGGAGATATGTGAAATCTAGACGGACAGACAACACTGGTGTGCAGATGCTTAAAGTGAACAACTGTCTCATCACTGAGGACCAGGCAAAAGCAGAAGCTCTTGCAAACCAATTTCAACACGTTTTCACCTGGGAGGATACGGAGCCTTCATAATTTCCAGATCTACTGCCCAGCCTGTATGCTGCTATTAAAATTGAGGTTCAAGGTGTCAAGAAGTTATTGCTCAACATCAATACAACAAAAGCTATTGGATCAGATCAGATACAGAATCAAGCCCCCAAGATCGTGGTCGAAGACCTGGCTCCAGTTTTGCAGTTCATTTTCCAACAGTCGCTTGACTCAGGTGATGTTCCGCTGGATTGGAGGAAGGCTAACATGACTCCTCTCATTAAGAAGGGTTCAACCACCAACCCAGCGAATTATCATCCTGTTTCATTAACAAGCACTTGCTGCAAACTGCTGGAGCATTTAACCGATAGTAACCTGATGAGACACCTTAGCAAATATAACATTCTTGCTGACAACCAACATGCATTTAGGAGGCACAGATCATGCGAGTCTCAGTTTATCCTGACGACAAATGTCCTGGCCAACAACCATGTCATCATGGATTTAGTAGTGCTAGACTTTGCATTTGATGTCATCCCACGCCAGAGACTGCTTTGGAAGGTTGACCTTCTACGGTGTTTGTTCCAACACAAAACGATGGATCCCCAGTTTTATGACAAAAGACCTTCAGCGCGTATGTGTGAATGGGAAATGCTCTGACTGGCATTCAGTGTTACGTGGTACACCTCAGGGCACAGTACTGGGCACACAGCGGTTTTTGCTTTACATTAATGACATCCATAAAAAGGTTACAAGTATGACCAGACTATTCGCTGATGATTGTTTGCTGTACCATCCAATTAAATTAGCTGATGATAAAGATGCTCTCCAAAAAGATCTCGATACTTGTTGTTTTATGGGAAGGATGTAGAAGAGAAATGGAGGACATTTAAAGGTGAAATTTTAAGAGTACAGAATCTTTATGTCCCTGTTCGGTTGAAAGGAAATAGTAAAAATTGGAAAGAGCAATGGTTTTCAAGGGAAATTGGACACTTGGTTCAGAAAAAGAGAGAGATCTATAATAAAAGGATATGGAATGATGTGAGGTAAGGGAAACAAGCAGAGTAGCAATGGAAACTATGAGATTCAAAGAAGAGGAGGTGCGGACACTTTTGAAAAATATGAAAACGGATACGTCTCCAGGTCCTGACAGGATATTCCCGAGGACATTGAGGGAAGTTAGTGTAGAAATAGCAGGGGCTATGACAGAAATATTTCAAATGTCATTAGAAACAGGAATACTGCCGGAGGATTGGCGTACTGCGCATGTTGTTCCGTTGTTTAAAAAGGGTTCTAAGAGTAAACCTAGCAATTATAGACCTGTTAGTTTGATGTCAGTGGTGGGCAAATTAATGGAAAGGATACTTAAAGATAATATATATAAGCATCTGAATAAGCAGGGTCTGATTAGGAACAGTCAACATGGATTTGTGCCTGGAAGGTCATGTTTGACTAATCTTCTAGAATTTTTCGAAGAGGTTACTAGGGAAATTGATGAGGGTAAAGCAGTCAATGTTGTCTATATGGACTTCAGTAAGGCCTTTGACAAGGTTCCTCGTGGAAGGTTGGTTAAGAAGATTAAATTGTTGGGTATTAATGGTGGAGTAGCAAGATGGATTCAACAGTGGCTGAATGGGAGATGCCAGAGAGTAATAGTGGATGGCTGTTTGTCAGGTTGGAGGCCGGTGACTAGTGGGGTGCCTCAGGGGTCTGTGTTGGGTCCACTGTTGTTTGCATTTACATCAATGATCTGGATGATGGTGTGGAAAATTGGATTAGTAATTATGCAGATGATACTAAGATAGGTGGTGTGGTGGATAATGAAGTAGATTTTCAAAGTCTACAGAGAGATTTAGGCCATTTGGAAGAGTGGGCTGAAAGATGGCAGATGGAGTTTAATGCTGATAAATGTGAGGTACTACATCTCAGGAGGACAAATCAAAATAGGACGTATATGGTAAACGGTAGAGAATTGAGGAATGCCGTTGAACAGAGGGATCTAGGAATAACTGTGCATAGTTCCCTGAAGGTGGAATCTCATGTAGATAGGGTGGTAAAGAAAGCTTTTGGGGTGCTGGCCTTTATAAATCAGAGCATTGAATATAGAGGTTGGGATGTAATGTTAAAATTGTCCAAGGCATTGGTGAGGCCAATTCTGGAGTATGGAGTACAATTTTGGTCGCCTAATTATAGGAAGGATGTCAACAAAATAGAGAGAGTACAGAGGAGATTTACTAGAATGTTGCCTGGGTTTCAGCAACTAAGTTACAGAGAAAGGTTGAACAAGTTAGGTCTTTATTCTTTGGAGCGCAGAAGGTTAAGAGGGGACTTGATAGAGGTCTTTAAAATTATGAGCGGGTTAGACAGAGTTGAAGTGGATAAGCTTTTTCCATTGAGAGTAGGGAAGATTCAAACAAGGGGACATGACTTGAGAATTAAGGGACAGAAGTTTAGGGGTAACATTAGGGGGAACTTCTTTACTCAGAGAGTGGTAGCTGTGTGGAATGAGCTTCCAGTGGAAGTGGTGGAGGCTGGTTCGATTTTATCCTTTAAAAATAGATTGGATGGGTATATGGACGGGAAAGGAATGGAGGGTTATGGTCTGAGTGCAGGTAGATGGGACTAGGGGGGGGGAGTATTTATTTATTTATTTATTTATTTATTTATTAAAAATTTAATGTTCGGCACGGACTTGAAGGGCCGAGATGGCCTGTTTCCGTGCTGTAATGGTTATATGGTTATATGGTTATATGATACTATGGTTCAGTGGTCACAACAATGGGGCATGCAGTTCAATCCTTTCAAATGTGAAACCATGCATGTCACCAGGAAGAGGAAACCAGGCGAAACAACATACAATTCCCTTGATGAATCCAAACAAACCAAATATCTTGGCATCAAATTACAGAACGATCTACGTTGGAATGGTCAGACTCATCATTCAATGGTGAAAGCAACAGGTGTTCTTAATTTTCTGAGACGCAACGTTCATCATTGTTCAACTTCTATCAAGGAGAAGTTATACTTCACCCTCTTTAGACCACATTTGGTCTACGCAGTTGCAGCAAGGGACCCATTCACAAATAGAAACATTTCTTCCATTGAACATGTCCAAAGACAGGCAGCTCGATTTGTTACCAATATCTATGAGAGAGAAGTGAGTGTTACCAAACACCTAAACTCACTGGGGTGGAACCCTCTCCAACACAGACGTAAAGCTCACCATTTGACCTGTTTTTACAAAATGTTAAATGGTCAGCTCGATATAGATTACCAAACCTACACCAAATCCAATCCTATTAGGAGCAGACGAACGAGGCATTTGATCCAATTTGAGATACCAGCTACCAAGACAGATGTGCACAGTAATTAATTTGTCCCCCGCAAAATTAAAGCATGGAATAGTGTTCACCCTACCATCGTTACTCAACCAAACGCAATTAAATTTAAGGTAGCTCTTCTTCTCCAACAATCCTTTTTTGCTTAAGTCCACCCTCCGCCACCTCCAGTTTAAATTCCATTTGTAATATTTTGGAGGACCAAGAACCAAGAACCAAGAACCAGTTCTCTATCCATGTAAATACCCTACCCCCAATACCATGTGATCTAATTTTGCCCACTTGTACCGATGAACATAATGCTGATGCCACTGCTCATTGAATTGCATGATTGATAGCACTGACATTCTCCTCCACTAAACACACCAACATCCAGCATAGAGTCCTTATGCAGGGCCACTGCTGACCGCACAGATGGTGTCACTGGAAATGCAAGCCCATCACAATCCACAATATCAACCTATTGTGTCAGCAATGCCACTTCCCAGGCCAACAAAACCATTTAAGATAGACACAAAATGCTTGAGTCGCTGCAGAGATGGATGGGCGACATTTAGGGTCAAGACCCTTCCACAGACCCTCAAATCCTCAGATCCAGTCTGAAGGGTCTCGAGCCGAAATGTCACCCATTCCATCTCTCCAGAGATGCAGCCTGTCCTGCTGAGTTACTCAAGCATTTTGTGTATCTTTGATGAATACCCAGCATTTGCAGTTCTTTCCAACACAACAAAAACATTTGGTGGTGGTTCAACAATGCAACATCTGCACAATCAATACCTCAACATTGTCACCACGGATAGCATCTACAGTATCCTGCACTCCCGGTGATTGTCCTCCATCCAGCAGGAAGCATTGGGCAGACCGGCAGAGCACATTATTACAGCGAACATGTGTTTGATTCTCTTCATTATTAAACTTCTGTATTCTCTAAATTCAGGGTGGGGAAAGGTTGTAAGGGAGAGTGGGGGTTGGGGGTTGGAGAGAGAGATCCATTAACATGTTGCAAAGGAATGATGAGGATAATATTGGAAGATAGTTCAATTGAATGCATGTTATATCTTTTACAATGATATCAGGAAAGAGCCACGCGGTTGAACATCAGAGAGTAATATTCTTCTGCAACTAACGCATTATTCTTTTAATCTTTGTTTCTCTGCAACCGATCTTTTGCTCACCACGAGTCAGGGATAAGCATACACTGGGGGAGAAAAAGTCACTGCAGTTTCTTTATTATGTTGGGCCATGGTAAAAACAACATCTAGGTGTTTTCTCTGAGTGGGCACTTTCTGCCACGAGCCGGATGGAAATATGGCACTGTTTAACGTCAAAACATCTCACATCTTGTTCTGTGGGTTACAAATTATTTATTTGGACATTGTTTAGTCAGAAGTATATCAGTCCATGTATAAAATCATGAGAGGAATAGATTGGGCAAATGCACAGAGTCTCTTGCCCAGAGATGTGAATCGAGGAGCAGAGGACATAGGTTTAAGAGAAAGAGAAAATATTTAATAGGAATCTGAGGGGTAACTTTTTCACAAAGGGTGGTGGGTGTATGGAACAAGGTGCAAGAGGTGGCAGTTGAGGCAGGGACTAATGTTTAAGAAACAGTTAGACAGGTACATGGATAGGTAGGTGGGATTAATGTAGCTGGGACATGTTGGCCGGTGTGGGCAAGTTGGGCCAAAGGACCTGTTTCCACAGTGTATCACTCTATGACTCTTAGATTGTAGTATTAAGACACTGCCTTGAGAAAGGAGGTGCAGCTTGTATTCAGTGGATTCATGTAATGTTCCCCACAGGGGAATCAAATAACATTGTCTTCAGTTTCAGAGAGATGAGTTCAACAGCACTACACCACTGTGCCTTTCTCATATCTCATACCTGAAACTACATTATAAGCATTTTTTTTAAATATCCATCAACGTCTAAACATAGTTTTAACATAAGTAAACACTTTGTATTATTAACCATGAAGAATATTGTAATGTGTTTATTTTTAGCCTGTTTACGTAGCTGGATAAATCAATGAGTGTAAATTATTGCACATCACAGATCACATTACTTACAGCCATGAACTGATTTAGTTAACCCTTTACAGGTTTGTATTTGGGCTGACTGGCAGGTGGCAAAGTGTGGGAATAAGGAGGTGTATTTTCTGGTTGGCGGCTGGTGACTAGTGTTCCACAGGGTCGGTGTTGGCTCCGCTACTTTTCATGTTATATGTTAATGATCTGGATGATAGAATTGATGGCTTTGTGGCTAAGTTTGCAGATGAACAAAGATCGATGCAGGAGCCGATAGTGTTGAGGGAGGCTGCAGAAAGACTTGGACAAGTTGGAGGAATCAGCAAAGAAGCGGTAAATGGAATTCAGCATCGCAAAGTCTACGGTCATGCACTTTGATAGAAGGAATAAAGGCATAGACTGCTTTATAAATGGGAAGAGGGTTCAGATATTGGAGGAGCAAAGGGACTTGTGAGTGCTGGTGCAGGATCCCCAAGGTTTAATTTGCAGGTTGAGCATTCATTTTGAGGGGGCTAGAATCTAAAAGCAAGGATGTTATGCTGAGGCTTTATAAGGTGCTGTTGAGGCACATTTGAAATATCATGAACAGTTTTGGACCCCATATCTGAGGAAAGATGTGCTGGATTTGTAGAGGGTCCTGAGGAGGTTAATGGGAATGATACAATGGAAAATTTGGTTAACACAATAGCAGCATTTGAAGGCACTGGATTTGCAGAGAGGCCCGAGAACCGTTGGAGAGGTCGCAGAGGGAGGAGCGACACCCGAGCGGTAGGAGATAAAGAGGAGCGCGGGGCTTGCTTCTACAGAGGCCCGAGAGCCGTTGGAGAGGTCGCAGAGGGTGGAGCTACACCCGAGCGGTAGGAGAATTAGAGGAGCGCGGGGCTTGCTTCTACAGAGGCCCGAGAGCCGTTGGAGAGGTCGCAGAGGGAGGAGCTACACCCGAGCGGTAGGAGATAAAGAGGAGCGCGGGGCTTGCTTCTACAGAGGCCCGAGAGCCGTTGGAGAGGTCGCAGAGGGAGGAGCTACACCCGAGCGGTAGGAGATAAAGAGGAGCGCGGGGCTTGCTTCTACAGAGGCCCGAGAGCCGTTGGAGCGGTCGCAGAGGGAGGAGGAACCTAAATCTGTAACGTTCCAAGTTCCACTTCAAAAACAAGTGGTTTTGAGGAAGCCGCTGATTGGTGGAAGCAGACAAGAGGGAGCAGCTGATTGGGAGTCAGATCCCTGCTGATTGTACTGTATTGTAGCAGTTTGTTTTGTATTGTATCCTAGGTAAAGGGAGTATGAGGGCCAGGGCAGTTTACTGTTTTGGATGTCCGATGTGGGAAGTCATGGAGTCTGATAGCCCTCCAAACGTCCACATCTGCGCCAGGTATATCGAGATGTGGCTCCTAATGGACCGTATTAGGAACCTGGAGCAGCAGCTCGATGACCTCTGTCTGGTCAGGGAGAGCGAGGAAGTCATTGAGAGGAGTTACAGGGATGTGGTCACTCCAAGACCACAGGAGGCAGGCAAGTGGATCACGGTTGGGAGAGGCAAGGGGCACAGGCAGGGACTAGAGAGTACCCTGGTGGCTGTACACCTTGACAATACGTACTCCTGTTTGAGCACTGTTGGGGGGGACAGCCTACCTGGGGGTAGTGACAGCGGCCGGGCCTCCGGTATAGAGACCGGTCCTGTTGCTCAGAAGGGTAAGGAAAAGAAGAGGAGGGCAATACTAATAGGGGACTCTATAGTTAGGGGGTCAGACAGGCGATTCTGTGGACGCAGTCGGGAGACCCGGATGGTAGTTTGCCTCCCTGGTGCCAGGGTCTGTGATGTGGCTCAACGTGTCCAAGATATCCTGAAAGGGCAGGGAGAGGAGCCCGAGGTCATGGTACATATAGGTACCAATGACATAGGTAAAAAAAGAGAAGAGGTCCTGAAAGGAGAATTTAGGGAGTTAGGAGGGGAGTTAAAGAGAAGAACAGCAAAGGTAACAATCTCGGGATTACTGCCTGTGCCATGCGACAGTGAGAGTAGGAATGGAGCGAGGTGGAGGATATATGCGTGGCTGAAGGACTGGTGCAGAGGGCAGGGATTCAAATTTCTGGATCATTGGGACCTCTTTTGTGGAAGGTTCGACCTGTACAAAAAGGATGGGTTGCACTTGAACCTGAGGGGGACCGATATCCTGGCGGGGAGATCTGCAAAGGCTACTGGGGAGACTTTAAACTAGAATGGTTGGGGGGAGGGTCTCAAATAGAGAATGCTATTAGACAGTGTGTGAGGCAGGTGGCAGAGAAGGAAAGCACTCAGACCCAACATGTAGGGGGGAAAGAAGAAAACAATAATAAACAGAGAATAAGAGGTGGTGGGGTTCTTAAATGGGTGAGCAGAGAAACAGAGGGGTGTAAAATGCGAGCGGAAGCAATAGGTAGCAAGGTGAAAAGTAAAAGTGGCAGGCAGACAAATCCAGGGCAAAAATCAAAAAGGGCCACTTTTCAACATAATTGTATAAGGGGTAAGATCGTTGTAAAAACAAGCCTGAAGGCTTTGTGTCTCAATGCAAGGAGCATTCGTAATAAGGTGGATGAGTTGATCGTGCAGATAGCAATTAATGATTATGATATAGTTGGGATCACGGAGACATGGCTCCGAGGTGACCAAGGCTGGGAGCTGAACATCCAGGGATATTCAATATTCAGGAGGGATAGAGAGAAAGGAAAAGGAGGTGGGGTAGCGTTGCTGGTTAGAGAGGAGATTAACGCAGTGGAAAGGAAGGACATTAGCTTGGAGGATGTGGAATCGGTATGGGTAGAGCTGCGAAACACTAAGGGGCAGAAAACACTGGTGGGTGTAGTGTACAGGCCACCTAGCAGTAGTAGTGAAGTTGGGGATGGCATCAAACAGGAAATTAGAAATGCGTGCATCAAAGGCAAAACAGTTATAATGGGTGACTTCAATCTACATATAGATTGGGTGAATCAAATTGGCAGGGGTGCTTGAGGAAGAGGATTTCTTGGAATGTATGCAGGATAGTTATCTAAACCAACATGTAGAGGAACCAACGAGAGAGCAGGCTATTCTAGACTGGGTATTGAGTAATGAGGAAGGGTTAGTTAGCAGTCTTGTTGTGCGTGCCCCCTTGGGCAAGAGTGACCATAATATGGTTGAGTTCTTCATTAGGATGGAGAGTGACATTGTTAATTCAGAAACAACGGTTCTGAACTTAAAGAAAGGTAACTTTGAGGGTATGAGACGTGAATTGGCCAAGATTGACTGGCAATTAGTTCTAAAAGGGTTGACGGTGGATATGCAATGGAAGGCATTTAAAGACTGCATGGATGAACTATAAAAATTGTTCATCCCAGTTTGGCAAAAGAATAAATCAGGGAAGGTAGTGCATCCGTGGATAACAAGGGAAATCAGGGATAGTATCAAAGCAAAAGATGTTGCGTACAAATTAGCCAGAAAAAGCAGCATACCAGAGGACTGGGAGAAATTCAGAGAACAGCAGAGGAGGACAAAGGGCTTAATTAGGAAAGGGAAAATAGATTATGAAAGGAAACTGGCAGGGAACATAAAAACTGACTGCAAAAGTTTTTATAGATATGTGTAGAGAAAGAGATTAGTTAAAACAAATGTAGGTCCCTTGCAGTCAGAAACAGGTGAATTGATCATGGGGAACAAGGATATGGCGGACCAATTGAATAACTACTTTGGTTCCGTCTTCACTAAGGAAGACATAAATAATCTGCCGGAAATAGCAGGGGGCTGCGGGTCAAAGGAGATGGAGGAACTGAGTGAAATCCAGGTTAGTCGGGAAGTGGTGTTGGGTAAATTGAATGGATTAAAGGCCGATAAATCACCAGGGCCAGATAGGCTGCATCCCAGAGTACTTAAGGAAGTAGCTCCAGAAATAGTGGATGCATTAGTGATAATTTTTCAAAACTCTTTAGATTCTGGAGTAGTTCCTGAGGATTGGAGGGTAGCAAACGTAACCCCACTTTTTAAGAAGGGAGGGAGAGAGAAAACGGGGAATTACAGACCAGTTAGTCTAACATCGGTAGTGGGGAAACTGCTAGTTATTAAAGATGGGATAGCAGCACATTTGGAAAGTGGTGAAATCATTGGACAAAGTCAGCATGGATTTACGAAAGGTAAATCGTGTCTGACGAACCTGATAGAATTTTTCGAGGAGGTAACTAGTAGAGTGGATAGGGGAGAACCAGTGGATGTGTTGTATCTGGACTTTCAGAAGGCTTTCGACAAGGTACCACATAAGAGATTAGGATACAAACTTAAATCACACGGTATTGGGGGTTCAGTATTGATGTGGATAGAGAACTGGCTGGCAAACAGGAAGCAAAGAGTAGGAGTAAACTTGTCCTTTTCACAATGGCAGGCAGTGACTAGTGGGGTACTGCAAGGCTCAGTGCTGGGACCCCAGCTATTTACAATTTATATTAATGAACTGGATGAGGGAATTGAAAGCAACATCTCCAAGTTTGCGGATGACACTAAGCTGGGGGGCAGTTTTAGCTGTGAGGAGGATGCTAGGAGACTGCAAGCTGACTTGGATAGGCTGGGTGAGTGGGCAAATGTTTGGCAGATGCAGTATAATGTGGATAAATGTGAGGTTATCCACTTTGGTGGCAAAAACGGGAAGGCAGACTATTAACTAAATGGTGGCCGATTAGGAAATGGGGAGATGCAGCGAGACCTGGGTGTCATGGTACACCAGTCATTGAAAGTAGGCATGCAGGTGCAGCAGGCAGTGAAGAAAGCGAATGGTATGTTGGCCTCCATAGCAAGATGATTTGAGTATAGGAGCAGGGAGGTTCTACTGCAGTTGTACAGGGTCTTGGTGAGACCACACCTGGAGTATTGCGTACAGTTTTGGTCTCCAAATCTGAGGAAGGACATTATAGCCATAGAGGGAGTGCAGAGAAGGTTCACCAGACTGATTCCTGGGATGTCAGGACTTTCATATGAAGAAAGACTGGATAGACTTGGCTTATACTCGCTAGAATTTAGGAGATTGAGAGGGGATCTTATAGAAACGTACAAAATTCTTATGGGGTTGGACAGGCTAGATGCAGAAAGATTGTTCCCGATGTTGGGGAAGTCCAGGACAAGGGGTCACAGCTTAAGGATAAGGGGGAAATCCTTTAAGACCGAGATGAGGAAAAACTTTTTCACACAGAGAGTGGTGAATCTCTGGAACTCTCTGCCACAGAGGGTAGTTGAGGCCAGTTCATTGGCTATATTTAAGAGGGAGTTAAATGTGGCTCTTGTGGCTAAGGGGATCAGGGGATATGGAGAGAAGGCAGGAACGGGATACTGAGTTGGATGATCAGCCATGATCATATTGAATGGCAGTGCAGGCTCGAAGGGCAGAATGGCCTACTCCTGCACCTATTTTCTATGTTTCTATGTTTCTACTGGCTGGAGTTTAGAAGGTTGAGGCGGGGGGGGGGGGGGGTTCTCATTGAAACATACTGGATAATAAAGGTTTGGATAGAGTGGATGTAGAAAGGATGCTCCAGTAATGGGAGAATCTAGAACCAGAGGGCACAGCCTCAGAATAAAAGGATGTACCTTCAGAATGGAAGGAATTTCTTTAGCCAGAGGGTGGCGAATCTGTGGAATTCATTGCCACTAATGGCTGTGGAGGGTGAAAATTTGTATTTTTAGAGTGGAGATTGGTTGATTCTTGATTAAGAAGAGCATCAAAGGTTATGGCTAGAAGGCAGTAAAATGGGGTTGAGAGGGAAAAATAAATCATTCATGATTGACTTGTGGAGTAGACTCGAGCATTTGAGCTATAGAGAGAGGTTGAGCAGGCTAGGAGCGCAGGAGGATGGGGTGTGATCTTATAGAGGTGTACAAAATCATGAGTGGAAAAGATTGGGTAAATGAACAGTCTTTTCCCCAGAGTAGGGGAGTTGAGAATCAGACGTTATAGGTTTAAGGTAAAGGGCGGAAAGATTTAATAGGAACCTGAGGGTACCTTTTTTAATTGAATTGAATTGAATAATTTTTTTTGCCAAGTATGTATACATACAAGGAATTTGTCTTGGTGCTTTGCTCACAAGTAGCAACACGGTATACAGTAGACAATTAAAAATAAAACATTATAATTCAAACATGTGAAGAATGAAATAAAATAGTAAGATTAAACGAGAACTTACCAGTTTGAAGTTTGATCTTTATTTTATGAGGAGTTACGTTGGTGATTACGTGAAGAAGACCCGTCAGGGCGCATGCGTGTCAATCTTCAAAGCAGCGGTATGAAATCACAGACAACACAATAATCGAAGTAACATATTAAGATGATCAACATGAGAAGTACCATTATGACCTTTTTTCTATGAGAGAGGGTTGGGCGTGGCGGGCACATAATCACCAACGTAACTCCTCATAAAATAAAGATCAAACTTCAAACTGGTAAGTTCTCGTTTAATCTTACTATTTTACTTCGGAGTCACGTGAGTGACTACGTGAAGATTTTAAAGCTCTGTGATTTTTATGCCGCAGATCAAAATCCACGCTTCTCACTGCATCGATTGACACTGAGTATCATCAATAATGCTGTAAACATGACATTGCATATCATGCAAAAACAAAACAGTTTTATTTTTGGTCATAAAACAACCAATAAACCCTCTTAATTTAGGGGCAACAAACGAAACAGAATTAAACAGTATTGAAAGCAGACTTTAAACAATAGCAACAGCACTCAATATTGAGTGGGCAGACAGCCCTTCATCGGCAATCGGCCGATGGTAGTATTGCTGAAACACAAGTTCATTTTTCCAACCTGCGGCTTTTAATATATGGTCGATGGGAACGTCCATCGCCCTGACCGCGGATGTTGCTATTGCGCTAGTGGAATGAGATGTAAACACATAAATGTTAATTCCTGCCTGAACCAAGTCTTGCTTTAACCACGTTGAGATAGTCTGAACTGCCACTCTTTTATGTTGGCTTCTTGTAACTGACAAATAATCCTGTTTCTTGTCTTAAAGGCCTTGTGGCTTCAATATAATGTAAGAAATGTGTCCTTACACATAAACATGGATCTGTAGGATTTGCTGAGAACACAATCTTAAATCCTGTCACACCTGGCCTGCTTTGTTTGAGCAGGTCATAAATATAAAACAGAACATTCTCTGTAGTCACTTCCATTCTATCTAACTGAAGTTTTTTCAAAGTCTGCACTCTCTGTACTGACACCAATGTCATTAGCATAGCCAATTTCATGGTTAATTTTAACAAAGTTATAGACGTGACAGGGACCCAATGACGAAGCATGTTAAGAACAACGCTTACATCGCAGATTACCATATACCTAGGCTTAGGCAGTTTGGAATTAAAGATTCCTTTCATCAACCTAGATATGAAAGGGTGAGAACCTATACTTTGTGTCCGTGTACCTATTACAAGATATGCCGACAAAGCACTTCTAGCTGTATTGATAGCACTATAGCTAAGACCCTCATCATAATAAAGTGTAGATAAAACTCTAACACATTTTCAATAACTACAGTATCATATTGAATATTCTTTTGAACACAATATTGTTCCCATTTTTTTACATGTCATATACTGCTTTTGAGTACTCTTTCTCCAGGCTGCAGTGAGTATATCCACCGTTGGCCTAGAAAGTCCTCGACCAATGTAAGGCATTCTTAAAAACCTGCAAATTAACAGATCAATTCGATCACATAACAGATGAACTTAACGCGTTACTGGATGATCCAGCAAATTCCTACTGTTTGGAATCAGCAAAACGAGGTTGGATCGCTATCTGTAACATCAAAGGGAACCATGGTTGAATCGGGCAATTTGGTATCACCAAAACCCCTGAAGCGGCATCCTGCTTGATTTTCTCAAACACCCATGTGATTCATATCAGCAACTGCTGTAGTGTTGTCTATTTGCACTGCACATGCAAACTAGTTTTGTTAGTGCCATAAGCCTTGAGTCCATAAAATACTCTTGGTTAATTCCCCATGTTTGCAGAAGCAATGTTCATCTGTCTCCACAGCTGGATCTTGTATCAGTAGCACCCTACCCAAGTGCTCTGACATCTGTCTGCAAAATCATGGAAGCTTGGTCCAATAACACTTTGGAACTACTAGTGGACACATGCTGAATCCACCATTGTACATCAGCAACAGCCTCTATTGATAGAAGCATAGGTCTATTATAATGACCCCAATGTATCCTCAGTGCTTGTTCCTTTGACCTTTGTAATTGTAGATAATAAAGTGGCCACTATTGAACTGCTGGAAATGCTGCCAGCAATTTCCCCAGCAGACTCGTCGCCTGGCTAATTGAAGGCTGTGTGTCAGCAATTAACTTGATACAGCTCTTAATTAGCTCTACCCTTTTTTGCCTCGGCAAGGTCACAATCATGTTGATTACGTCTATTGTGAACCCAACTAGTCAATTTGTGTCACAGGTATTAATTTTGATTTCTCTGGATAGCTTATGAAGTCCAATTTTTAAAAAGTGTTTTTTACCAACTCCCACTGATGCTTCAGCTGTTTCCTTTGATTGTCCTACAATCAAGATATTATCTAGTTAAGCCATGAGCACATGCCCTTGACTTCTCATCATGCCTAGAATAGGTTTTAACAACTTTGTAATCACTCTAGGAGCTGAAGACAAACCATTAGGCAGTGCATTGTATTGCCATAATTGCCCCATCCAGCTGAATTTTAAATCTTCTATCCTGCAAATGAACAGACACTGAATCCGCATCTTGAAGATCTCCTCAAACGTTTCCATCTTAAAATGTCTATACCGTACAAAAAGGTTTAAGGCTATTCAGGTCCAGTATAATTCTGCATCCCCCATCCTTTTTTGGTCTGGGAAAGATATTGGACACAAACTGATGGCTTTGGTAAACTGCCTTAGCAATTACACCTTTATTACATAAGCTTGCAAGTTCCACCTGAACTTCCAATTGTTCAGTGATACTGAAGTCAAACTCCTTTTTGGAACATGTTGCATGGGTAAATCAGAATTTGCATTAAGCTTTATTCGAAACCCTTCAATAACCTTCAGTATAAACATATCTGAGGTATCACATTAGATCTGTCTACATGAGAACCAGACCCACTTACCTCCTTACCACCTGGCATTCTTCCCCGGCCTCGAGCTGGATATCTCACCTTCCCTGGCGCTGCTACAGCCAAACGCCAACTGCGCTGCATCGTAGCTGGACTCGTCCGTTGCCCGGACCAGTCTCCTCGCTTATAGGGATACTTCCGCTTTAGTGGATATGTGGCTGCTGGCTGCTTAATCAAGCCCACCGTCTTGGCCTCCTCCTCCTGCTCCTTCACCTGCTTTGTGAAATCCTCGCCAAACAGATTTGCCGGTTGCACTGTGCCAGGCTGGCAGAGTGAAGCATATTTAGGGTTGATGGTTGGTCTAAAAGCATTTTTGCGGAGGCAGTTGATCTCAAAGTGGGCACTCCACAATAGCGCCACATCTTTTGTTGTAATTTCGTCATGGCCTCTACATCCACCATCCTGGCAAAGCTCGTTATGCCAGATGCCAGCAACTTTAAAAATATGCTGGAGCTTCACCTCCTCCTGGGCTCTCATTAGTATGCCCATCTTGCCCCAAATCTTCCTGTTCCCAACAGGAACTTTTAACAGGCCACAGTTGATTGGGGCTTCATGCTTCCTTACTGTCTCATCCATTGTCAGCTCCTGTAGCTGATGTGAGACTTGGTAATTTATGCTGGTGGTAAGTTCCTCACCCAGAGGCTCACCAGCGTCCGACGACAGGGCAAACTGTGCTGCACAAGGTGTCAGCTCTGGCCGCTGCATGCCCTCCCGTTGGAAGTCGTCGTCGGACTCAGGGTCAGAGCATATCTGCCCTTCCGCACTCACCTCTTGCAAAGAGGGTGCTTTCAAGCAGGCCTCTACTAGGCACTGCCGGCGGAGCCTTCCGCACGGCCTCCTGCCTGCACAACTCCTCCTGGAGTGTGGGTTTGTGGAGCAGCCCCTGTATGAGCTGCTCCTTTTGGATAACCGCTGGGGCACGGTATCCTGTCCCCGACGGGACTCTCCTGGCCCGACTCTGCGGAGTCAATGGCCCTGACAGACTTGGCTTATGCCTACCGCCCGACTGGCGTTGGCTGTGTACCCGGCTGGGCACTTTGCCAAGTCTGTCGCCGCACAGCTACCGGCTTGCGACTCCCCAGAGGTGACAGGCTGCCTTTCAGAGACTGCGCTCCCGCTGCTCTCTCTCCCCTTGTCCGTAGCACGCCTGCACCTTGATGATTTTCCTTGTTCCTGCATTGTGGGGAAAAAAAACACAGCAACAATTTCTACTTTTTTCTAACTCCTCCAAAGTCTCCCCGACTTTGGTGGAGCTGTAACTACTCGCCTGCAGGAGGAGCTCCGTCCTCCTGCTGCCGGGCGCCAATGTGTCAGACGTAATGACGCACATGCGCCCTAACGGGTCTTCTACACGTAGTCACTCACATGACTCCGAAGTAAAATACCAGGGTAAAAGGAGGCTACAGACGTTTGGCTGTTGAGTAGAGTTACTGCTCGTGGAAAAAAAGCTGGTTTTATGTGTGGCTGTGGCAGATTTGACAGTCCGGAGTCGCCTTCCAGAGGGAAGTGTTTCAAAGAGTTTGTGACCAGGGTGAGAGGGGTCAAGAAATTATATTACCCGCTCCCTTCCTGGCCCTTGCTGTTCATCGATGGGGGGAAGGTTGCAGCCAACAACCTTCTCGGCTGATCGAACGATGCGCTGCAGCCTCCAGTTGTCAAGCTTGGTGGCTGAGCCAAACCAGACCATGATGGAGAAGGTGAGGACAGACTCTATGATGGCAGTATAAAACTGGACCATCATTGCCAGTGGCAGATTGTGTTTTCTCAGCTGCCGCAAGAATTACATCCTCTGTGGGCCTTTTTGGCTGTGTAGTCGATGGTGGCCTCCTATTTAAGATCCCTGGAGATGATGGTTCCAAGGAACTTAAATGACTCCACAGATATGACTGTGGTGTTGTTGATGGTGAATGGGGGGAGAGGAGGGGAAGCTCTCCTAATGTCTACAATCAATTCCATTGTATTAAGAGCATTGAGCTGCAGGTTGTTGCGTTGGCACCAGGACGCCAGCTGTGCCACTTCCTGTCAGTAGGCAGATTCCTCCCCATTCTGGATCAGTCCAATCAGGGTTGTGTCGTCCGCAAACTTGAGAAGCTTGACAAAGGGCGGTGGATGTATGGAATGAGCTGCCGGAGGAGGTAATGAGGCAGGTAATATCATAACATTTAAGCGCCATTTCGACAGGTATATGGATAGGACAGGTTCAGAGGGATATGGGGCCAGTATAGGCAAGTGGGACTAGTGTAACTGAGGCACATTAGTGGGTGTGCGCAAGTTGGGCCAAAGAGTCTGTTTCCACACTGTATGACTCTATACCTATGACTTTATGACTCGATGAGCTGATTGGCCTACTTCTACTTCAAGTCTTACGTTCTTATGAAGTTATTTACAGTATTATAGAATGTCACTGTTTGAGCAAAAATGACAGCAATACATCTTTAAAAAAAATATGTTCTTTATTTTTCCAGATATTCATTGAATATCTTTCCAAACTTTCCAACGAGGCGAATAATAGTTTGGCCTCGATTGAATAGCATAGAAGAGATGTTAGATAGAGCTCTAGGGGCTGGTGGAATCAAGGGATACGGGGAGAAGGCAGGCATGCGTTATTGATTGGGGACGATCAGCCATGATCACAATGAATGGCTGTGCTGGATCGAAGGGCTGAATGGCCTCCTCCTGCACCTATTTTCTATGTTTCTATGAGAAAGACCATTTAATGGCAACTCAAACAACACGAGTGCTCGCTGGCATAGTTTCATCATTCAAAGTCACCCTTCATTACAATAATGGAACACTAGCTAGTTATCCAGGCTTATCACTCAGCACATTGCCGGCCTTATTTGTACAATTATAAACATAGAACAGCAAACAGAACAAATAGAACCATCAGTCCACATTGTCTACGCCGAACATGACGTTAACTATTCTCCTTTGCCTGCACATGATCCATATCCCTCCATTCTTGCTTATGACATACCCATCTAAAAGCATCTTAAATGCCATTATGGTATCTGCCTCCACTACTTGCAGCACATTCCAGTAACCCACCACCTGTGTAAAAAAAGGCCTGCACCACCCATCTCCTTTGATCTTTACCCCCTCCTCCCCGTGCCTTCTAATTTCCTCCCTGAGAAGAAGAGTTTGATTGTCTACCCTATCCATGGATCTTCTCAACCTCTGACCTTCCAGGGAAGATAATCCAAGTTTGTCCAAATTGCCTTTATAAGTAATACCATCGAATCCAGGCAGGATTCTGGTAAACCTGTTCTTCAGATAGACACAAAACGTCTGGAGAGACCTAAAACCTTCCTTCCTTTTCTGCACGAATGCTGCCTGACCCACTGAGTTAATCCAGTAATGTGTGTCTATCTTCACTATAAATCTGCATCTGCAGTTCCTTCTATGCAACCCTACTCTTCACCTGTTTCAAAGCTTTCATATCCTGCCTGTATTGGGATGACAAGAAGCAACCAAACTCCTGCCTGGTTATTAGATAAAAACAAACAGAAAATAAGGTGAAACCCAGCTGATGAAGTAGTCATTGGGTTAAGTAGCATGTGGATCCAAATAGATGGTTGACGTTTCTGTTAGAGATCCTGTATTAGACCCCCCTTTGCATTGAGCTGATACACTCCAGAAACTGTTACTTGTTATTTTCCATCTTGATTCCCGCATCTTCCATCTCCTGTGTCAACGGATTTTGATTATTTATTATTTTGTTTTCAAATATTGCAGGTCTGAGCACAGAGCAGCAACATAATATAATTTCCTAAATGAACACCAGTCATGTTCCCTCAACCTCCTCCGCTTTCCTAATAACTCCATCCCAGAAAACATCCTGGCCAATCCATTCTGCACCCTCTCCAGTGCTGTCACATTCTTCCTTATAGTGAATGACCTGAACCTCCTGCAGTATTCCAGCTGATGTCTGACCAGTGGTTTATTAACAGTGCACACCACCAGACTCAGAAACAGCTTCTTCCCTTTTGTTGTTGGGCTTCTAAATGGCCATTCCATAAGCTAGGCTACAGCATGAATCTCCTCTAACCTTTTGTGGACATTGGACTCTGTCTCTGGAACTGCTGTGCTGCAATGCTGAGAACTATATGCTGCTCTCTGTACCTTCCCCTTCACTCTACCTATTGTACTGGAGTTTAGTTAGATTGTATTTATTGCATTGATTGAAAGATACAGAATGGAAACAGGCCCATAACCCATCGAGTCCGCGCCGACCATCGATCAGCCAGTCACACTAGTTCTAAGTTGCGCACTTCCTCATCCACTCCCTACACACTAGGGCCAATTTATAGAGGCCACAGCCTACAAACTCACACACCTTTGGGATGTGGGTGGAGATCAGAGCATCCAGAGGAAACCCACAAGGTCATGGAGAACGTGCAACTCCACACAGACAGCATCCAATGTCCGGATCAAATCCAGGTCTCTGTTGCTGTGAGGCAGTGGTGCTACCAGCTGAGCCCCTGTGCTGCCTGTATCTGATTTGATTGGATACCAGGCCAAACAAAGCTTTTCACCACTCTATACACATGACAATTATAAACCGAAACCTAAACTTAGAGAATAATTACTCAGCTTTTGTGTTCGACAAGTGAACTCCAGATTCCACACAGCGGTGCGGGCAAGAGGGCTTCAGCAACCTGGACCAATGAATGTCTTCCAGGTCAGAGGTCAGGTCAGAGGTGACATGTACAAGAGAGATGTGTTGCATCTGAACTTGGTAATTCTGTAGATCTGACTATATCATTTAATGAAGGATCACCATTAGAACAAGTATTGAACTTCAAATATCTTGGTGTTTGGCTTGACCCAACGCTTTCATTTACGCAGCATAGTGAGACGATTACTAAAAAACTTAGCTGTAATCTAGCTATTCTTTACCGCCATATAAATTGTTTCACCTTTCAGATGAGAAAATGAATTGTCTCTCAACTACTACTACCAACACTGGATTATGCTGAAATTGTCTATCAGAATACATTTGATATACATCTTCAACCCCTTAATGTAGTTTATAATAGTCTTTGCAGATTTATTTTAAGGTGTCCATATACAACTCACCACTGTTCTATGTACGAAACTTTAAACTGGTTATCCCCCCACGCTCGAAGATGCTACCACTGGTTCCAGTTCATCTTTAAATGCATCCATCTTAATTACCCTTCTTATTTTAAACAAGACCTATTACCATACACACCCTCATATTCACTAAGACATATTCAACAACCCTTCTTTTTCATTCCAAGAACAAAGAAATTGGGAGACGTGCATTTAAATATAAAGCTCCTTCTGACTGGAACACTCTGCCTAGTACCATAAGAACTATTAGTTCATTTCGTCTATTTAAAAATACACTTTTACCATTTCTCATAAAACCATGTACCTGTTTCTAATTATGCTGTAACACATAACGTTTGTTATTATTGGATTTAAGTTAATTAACAATTGATATAAAGTATAACAAGTGGGGATGGAGGAGTTTTGGGTTTGGTGTGTGGGTAGGTGGGTCGATGAGAGCCTTTATGTATGTTATGTCTTGTGCTGTATGTTCTATGTTGGACCCCCTCGAAAACGAGATGATTGTCCATCTCAAGGGGTTATCCATAAATAAACTTGTTGTTGAAACTTGTTGTTGAACTGGTGTGGGACCAATATCCTCGTGGGAAGGTTTGCTAGTGATTGAATAACCGAGTAGACTTGATGGGCCAAATGACCTAATTCTGCTCCTATCACATGAACATGACAAGCTTGAGGTAAGAGGGGAGACAAGCTGCCATATTGAATAGGGAGAATGTTACTGTGGTACCTACAGAGGATAATCTGTGGGGGGAGGAATCGATGTTGACTGTGTCTAAATTTGTAGATCTTGGAAAAATGAATGATTTTAAGGTTGATGGAATTATACTATAGTCTTCAGTAATTAGAGGTGCAAACATTGAGGAGAATCGCAGATAGGTGTCGAACTGATGGCATTGTGATAGTGGAAGATTTTAACCTTGATCTTGACTATGACTGCGATGCTGCTAAGATATTAGTTGGGACTGATTTTTTTTATATGTACCGACTAGTATGTGAATCACCCGAGCGAAGAAATTGCAACAGTCAACTTCCTCATTGCTAATAAGAGTGGGCCATTGTGTGACATGTCAATAAGGGAGCACTTTGAGATCAATGGACATTATGTTATTATGTGCCTTAAAAATATGGCAAAGGAAAGGACTTGGCCACATGTCAAATTCCTAAATTGGGGCAAGGCTAATTTTTACATTATTAGGCAGGGCTGAGGCAAGGAGGCTTTCAGCAGCAGAGAAGTGAAAATGTTTCATTCAGCTCTGTGAGTGTGTCGCATTACTTAATTTGGGAGTTGGCTACCGTAGTAATGGTGGGCAGGTTGTTGCAGCGTGTTTCTTGCAGGATGTGGGAGGTCAGGGACACTGCAGGTGACTCTGACCACAACATCTGTGGGAATTATGTCCAGGTGCACCTCCTGAAGATCCGCGTTAGGGAACTGGAGAAACAGCTGGATGACCTCAAGACCATCTGGGAAAACGAGAACTTCCTGGACAGGACCTACGGTGAGGTCGTCACACTAAGGGTACAGGAAGTGCAAAGGTGGGCGATGACAAGGAAGGGAAGTAAACGTGGAGTGCAGGAGACCTCAGTGGCTGTACCTCTTCAAAACAGGTACACCCTCTTGGGAGCTGTCAGAACAGACAAACCTTCAGGTTTGAGAAGCAGCCAGGGTTGTGCTGTAACTCTGATGTTGAGGCTCAACAGGGAAGAGCGATGTCAGGCAGAGCCACAGTGGTGGGTGACTTAATAATTCGAGGAGCGGACAGGAGATTCTGCGGCAGCAGTCGTGACGCCAGGATGCTGGGCTCCCTCCCTGGTGCCAGGGTCCAGGATGTCTCGGAGCGGCTGCATGACATCCTCAAGAGGGAGGGGGAGCAGCCATTAGTTGCCGTGAATGTTGGCACAAACGATATCGGTAGGAAGAGGAAGGATGTTCTGCAACAGGAGTTTAGAAAATAAGGTCAAAGGCTGAAAAGCTGGACTTCCAGGATAGATATCTCTGGTTTGCTTCCAGTACCTCATGCTGGAGAGGGTAAGAACAGAAAGATGGGAGAGATTCATGTGTGGCTGAGGAGTTGGTGCAAGGAGCAGGGATTTAGATTTCTTGACCATTGGGATCTCTATTGGGGCAGGGGTGACCTGTACAAAAGGGACGGGTTGCACCTTAACTGGAGGCAGTGGTTCGCGAGGTCTACACGGGTGGGTTAAAACGTGATTGGCAGGGGGGTGGGAACTCACACAGGACAGAGGCAGGTGAGAGGTTAAAAGTTCGTATGGGGGGTGGTGAGAGAAAGGTCAGAGGACAGAATAGGCAGGAGAAAGGCGGAGAGCGACGAAGGAAGTTTGGTTTAAACTGCACTTATTTTAATGCAAGGGGCCTGACGGGTAAGGCAGATGAGCTTAGGGCATGGATAGGTACGAGCGACTGGGACGTTGTAGCCATGATTGAAACATGGTTAAGAGAGGAGTAGAATTGGCAGCTCCATGTTATGGGATACAGATGCTTCAGTGGAGACAGGGGTAATTGTAAAAGAGGGGGGGGGTGGGGGTGGTTGCATTGTTGGTTAAGGAGGATGTCACAGCAGTAGTCAGAGGTGACATTATGGATGTCTAGTGAGGCTATATGTGTGGAGCTGAGGAGCAAGAAAGGGATGATCACCTTGTCTGGGTGTAGTGCAGACCACCAAAGAGTCAAGGGGAATTAGAAGAACAAATATGACAGGAGATTGCAGACAGCTGCAAGTCAAATAAGGTTGTTGTAGGAGGGGATTTAACTTTCCTTATATTGACTGGGAAAATCATGGTGTGAAAGGTTTAGAAGGGGTGAAACTTCTCAATGGTCTTCAGGAAAGTTTTCTCCAGCAATAAGAAGAGGGCCCCACATGTGAGACTGCAAGACTTGTTCTTGTCTTGGGAAATTGGGAAGAGCAAGTGAACAGTATTATGAGGAGGAAACTTTTGTGAGTAGTGTCCACTGTTCGATTAGGTTTAAGATAGTTATGGATAGGGACAGAGAGGGCTCACATGTTAAAAAGGTAAATTGGGATAAGGCCAACTTTCAGCGTATGGGAAAAAGTCTCACTCAAGTTGATTGGAGCAGGTTGTTTGAAGGGAAAGGATCATCAGCCAAGTGGGATGGTTTTAAAATGTGCTGACAAAAGCTCAGGATTTGCAAGATCCCTTTTACAGTAAAGGGCAAGGCAGGCAAATGTAAGGAAGCTTGGCTCACAATAGAAATTGTGGCATTGGTTAAGAATATAAAGGATGTAGAGTATCCCAGGACCGGTTTCAGGTTCGAAGGAGCAAAGTAAATAAGGAAATCAGGACAAAAAGGGGCCAGAATATACCTCTGGCAGATAGCATTAAGGACAATCCCAAAAGGTTTTATAAGCCCCCCCCCCTCAATGCGCAGTTGCGGAGGGGGGGGGGCTTGCAGTGACATACACATTAACCACCCCCTCCCCATACACACTAACCACCCCCCCACACACACAATAACCACCCCCACACACACACACACTCACCCTCCCCTACACATACACACTAACCATCTCCCTTGATATTGTATTAATATTATTCATTGGCTCCTTTAACCCCATCCCCGCCCTATCCACTCATGCATAGCCCCCACCTCGCAGGTGTGTCTAGAGAGGGAGGAGGGAGAGGGGAGAAGGGAGAGAGGGGGAGAGAGGGGGGTTGGAGGGAGAGGGGGAGAGGGAGAGAGAGGGATGGAAGGGGTGAGAGGAGGTGTGAGAGAGGGGGGTGTGGAGAGGAGGGGGAGGGAGGAGGGGGAAAGGAGGGGGGAGAGGAGTGGGGAGGGGGAGAGGAGGGGGAGTGGGGAGAGAGTGAGATGGTGGACTTGAACTCAGCGAGCGGGTGGCGCGGACACTGAGTGGGCGGGGCCGACTGCGAGCGGGCGGTGGGCTTCGGGAGCACTTGGGACCTCGGAGGACCTCGGAAGCCAAACCAAATTACTGCGTGTTCAGCGGGTTCAATCCAGAGGGCAGCTGGGCTGCGGGCAGGGCGGAACACTGTGGACGGCTGGCCGAGTGTGAATCGACTGTGAGTCGGCGGCGACCAAATGACTGCGAGTCGGGGTGGGGGCAGGGGTGACGTAACTCGCAGCTCGAGGAAAAAAGTGCCCAACAGGCTGCACGTTGTAAACAGTGCGCAGCGGGCCATGAGGAGCAGAGCCATTGTGATGTCATCTGCTCGTTAACTTAAAAAAAAAATTCAGATTTTAATAAATCTCATGAAATAATTCATCAAATTTTCAGATGAGGCGATTTTTGACATCATGGCGTAAATCGCTATCGGAATATGTAAAAATGTCACCATTAGCGCGTCGTGTTTTTAAGGAGATGTGAATCACAGATGAACATCACACACACAAATACATACACATTTTTACGTTTTACGCACGCTTTGATGTGCCTTCCCGAGCCCCCATTCGCTGTGATGGTATTTCAGTCTCAGTCACAGAGGCCGACGTCAGGAAATCCTTCAGAGGGGTGAACCCTCGAAAAGCGCCTGGACCTGACGGTATTCCTGGTCGTGTTCTAAAAACCTGTGCGGACCAACAGGCTGGAGTTTTTACGGACATTTTCAACCTCTCACTTCTGAAGTCTGAGGTTCCCACCTGCTTCAAAAGGGCATCAATTATATAATTTATGAACCTATATCCAATGATGTATTATTAGTAAATTATTCCATTCCTCTTTATCATGCCTTTTTTTTCTCTTTCTTTCCTACTTTCTATCTATAAAAAAAAACTAGAAGCAGAATCAATACACAACTGATAATATTATTAATGTACGATTGATATACATGAAATGTTTTATTATGATATGTGCTTGCTTCTAATAAAAATATATATCTTTTTAAAAAGGGCATCAATTATACCAGTGCCAAGAAGAGTAAGGTAACATGCCTCAATGACTATCGACCTGTGGCACTAACGCCTGTGGTGATGAAGTGGAGAGGTTGATCATGGCGCAACTCAACTCCTACCTCGACAAAAACATGGACCCACTGTCATTCGCTTACCGCCACAACAGATCAACGGTGGATGCGATCTCGCTGGCCCTCCACTCCGCTCTGGACCACTTGGACAACAAAAACTCATATGTCAGGCTGTTATTCATTGATTACAGCTCGGCATTTAATACTATCATCCCCTCCAAGCTGGTTACCAAACTCGCAGAACTGGGTCTCTGCGCATCCCTCAGCAATTGGATCCTCGACTTCCTCATTCACAGACCACAGTCTGTTCGTATTGGTGGAAATGTGTCAGACTCAATAACAATCAGCACGGGAGCACCTCAAGGCTGCTTGCTCAGCCCCCTGCTGTACTCACTCTATACTCATGACTGCGTAGCCGGACATAGTGCGAACTCCATCATCAAGTTCGCTGACGACACCACTGTTGTGGGACGTATCACTGATAGGGATGAGTCAGAGTATAGAAGAGAGTTCGAGCAACTGTCCAAATGGTGCCAGCACAATAACCTGGCCCTCAACACCAGCAAAACCAAGGAACTGATTGTGGACTTTGGAAGGAGTAGGATGGGGACCCACAGTCCCGTTTATATCAACGGGCCGATGGTTGAAAGGGTCAAGAGCTTCAAATTCCTGGGCGTGCACATCTCTGATGATCTTTCCAGGTCCGAGAACACTGATGCAATTATCAAGAAAGCACATCAGCGCCTCTACTTCCTGAGATGATTACGGAGAGTCGGTTTGTCAAGGAGGACTCTCTCTAACTTCTACAGGTGCACAGTAGGGAGCATGCTGACCGGTTGCATCATGGCTTGGTTCGGCAACTTGAGCACGCTGGAGTGGAAAAGACGACAAAAATTAGTAAACACTGCCCAGTCCATCATCGGCTCTGACCTCCCTTCCATCGAAGGGATCTATCGCAGTCGCTGCCTCAAAAAGGCTGGCAGTATCATCAAAGACCCACACCATCCTGGCCACACACTCATCTCCTTGCTGCCTTCGGGTAGAAGATACAGGAGCCTGAGGACTGCAACGTCCAGGTTCAGGAATAGCTACTTCCACACAGCAAGCAGGCTATTAAACTTGGCTCGGACAAAACTCTGAACATTAATAGCCCATTAACCGTTATTTGAACTTTATCAGTTTATTTATTCATGTGTGTATATATTTATAGAATGGTATATGGACACACTGATCTGTTTTGTAGTCAATGCCTACTATGTTCTGTTGTGCTGAAGCAAAGCAAGAATTTCATTGTCCTATCAGGGACACATGACAATAAACTCACTTGAACTTGAACTTGAACATCCAAGATCAGAGTTTTATAAGTATAAAGATAAGGGGGAAAAGGGAAACTAGAGAGTGGAAGCACTCAGGAATCAAAGCGGTCAACTCTGTGTGGAGCCACAGGAGATGGGAAAGGTCCTCAATGAGTATCACTTCTCTGAATTTACCGAGGATAAAGACAGAGGAACTTGGGATAGTCAATGGAAGTGTACTGAGAGCAGTCAGTGTTACGGTTGAAGAGGTGCGGAAGGTACTATCGTGTATGAAGGTAGACAAATCTACAGGGCCTAATCAAATATATCTGAGGACGTTGTGGGAAACTAGAGAGGAAATTACAGGAGCCCTGGTTGAAATTTACGAGTCGTCTTTAAATACAGGAGAGGTGACGGAAGACTGGAGGGTGGCAAATGTTGAGCCTCTATTCAAGAAGGGCTGCTTAGAAAATGCTGGGAACAAGAGGCTAGTGAGCTTAACATCTGTAGATGGAAATTTACTAAAAGGTATTCTGAGGGAAGAACATACAATCATTTAGATGGACGAGGGCTGATTAGGGATAGTATGGTTTTGTACGTGCGAGGTTGTGTCTCATAAATCTGATTGTGTTTTATGAAGAAGTGGCCAAAAAGGTAGATGAAGGCAGAGGTGTAGTTGTTGTATATCTGGACTTCAGTAAAGCATTCGCCAAGCCTCCTCATGGTTGGCTGCTCGAAGGTTCGATCACATGGGATCCAAGGAGAGATAGGTGAATGGATAGAAAATCGGCGTCATGGAAGGAAGCAGAGGGTGATGGTGGAAGGTTGTTTCTCGGACTGGAGGCCTGTGAATAGTGGTGTGCCTCAGGGTTCGGTACTGGACCCATTACTATTTGTCATCTACATCACTAATTTGGATGAGTACATACAGGGCAAGATTAGCAGGTTTGCAGGCGATACAAAAGTGGGTGGTTTTGCAGATAGTGAAGATGGTTGTGAAAAATTCTGGCAGGATGTTGATCAATTGGCCAAGTAGGCTGAGGAATGGTTGATGGAATTTAATGCAGAGAAATGAGAGGTGTTGCATTTTGGGAAGTCTAACATGGGCGGGATCTATGCAGTGAATGGTAGGGCTCCAGGGAGTGTTGTAGAGCAGAGGGATCTAGGGGTGCAGGTGCATAGTTCCCTGAAGGTGGATTGGGTGACCAAACAGGCCTTTGCCACTTTGGCCTTCATCTACCATAGTATAGAAGTTGGGAGGTTATGTTGCAGTTGTATAAGACGTTGGTGAGGCCACATTTATATAGTTTTGTGTTCAGTTCTGGGCACCATGTTATAGGAAAGATATTGTCAAGCTTGAAAGGGTTCAGAGAAGATTCACGAGGATTTTGCCAGGACTACAAGGGTAGACCTTTTGGGAGATGTTGGGTCGGCTGGGACACTATCCCTTGAAGCAGGTGGTTGAGGGGTGATCTTATAGAGGTGTATAAGATCATGGGAGGAATTGATCGGGTAGATGCCCAGAGTAAGTTTATTCGAGGACCAGAGGACTTAGGTTTAAGGTGTAGGGGAAAATATTTTTATCAGAATCTGAGGGGTGCTCTCTCTATCCTTTTTCTTATTAAAGTTTAAAATAAGAAGTGGTACAAGAAATGTATAATTTTATGTTTGTTTGAGATCACTGCACTGTACAATACTTCTAATTAAAAAAAAATTAAAAAATAAAAGAATCTGAGGGGTAACTTTTTCACACAAAGAGTGATGGATATATGGAACATCCCTCGATGTTTGGAGGGATATGGACCAAATGCCGGTGTTGGCAATTTGGGCCGAAGGGCCTGTTTCCACACTGTATCACTCTCTGACTATGACTCTATGTGGCCAGTGGGGAGTGGGAGAGGGAGGGAACATAAAAAGTGGGAAAAAAAGACAGTAGTTTGGTCTTGTTAGAGTAAAAACAAGGCTGCCAGTATTAGATTCAGATTCAGATTCAGATTCAACTTTATTGTCATTGTGCAGTGTACAGTACAGAGACAACGAAATGCAGTTAGCATCTCCCTAGAAGAGCGACATAAATATGAGCAGTAAATAAATAAATCTAATAAATCCTGGTGGGAGGAGTGTCCGGGGGGGGGGGGGGGTGTGATTGGCAGTCACCGAGGTACAGTGTTGAGTAGTGTAACCGCCGCAGGGAAGAAGCTGTTCCTGGACCTGCTGGTCCGGCAACGGAGAGACCTGTAGCGCCTCCCGGATGGTAGGAGGGTAAACAGTCTGTGGTTGGGGTGAGAGCAGTCCTTGGCGATGCTGAGCGCCCTTCGCAGACAACGCTTGCTTTGGACAGACTCAATGGAGGGGAGTGAGGAACCGGTGATGCGTTGGGCAATTTTCACCACCCTCTGCAGTGCTTTCCGGTCGGAGACAGAGCAGTTGCCATACCATACTGTGATGCAGTTGGTAAGGATGCTCTCGATGGTGCAGCGGTAGAAGTTCACCAGAATCCGAGGAGACAGATGGACCTTCTTTAGTCTCCTCAGGAAGAAGAGACGCTGGTGAGCCTTCTTGACCAGAGTTGAGGTATTGTTGGTCCAAGAGAGGTCATCGGAGATGTTGACCCCCAGGAACCTGAAGCTGGAAACACGTTCCACCTCCCTCCCGTTAATGTGGATGGGGGTGTGCGTGCCGCCCCTAGACTTCCTGAAGTCTACAATGAGCTCCTTGGTCTTCTTGGAGTTAAGGGCCAGGTTGTTGTCAGCGCACCATGCTGCTAGGAGCTGGACCTCCTCCCTATAGGCCGACTCATCGTTGTTGCTGATGAGGCCAATCACCGTTGTATCATCTGCATACTTGATGATGGTGTTAGTACCATGTACAGGTGTGCAGTCGTAGGTGAAGAGGGAGTAGAGGAGGGGGCTCAGCACACAGCCCTGTGGAACGCCGGTGTTCAGGGTGAGGGTTGAAGAGGTGTGCTTGTCTAACCTAACAGACTGAGGTCTGTTGGTTAGAAAGTCCAGTATCCAGTTGCAGAGGGAGGGATCGATGCCCAGGTCACCGAGTTTGGTGATCAGTTTAGAGGGTATGATGGTGTTGAATGCTGAGCTGTAATCGATGAACAGCATTCTTACGTAAGTGTCTCTGTTGTCGAGGTGGGAGAGGGCGGAGTGAAGTGCCGTTGAGATGGCATCCTCCGTACTCCTGTTCTTGCGGTAGGCAAACTGATAGGGATCCAACGTGGGGGGTAGGCAGCCTTTGAGGTGTGCCAGGACCAGCCTCTCGAAGCACTTGGCGATGATGGGGGTAAGTGCAACTGGGCGGAAGTCGTTGAGGCTTGCCGCAGTGGAGTGTTTTGGCACCGGCACAATGGAGGTGGATTTAAGGCACGTGGGCACAACTGCTTGGGCAAGTGACAGGTTGAAGATGTCAGTCCAGACGTCTGTCAGCTGCGCAGCACAGGCCCTGAGGACGCGCCCGGGGATGCCGTCGGGGCCAGCAGCCTTACGTGCATTAGTCCTACTCAGTGCCACGTAGGGAATGTCAATTGAAGAAGAATATTCAATCAATCAATCAATCAATCAAGTTTTATTTGTCACTTGCACATAAGTGCAAGTGAAATGAATTTGCCAGCAGCGGTACAGTAAAAAAGAACACACAATACACAATAAAAAATAAAAAAATAAAAAAATAAAAAATAAAAAAATGTAACACAAACATCCACCACAGCATTCATCACTGTGGTGGAAGGCACAACATTTGGCCAGTCCTCCTCTATTTTCCCCCGTGGTCGGGACCACAACCCTCCGCAGCCACCACTGCGGGCATCCAGATGTACAGACAGGGTAAGTCCAGGTAAGTCCTGAATCGTTGCCTCCCCACCGGAGACCGCGGCTTCAAGATGGTGTAGGCGGTCGAAGATTTAAACTCCCCACCGCGCCGCAGCCAGAAGCACCGCAGACCGCAGGGCCGGCGGTCCCAGCTCCTCTCCAGGGATCCACGGCGAGGGACCCCGCTCTGGACGGTGGAGCTCTGACGTGGCCCTGTGGGATCAAGTGAATCCATTAATGTGTATAGAGGAGAGGTAAATGTAAGATAAATCTAGAGGGAATAACATGGAGAAATTAGTGGTTTAGTTTAGAAACATTCAAAAAATTGGTGCAGGAAGAGGCCATTGGTCCTTTGAGCCTGCACCACCATTCATTGTGATCATGGCTGATCATCCACAATCAGTAACCCATGCCTGCCTTCTCCCCATATCACTTGATTCCACTAGCCCCTCGAGCTCTATCTGACTCTCTCTTAAATTCATCCAGTGAATTGGCCTCCACTGCCTTATGTGGCCGAGAATTCCACAAATTCACAACTCTCTGGGTGAAAAGGTTTTTTCTTATCTCAATTTTAAATGGCCTCCCCTTTATTCTGCCAGAAAGCTGATTTACAAATGTGTGGAAAAGCCTCTCACGGACTGAGCCGTCCAGATTTCCTTGTCAGTGGGACAAGGTTAGGGCAGGGAGCCAGTCTGTGGCGAGTCGTTAAACGTACGTGTGGCAAAGTGATGTGCAGCTGCCCTCTGCTGGCGGGGTGCAGAGCTACAACCGATTCTGCTCCAAATGTGTTTTTAATAACAAACGTCCAGAGGAACTCCACGCTGTGGTAATTGGTGACAGCTTCCTCACAGATATATGATCATTTTGCAGTTGAACATTGAGATCAGTTGAAAGAAAACATGAACCCTTCCCATCTAACATAGAACTAATGTGAATGGTCGGCATGGACATGTGGGGCTGAAGGGCCAGTTTCCACGCTGTATCTTTCAATCAATCCTGACTAATGGGAGGTTTGGCAAAACAAAATATACACGTCCAGAGGAGATAAAACAGGTACATACCACGTATCAAGCAGCACAGTGGTGCAGCCCACAGAACTGCTGCCTCAAAGCCCAGAGACCAGGGTGAGATCCTGACCTCCAGCTCTGTCTGTGTGGAGTTTACATGTTGTTCCCTTGAGTATGCCAGGGTGCTGCAGTTTCCTCCCAAAGAAATAGAGAACATACAGGAGAAAAGATGAAATGCGAGGTAAGCGTGCCAATAATGTAAAAGAGGATGGCAAGAATTTCTTCAGTTATATAAAGAGCAGGAAAGTGGCTAGAGTGGACGTTGGACCACTGGAGAATCATGCAGGAGAAGTGATAATGACAATAAAGAAATAGCAGAGGAGTTGAAGAACTGTTTTACATCAGTCTTCACAGTGGAAGACACCAATAATGAAATTAATTATGGAAGTTAGTGGAGTGGCTATTACTGGGGAGAAGGGAAGCTGAAAGGGCTGAAGGTGGATAAGTCACCTGGACCAGATGGACTGCACCCTCGGGTTCTGAAAGAGGTGGCTTTAGAGATTGTGGAGGCATTGATAGTGATACGTCAGGAATCAATAGAGTCAATAGTGCTAGAGTCAATAGTGGTTCCAGATGATTGGAAAACTGCCAAAATTACCCTGCTGCACAAAAAGGCAGCAAGGCAGAATAGTGGGTGGTTAGTCTGACGTCAGTGGTTGGTAAGATTTTAGAGTCCATTATAAAGGATAAGGTTACGGACTAAGAAGTTCATGATAAAATAGGCCAGTCAGCATGGTTTTGTGAAAGGGAGGTCTTGCTTGACAAATTTGCTGGAATTCTTTGAAGAAGTAAATAGCAGGACAGATAAAGGAGAGTCAGTAGATGTTGCTTAATGTCAAATGTCACTTAGATGTTCAGAAAGCCTTTGATACGGTGCCACACTGTCGGCTGCTTTGGAAAATAAGAGCCCACGGTATCAAAGGGCAGATACTAACATGGATAGCAGGTTGGCTGGATGGCAGAAGACAGAATGGCAATAAAGGGGACTTTTTCTGGTTGGTTGCCAGTGATTAGTGGAGTTCCGCAAGGGTCAGTGCTGGGGCCACTGCTCTTCGCATTGTATATTAATGAATTGGGCGAGGAGATTGAAGGTTCTGTGGCAAAGTTTGTGAATGATATGAAAATAGGTGGAGGGGCAGGTAGTGTAGAGAAAGCAGGACTCTGCAGAAGGACCTGGACAGGTTAGGAGAGTGGACAGAGAAGTGGCAGATGAAATATAGTGTTGCAAAGTGTGGAGTCGTGCATATTGGTAGAAGAAATAAAGGCGTAGACTATTTTATAAATGGGGTGAGAATCCAGAAATTGGAGGTGCAAAGGTACTTGGGAATGCTGGTGAAGGATTCCCAAAAGAAAATCAAAAAGAAAGCAAACTCAATGCTAGCATTTATTTCAAGAGGGCTTATATATGAAAAATGTAATGTTGAGGTTCCATAAAGCGCTTGGTCAGGCCGCGTTTGGAATATTATGAGCAATTTTGCACACCATATCTGAGGTAGGATGTGCTGGCTCTGGAGAAGATCCAGAGGTTTACAGAATGATCCTAGGATTCAGTAGGTTAACTCATGATGAGTGTTTGGCGGCACTGGGCCTGTATTCACTGGAGTTTAGAAGAATGTGGGGGGACCTAACCGAATAGTGAAAGGCTTGGATAGAGTGGATGTGGAGAAGATGTTTCCACTAGTGGGAGAGTCCAGGACGAGAGGTCATAGCCTCAGAATTAAAGGATGTTCTTTTAGGAAGGAGATGAGTAGAAATTTCTTTCGTCAACGGGTGGTGAATCTGTGGAATTCTTTGCAGCAGAGGTCATCAGAGGATATTTTTAAGGCAGAGATAGATAGATTCTTGATTAAAGGTGTCAGAGGTTATGGGGAGAAGGCAGGAGAATGTGGTTAGGAGGGAGAGATAGATCAGTTATGATTGAATGGTGGAGTAGACTTGATGGGCCGAATGGCCTAATTCTACTCCTATTACATAACCTTATGATAATATAGGTTTAAGGTGAGGGGGTTTAATAGGAACCTGAGGGGTAACTATTTTACACAAAGGGTGGAGCTGCTGGAGGAGTTAGTTTAGGCAGGGACTGTCTCAATGGTTAAGAAACATTGAGACAGGCACATGGTTAGGATAGGTTTACAGGGATATGGGCCAATCACAAGCAGGTGGGACTAGTGTTGATGGGACACAGTGGTCAAAGTGGGCTGATGGACCAGTTTCCACACTGTATCACTCGCTGACATGCTTTATGAAGGTCCACTGACTGGGTTAGGTGAATCAGGAGAGTGTTGGTGGGTTTGGGAGAGAGAACAGGGCACGCGGACATAAGTGGGGAAGTGATGGATTTGCTCTGAGATCTGACAACTCCTTCACCCAATCATATAACATTACCTGCAAACATCTTCATACATAGCACAAAGTAGAAACTTCTTAGTGCATAGAGAAACATACCATTGAAGGCAACCAATCACGGGTGACGTTGAGGAGACACAGAAACAAAGTAGAAATATCTTTAGGGCAATAAGAAACTTATAGGTGCAGGTCACCCTTATGCACCAATCACAAGCATGCATTAAGCATCAGTGTTCTGGAGCTCCTGCAAAGCCCAGACTTTGTGGCAACCAATGGGTCGCAGGTGCAGAAGCTTCCTGAAAGTTCTGCAAAGTTCTAGACTTAGTGGAGCCAGGTCCAGCAACTTGCAAAATGATGTCATCAGCCCATTCTTACAGACACCCACTTCCCATTTCCCAAGTATCCAAACCCCTGCATATTTACATTCCCCCCTTTTATCATTCCATGATAACCAACTCTTCCCATAAATTATCTTTATAAGCAGGGTGAAATGACAATAGTCCATGATTCAGTAGTCCAGCAGTAATGATGATCATGTTTCCATAAGTCTCTGCTTCCCGGGTTTGCATGGGCATGGATCCTCTTGAGCCCATCACATTAGCATTAGGGTATCTAGATGAAATCTCATTGGATCCTATACCCTGTCAATCTAGTTTAAACCTTCCTGTTTGGTACTTGGAAACCTGCTGCCAGGTTATGGTTCCCCCTCACTATAGTTCTGTCTCAACTCACTGTACCTGCTGTGCCTCAGAGCCAGGACCTACAGTATGGCACAGATTACTGTTATTGCTCTCCTTTGAATGTCCATCTTTCCATATCCTTCCAAACCTGTCCTATCCATGTACATATCTAACTGTTTCTTAAATGTTTTTTTTGATTATTTATTTAGTTATACATCTTTGAAGTAAGATTGCTGTCCTGTTTCTCACCAGCTGTGGGGTGATCTTACAGAGGTGTATAAAATTGAGGGGAATAGATAGGATAAACGCAGTCTTTTACCCAGGGTAGGGCCATCAAGAGCAAGAGGTCATGGGTTTAAGGTGTTAGGGGCAAGATCTAATATTGTAATACTTGACAGTTCTGACGGTAGGTTATTACCCCAACAAGCGACCCATCCTTGCTCCACAGATGTTGCCGGTGTTTCTAACAACCAGTTGTCTTTGTCTCGGTCCTGCAGAAGCTGCAGTATTTTATTTCCAGATTGACCTTTCATGTCTCCCTGTTCTCCAACTTCCTTTCCTGTTGGTTTGAAGATTGACAGGGGCAGGCCTTGGTTGATGACAGCAATGGATTGTGAAAAATGATTAAAACCATCTCTGGTCAGTATTCATTTCCATCAGTAGCTTGAATTACTTGGGAATAGGTCAAAAATCCCGGGTTGTACATTAATCTGTGTGTAATGTATGCCTGTCAAGTGTCCCTCCCTATATATTTATCCACTTTGGAATCCCTCTGATGTAGACTTCTCTTACACGCTGCTAAGGAAAACATTTTATTAAAGGCTGGATAGTTTATAAATGGGACACTTAGTTAAAGTTTGAAAGTCATCAATATGATTTAGTTCATTACATTCCTCATGAGCATTCATTTCATGCATTTATAAATTAAGGAATTTGCAAAGGCACCAATGTTTAGTTTAACTTAGTTTAGTTTAGTGATACAGGACGGAAACAGGCCCTTCGGCCCACCGGGTCCACATCGACCCACGAACCCTGGACATTAACGCTATCCTAAGCTCTAGGGACAATTTTTACGCTTATACCAAGCCAATTTTCGAAAACCTACATACCTGCACGTCTTTGGAGCGTGGGAGGAAACCGAAGATCTTGGAGAAAACCCACGCAGTCACGGGGAGAACGTACAAACTCCGTGCAGACCGCACCTGTAGTCGGGATTGAACCTGGGTCTCCAGTGTTGCAAGCGCTGTATGGCAGCAACTCAACCGTTGCGCCGTGGTGCCACCCTAATTGGTAATTCAAGCAGCTGATGGAAATATACTTGGAAAAGATGAAAATATAGAGTAATAAGAAATATTTTCCAAAGGTTAAGACAGGCAAAACTGGTGACTTCTGCAGTGTGGTGTTTACATTCTTTGCAGAATTCAGATTCTGATAAAGCACTTGGGCTACAGGTTCATATGTGGGGTGGGAGATTGCAACCTTCACCTGGTTGACCTGTTTCGACGAATGCAATCAACCTGGCATGATCAATCAAGTAAGATCAAATATAACAAGTTGTCCTACAACTTTAGTCTGTGCACGCCATACGCAAGAAGAAGACGGTTCATATGTGTCTTGTTTCATCTGTGTGTAGGGCATTTGTATGCTAATTGGAAGGCGTAAACATGTGCACTCTCTGTCCAATGGCTGATAAGAAGTTAGATCAAGAACTTAAACAGTGTGCCCTTTGTTTTGCAGTTGTGAAACAGGCGCATTGATTGAAAGATCCGGCATGAAAATAGGCCATTTGGCCCACCAAGTCAATGCTGACCGCCGATCACCCATTCACACTATTTCTATGTTAACCCTCTTTTCATCCACTCCCTACACGTTAGGGACAATTTAAAGGCAAATTAACCTACAAACCCACACTTCTATGGGATGCAAAGAAAGGGGTGTACCCCAATAGACCCAATACGGTCACAGAGAGAACATGCAAACTCCACATTGACAGTACCCGAGGTCAGATCGATCCTGGTTTTCTGGTGCTGTGAGGCAAGAACTCTACCAGCTGTGCTACTGTGATAACCACTGTTCTGCTACTTCCACTTCTAACAACTGGAGAAGCAAATTCACTTTGGTTTGATCTTATCTCCAGAACTAACGTGCACTCCACTGCTGAACCCATCTGTGGCTTCCATGCAAGCTCGATCAAATGCAGACGTCAGAGATGGGATGTTGATCAGTTGCCATCTTTTATGTTTAATTCTGTTGGTGTCCTGCTTATCTTCGCGCAGCTGCCCTAGAACACGACAGCGAAGAAAATGGCACTGGCCACCACCGATTGGTAGAACATTTGCAGCATCTTACTGCAGACATTGAAGGAGCGAAGCCTCCTCAGAAAGTAGAGACGGCTCTGTCCCTTCTTGTACAGTGCCTCAGCGTTCCTGGATCAGTCCAGTTTACTGACAAGGCAAACTTCAAGGTACTTGTTCTCCTTGGTCAACTGCACATCCACACCCTGATAGAGACAGGGGTGTTCCTCTCCTCCTAAAGTCCACCATTATCTCCTTAGTCTTATCAGTGATGAGCTGCAGCTGTTTCGGTCCACACCATTCAACAAAGTCATTGACTACACATCTGTATCCAGCTTCCCTCCCCTTACTGATACAGCCCACAATTACAGAGTCATCCGAAAACTTCTGCAGGTGGCAGGAATCCGCGTCGTATCTGAAGTCCGAGGTGTAGATGGTGAACAGGAAGGGAGAGAGGACCGTCCTCTGTGGAGCCCCTGTGTTGGTCACTACAATGTCCGAGACACAGTTCTGTAGCCTGATGTACTGTGGTCGTCCAGTCATGTAGTTGGTGATCCAGGACACCAATGGAGCTTCCTCTCGCAACTTCATCAGTTTGCTCCCTCGAAGTGCAGGGATGACGTTAAAAGCACTGGAGAAGTTTAAAAAAACATGACTCACAGTGTTCCTGGTTTATCCAGGTGAGCATTGGAACAATAGAGCAGGTGGAAGATGACATCTTCAACTCCTTTTTTTGTTAAGCAAACTGCAAGGGGTCCAGGTAGGGTTTAAACAGGGGTCGCGGGTGAGTGAACACCAGCCTCTCCAGGGACTTCATGATGTGTGAAGTCAGCACCACCGGTCTGTAGTCATTGGAGGAGCTGGGATGCGTCCTCTTTGGTACAGGAACCAGGCAGGATGTCTTCCACATCACAGGAACCCTCTCCAGGCTCAGGTTGAAGATATGCTGGAGTACTCCGCACAACTGGCTGGTACACTCCTTGAGTACCCTAGGGCTGACACTATCGGGGCCAGTGGCATTGCCTGGGCGGAGTCTGCTCAGCCCCTTCCTCACCTGCTCAGCCTTGATGGTCAGGCTCGGTAAAGAAAGAGCAGAGGAAGTGGACCAGGGGGATTAAGAGGGAGAGTCTGTCAGGGAGCAGGGGGGAGGGTGGGCAGAGGTCCCTCAAATCAATTAACAAGCAGGTTTAGCTCATTGGTCCAGTCCTGATTGCTTCCCTCCCTTGACCACTGGTCAGCTTGTAGACTGTAATGCTCTTCATCCCGCTCCACACATCCCTCATGTTGTTCTGTTGGAGTTTCAGCTCCAGCTTCCTCTTGTCGTCGTCCTTGCCCTGTCTTAGACTCATCTACCTGTTTCACCTACTCCCTGTCACCATTTCTGAAGGCCCTCTTCTTCTGGTTGAGAAGGGCCTTGATGACACTGGTGACCCCGGGCTTGTTGTTGGGGAAACAGTGTACAGTCTCTTCAGCGACATTATCCACACAGAAATTGATGTAACTGGAAACATAGTCCATGAGCTCATCAATATCCTCCGCATGAGGACCACAGAGTGCACCCCAGTCTGTGACCACAAAATAGCCCTGTAGAGCGTCACAGGCCTCCTGTAACCACCTCCTCACTGATCTTGTGGTCACGGGCAGCCTCTGGACCATTGACCTATATCTGAGTAGGAGATGGACCAAGTTGTGGTTGGATCATCCCAGTGGCGAAAGGGGTATGAGCCTTACGGCTCTTTAACACTGGCATACAGCAGGTCCAATGTTTTCATATCCCTGGTGGGACAGTCAACAAACTGAAGTAAAGTGGTTAAGGTAGCGTCCAGAGTCACGTGGTTGAAATCCCACAAGAAAGACAGTTAATCTCATTGGAAAGTTCGTAAGGAGCTTGTCATAGTGGATACAGGAAGGGCATGTGAAATATAAACATGATCCAACTGACATGAGGGACTGAGAGACCAGGTCTCCTTTTATTACTTATGTCCCCATGTAATGTTGCTAACATGGCAGCCATTTTGACCAAAGCAAGCTACCTTAAGCAGCAATGAAATAACTGACCAAATAATTTACTTACAGTGAAGTTGGTTAAAGATTCAACATTGACCAGGGATTTGTATAAAACTACACTTCATTCTTGTTTTCGAGCAATATCAGGATATTGAATATCTTGTATGTTCAATATCTACTCAAGAGATCTGGCTTAAAGATACTTTGGAAACAATGAATTTCTGGCAGCGCAAGACTCAATCAACAAGTTTGGTTTAAACCCGGATCTGCAGTTTTTTCTCACACACTGAGCAATTTTTATTGTTTTTTGAGATAGGAATTAATGTACTTTGGGTGAGTAATAAATAGACCGCCCTGCTGGACTTTCAATGGTTTTGTAACTTCCTTGGTGATAGGGGCCCTCTTGTAGGGATTAGATATTATATGTGTGCAATGGTCCCAACACTTGCTTCTGGTGTGGGCAAGAACTCCTCTTTTTAAACCTTAGCCAATATGGCAGGCAGTTTGTCAGCTTCCCTGTATTCTGCGACCTTGGGTTTCAACACTATGTATGGAACATAAACGCATGTGGACCCAATTCCTAGTCTCAGTCCAAAAAACCCGGATACAAGCCTGAGTGACTCTCTGACATGACCTTGACAAATAAATATTCCCAGGGCATGGATACAGCTGCAGCTAATTTTTTTATTGAGCCTTTCCAGTTCAAATTCACAACACTTTCTCAACTGAGATTTCAGCTCGTATTCCTTTTCAAAACAGTTTACAAATGCTGTCAATTTAAGGTAAATTCTGTACTTTCTTGAATAGAGAGAGAGCCAATGCTTATTTTGATCTGAAAAAATAACACTGTTTCGGCAGAGAAGTTCACTTTGTCTATCAAGTTTAATCCTGCTCTTAAAAAGCATTTCCCTTTTTGCTGTAACAAACCAATCTGGACCCAGTCCAAGGTCTAAATCTCCTCATCACCGTCAAGTCATTTAATAAACTTGCAGCTGGTTAAGATTCGACAGGTGGATGGACACAGATGTCGGGATAATCTACTGCCAAGAGGTTTGGCACATCAAGAAACAGATTGGATGTTTGAATATTGATGTCCAGCTTGATCACACTCTGCACTTTTGTTAAGGAGAATATTATGAATGGTGTTAGGTAGACTGATGGGACTGAAGGCTGATAAATCCCCAGGGCCTGATGGTCTGCATCCCAAAGTACTCAAGGAGGTGGCTCTCGAAATCGTGGATGCATTGGTGATCATTTTCCAATGTTCTATAGATTCTGGATCAGTTCCTGTGGATTGGAGGGTAGTTAATGTTATCCCACTTTTCAAGAAAGGAGGGGAGAGAATGCAGGGAAATATGGACGTTAGCCTGACATCAGTGGAAGGAAAGATGCTTGAATCGATTATTAAAGATGTAATAGCGGCACATTTGGATCGCAGTGACAGGATCGGTTAAAGTCAGCATGGATTTATGAAGAGGAAATCATATAACCATATAACCATATAACAATTACAGCACGGAAACAGGCCATCTCGACCCTTCTAGTCCGTGCCGAACACGTATTCTCCCCTAGTCCCATATACCTGCGCTCAGACCATAACCCTTCATTCCTTTCCCGTCCATATAACTATCCAATTTATTTTTAAATGATAAAAACGAACCTGCCTCCACCACCTTCACTGGAAGCTCATTCCACACAGCCACCACTCTCTGAGTAAAGAAGTTCCCCCTCATGTTACCCCTAAACTTCTGTCCCTTAATTCTCAAGTCATGTCCCCTTGTTTGAATCTTCCCTACTCTCAATGGGAAAAGCTTATCCACGTCAACTCTGTCTATCCCTCTCATCATTTTAAAGACCTCTATCAAGTCCCCCCTTAACCTTCTGCGCTCCAAAGAATAAAGCCCTAACTTGTTCAACCTTTCTCTGTAACTTAGTTGCTGAAACCCAGGCAACATTCTAGTAAATCTCCTCTGTACTCTCTCTATTTTGTTGACATCCTTCCTATAATTAGGCGACCAAAAATTGTACACCATACTCCAGAATTGGCCTCACCAATGCCTTGTACAATTTTAACATTACATCCCAACTTCTATACTCAATGCTCTGATTTATAAAAGCCAGCACACCAAAAGCTTTCTTTACCACCCTATCTACATGAGATTCCACTTTCAGGGAACTGTGCACAGTTATTCCAAGATCCCTCTGTTCACCTGCATTCTTCAATTCCCTACCATTTACCATGTACGTCCTATTTTGATTTGTCCTGCCAAGATGTAGCACCTCACACTTATCAGCATTAAACTCCATCTGCCATCTTTCAGCCCACTCTTCCAACCGGCATAAATCTCTCTGTAGACTTTGAAAATCTACTTCATTATCCACAGCCCCACCTATCTTAGTATCATCATGCTTGACAAATCTTCTGGAATTTTTAGATGATGTAGCAAGTAAGATGGACAAGGGAGAGCCAGTAGATGTAGTGTACCTGGACTTTCAGAAAGCCTTTGATAAGGTCCCGCACATGAGATTAACGGGCAAAATTAGAGCAATATGGTATTGGAGGTAGGGTATTGGATAGAAAATTGTTTGGCAGACAGGAAACAAAAAGTAGGGATTAATGGGTCCCTTTCAGAATGGCAGGCAGCGACTAGTGGGGTGCCACAAGGCTCGGTGCTGGGACCGCAGTGATTTACAATATACATCAATGGTTTAGATGAAGGAATTAAAAGTAACATTAGCAAATTTGCAGATGACCCAAAGCTGGATGGCAGTGTGAACTGTGAAGAAGATGCTATGAGGATGCCGGGTGATTTGGACAGGTTTGTTGAGTGGGCAGATGCATGGCAGATGCAGTATAATGTGGATAAATGTGAGGCATGAACGGGAAGGCAGAATGGTGTCAGGTTAGGAAAAGGGGAAGTACAACGAGACCTGGGTGTCCTTGTACATCAGTCACTGAAAGTAAGCATGCAGGTACAGCAGGCTGTGAAGAGAGCTAATGGCATGTTGGCCTTCTTATCAAGTGGAGTTGAGTATAGGAGCAAAGAGGTCCTTCTGCAGTTGTACAGGGCCCTGGTGGGACCACACCTGGAGTATTGTGTGCAGTTTTGGTGCCCTAATTTGAGGAAGGACATTCTTGTATTGAGGGAGTGCTGCGTAGATTGACAAGGTTCATTCCCCGGATGGCGAGACTGTCGTATGATGAAAGAATAGAGCGACTGGGCTTGTATTCACTGGAATTTAGAAGGATGAGAGGCAATCATATAGAAACATTTAAAATTAGTAAGGGATTAGACATGCTAGTTGCAGGAAATATGTTCCCGATGTTTGGGGAGTTCAGAACCAGGGGCCACAGTTTAAGGATAAGGGGTCAGCCATTTAGAACTGAGATGAGGAAAAACTTTTTCACACAGAGAGTGTGAATTTGTGGAATTCTCTGCCTCAGAAGGCGGTGGAGGTCTATTCACTGGATGCATTCAAAAGAGAGTTAGATAGAGTTAAGACTAGCTGAATCAAGATTTTAGGGGAGAAGGCAGGAACGGGGTACTGATTATGGAAGATCTGCCATGACCACATTGAATGACGGTGCTGGCACGAAGGGCCGATTGGCCAACTCCTGCACCTATTGTCTTTGTATCTATGTATCTATGTAATCTGAGGGGTAACATCTTCACACATCGTGTGGCGGGTGTATGGAACAAACTGCCAGAGGAGGTAGTTGCGGCTGGGACTATCCCAATGTTTAGGAAACAGTGAGACAGGTACATGGATTGGACAGATTTGGAAGGATATGGACCAAATGCAGGCAGATGGGACTAGTGTAAGGAAGTAAGTAAGTAAATTTTATTTATATAGCACGTTTAAATCAACTCGTGTTGAAACCAAGGTGCTTTACATAAAATAAATAATTAAGTTTCCGTACATCCATAGAAAATTAAAAATAAGAAAAATGACACAACAGGTTATAGAATTCAACATGAACGCCCCCCCCACAACAGAATCAAAAAATGTCCACTGTGGAGAAAGGCATCAAAAAGTTAAGTTCTCCTCCTCTGTGAATCAACCGAGGTCGGGGCCTATTTGTGGCCTCCGCAGCCAGACCGATGTTTTTTGGCCCTCTTGCCGGAAAGCTGGAACTCCAGTGTCTGGTGAACACTCTTCTGTAGCTTGGAATGTCTGGAGCGGCCGCTCCCTCCCCGGAGACCGCGGCACCCGAAGTCCTCAGGCTCCGACTCTGGTGATCTCGGATCCCAGGCTCAGCGGTGTTCCAAATCCAGCGCCGCCCGTGGCTGGACGCTCCGCAGCCACAGCTCCTCGGATGTTGGAGTCGCCGGTCACCGCACTCCGGAGCTTACCGCACGGCGACCCGGTAAGGCATCGCCCGCTCCATGTTGGTGTCCCAGCGCTGTGCCGCCATCGAAGCTGTAGTCCTGGCCGGTCCTGACAGGAAACGCCGCTCCAGTCCGATGGTGGGCCGTGAGGAAGGGGTGAAGAAACAGCTCGGAGCGAAGCCGCCTCTCCGACCAGGTAGAGGACTAAGAAATAAAGTTTCCCCCTTCCCCTCCCCCACCCACCACATAAAAGACCTCCAACTAACATTTTGTTTTTTAACAGGACAAAAAATAAAAATAAAAAAGGGTGAAAGGGCAGACTGCAGACTGTAGCTGGAACATGTTGGCCCATGTGGGCAAGTTGGGCTGAAGGGCCTGTTTCCACACTGTGTCACTCTATGACTCTTTGATTCTTGAGGGATCCCATTCCCTTTCCAGTTACCCTTTTTCCCTTAATGTACATACAATCTCTTGAGGTTATCCTTTATGTTATCTGCCAGAGCCATTTTGCCCTCTTGATTCTCTTTTTTTGCTTGCTCCTTTGTTCCCAAAACTCCTCCCGGGATACACCAGCAGCCTATACCTGCCCCACTCCTTGCTCTTCCCCAAAGCTTCAATTCCCCTCAACAAACAAGCTTTCTTACGCCCACCTGCCTTGCCCTTCACTCTAACATGAGCATGCATGTTGTGAACTCTTGCCAACACATTTTTTAAAACATCCCATTTCCTGCTGTTCCTTTTCCTTCAAACACCCTGGTCCAATCAATGAGTGAATTCCTGTCTGATATCTTCAATATTGTCTTGCCCCAATTCAGAATTTTAACTCGTGGGTACACCCTATCTCTACCCATAACTATCTTAAAGCTAATAGAACAGTAGTCGCTGGTCCCAAAAGGATCATCCACAAACACTTCATCCACTTGTTCTTTCCAATTTCCCAAGGCTAGATCCAGCATTGACCTCTCCTGTGTGGGCCCTGTACATATCACCCTTCACACCAACTTCTAGTCTGTCACCTGCCTTTGTCCTGCAAGGGATCATACCCCTCTGCCAATCTAGTTTCAACCCACCTGTGTAGCATTAGCAGACCTGCCTGCCAGGATATTGATAGCCCTCCAGTTAAAGTACAACCCGTTCCTCTTGCACAGGTCACCTCCGGCCCAGAAGAGATCCCAGTGGTCCAGAAATCTGAATCCCTGCCCCGTGCACCAACTGCTTAGCCACACCTTCATCTCGACTATCTTCCTGTTCTTACCCTCACTAGCACGTGGCACTGGAAGCAATCCAGAAATCATGACCCTGAGGTCCTGCTTTTTGCATTTTACTTAACTTCCAATACTCATATTGCAGTACCTCATTTTCATTACTACCTATATCATTTGTGCCAACATGCACAATGACTTCCGGCTGCTCCCCCTCCCTCTTGAGGATGTCATGAAATAATGATAAAATAGCAGAATAATGAGATTGGAGTCCCTGAGAGCAGATGAGGACGATGTCAGTGATCGGGAAGTCGACAAGAGTGAGATCAGGGATACAGGGAACAGGCAATGGGAAGATGCTGATCCTGTTGGTACATGGGACAATACAGAGCAGGAACAGGCCCTTCGACCCACAGTGCCAAACATAATGCCATTCAACTAATCTCACTGCCGGCACGTGACCTACATATCCATGTGCCTATCCAAAAATCTCGTAAACACCAATATTGTATCTGCCTCCACCACCACAAAGTGCCCACCTGTGCTTGTGTTGTCACTTATGGGCCTGTCCCACTTAGGCGATTTTTCAGGCGACTGCCGGTGACTGTCAAGTTGCTGGCAATCGCCTGAAAAGCCGGCAACTGGAATGGCGACTGTCAGAGTGGAACACACACACACACACAAACACATCACAAAGGCGGGGGCCAGGGCAAGCGTGGGGAGCACTGTCTGAAATTCACACGGTGCAAAGCCAAGGTGATACAGACACACATCGCGATGAACAGGAAGGTTGGCGCTGTAATTAAGACAAGCATAGTGTATGGTAAGTCCTTTAAAAGAGGGGGGCAGAGGTGGGGGATGAAGAGGGGAGAAGGAGGAAGAAGGAGGGAGAAGGAGGGAGAAGGAGGCAGAAGGAGGGAGAAGGAGAAGGAGGGACAAGGAGGGACAAGGAGTGAAGACAACTTTTAAGATGCCAGCCAATTTTTAATAAGCCAGAGATGCACGGCTGTGAAGCTCAGCGGACATTTAACATTACCGGTCGGTTATCCTTGGTTCTGAAAACTCCTGATTTTATTTCCCCAATGAGCCAATGAAATCCAACGGTCAGCACCGGCTACAACCTACAAGAACCCATGAGAACCTTCGACCTCCTGGCAACCCACTAGGACTTCCTGGCGACCCAACTACGGCTCGAGAATTCTCGCTACACTCCATGGCGGTTTCATTCTAGTCGCCGCTAATTTTTCAACATGATGAAATATTCTTGCCGACCATAATGAGGCCATGACTAGTTCCCAGAATGCGAGAACTCCTCATGACAATGAAGGTGACTCCCCGGCAACCACCCGCGAACATGTGGCGACCATGTGGCGACTGCAAAGTCTCCTGCAGTCGCCTAAAAATTTGCCTGTGTGGGACAGGCCAAAAACTCTGCTCCTCTTGTCTGAAAGCTCTGCCCTGTAGTCTTTGACATTTTTTTCCATCTGAAGAACTTTCTGACTATCTATCAATGGCTCCCAGAATTTTATAAACTAATCAGATCATTAGGTCCCCCGTCATGAGTACCTGAGAAGTTGGTCAGAAATACCAAGGGAGGCTGAATGTGAAGACAGGGATTCCTGGAGCAGCTGAGAGGGAGGTTGGAGTGTGTGAGTGCCGCAAGGGGAGCAACAGAGAGCCCCATCAGACACTGTCAATGTGCAAGGTGGGGTCAGAGACCCTTGCAGTAGCCGAGTAAGAGATCGGAGTCGCTGTATGGGAGGTCAGAAACCCACAGAACAGGCACACCATGAGCTTCCGACACCTGGGTTAGCAGGTCAGAAAATTCAGCCACTGCGGAAATGACCAGTGCTCGAATCCACAATTCCAGCACCAATGCATTTCTTGTAAAATCTTGTAATTTAAAAAATAATGGTTAAAACAAATCCACATAATAAACTAGAGACGATCAAGTTCTTCTAAATTGCACTAGTTTCATCAGTTAACACAAATTACAAAATACATGATCAGAGTTAAAGAACATAACTATCATGGACTATCTTGAAATAAGTGCATGGAAATTCCGATCAGTGTTCTGGCAGTACATCAGTTTATCATCACAGCTGTAGATCCGCCCTTCATCTTTCCTATTTGAGAGAGTTTGCTGTGTGCAGATTGGCAATGCTGGTATTGCTGGCACCTCACAACTTCAGGGGTCTGTCTACTCAGGGTATCATAGAGTGGCACAGCACGGAGGTGGGCACTTTGGCCCGGCTCATTCATGCCAGGATGCCTCATCTCGGCTTGTGACAGCAGCATTGTCACTGGAGTTTGTACAGTCTCCCTCTCCCTACATGGTTATCTCCGTGATGCTCAATTTCCCTCCTGCACTCCAAGGATGTGCCGGATAGTAAGTTGATTGGTCACTCTGAGTTACCCCTAGTGTAGGTGGCATTAGGTGAGAATGGCAATGTTTAAGCGGGAAATGCAGAGCTAGTTTTTTAACACATGGTGTTGGTTGCCTAGAACGTGCTGCTAGGGATGGTGGTGGAGGGTGTTGGTTGCCTAGAACGTGCTCCTAGGGATGGTGGTGGAGGGTGTTGGTTGCCTAGAACGTGCTGCTAGGGATGGTGGTGGAGGCAGATACATAGAACATAGAATAGAACAGTACAAGAACATTTCTTATAATTATCTGTGCTGAACACGATGCCACAACCATCACTTGTCTACCTGCAGATAATCCGTATCCCTCCTTTCAATGCATATCAATATGCCTATTTAAAACTCTTTTAAATGCTACTAACATAAATGCTTCAACCACCTTCCCTGGCTGCTTGTTCCAGGCACACCACGCGCTATTTCCCTGTTCATCTATCTATCTGTCTGTCTGTCTGTCTGTCTGTCTGTCTGTCTGTCTGTCTGTCTGTCTGTCTGTCTGTCTGTCTGTCTGTCTGTCTGTCTGTCTTTCTGTCTTTCCGTCTTTCCGTCTTTCCGTCTATCCGTCGGGGAGCACTTCGGGTCCAGTGAACACAATACCATTAGTTTCAATATAATTATGGAGAGGGTCAGAACTGGACCTAGGGTTGAGATTTTTGATTGGAGAAAGGCTAACTTTGAGGAGATGCGAAAGGATTTAAAAGGAGTGAATTGGGACATGTTGTTTTATGGGAAGGATGTAGAAGAGAAATGGAGGACATTTAAAGGTGACATTTTAAGAGTACAGAATCTTTATGTCCCTGTTCGGTTGAAAGGAAATAGTAAAAATTGGAAAGAGCCATGGTTTTCAAGGGAAATTGGACACGGTTCGGAAAAAGAGAGAGATCTACAATTATTATAGGCAGCATGGAGTAAATGAGGTGCTTGAGGAGTATAAAGAATGTAAAAAGAATATTAAGAAAGAAATTAGAAAAGCTAAAAGAAGATACGAGGTTGCTTTGGCAAGTAAGATGAAAGTAAATCCAAAGGGTTTCTACAACTATATTAATAGCAAAAGGATAACAAGGAATAAAATTGGTCCATTAGAGAGTCAGAGTGGACAGCTATCTGCAGAGCCAAAAGAGATGGGGGAGATATTGAACAATTTCTTTTCTTCGGTATTCACCAAGGAGAAGGATATGGAATTATGTGAGGTAAGAGAAACAAGCAGAGTAGCAATGGAAACTATGAGATTCAAAGAAGAGGAGGTGCGGACACATTTGAAAAATATGAAAATGGATAAGTCTCCAGGTCCTGACAGGATATTCCCTAGGACATTGAGGGAAGTTAGTGTAGAAATAGCAGGGGCTATGACAGAAATATTTCAAATGTCATTAGAAACGGGAATAGTGCCGGAGGATTGGCGTACTGCGCATATTGTTCCATTGTTTAAAAAGGGTTCTAATAGTAAACCTAGCAATTACAGACCTGTTAGTTTGACGTCATTGGTGGGCAAATTAATGGAAAAGATACTTAGAGATAATATATATAAGCATCTGGATAAGCAGGGTCTGATTAGGTACAGTCAACATGGATTTGTGCCTGGAAAGTCGTGTTTGACTAATCTTCTTTAATTTTTCGAAGAGGTTACTGGGGAAATTGATGAGGGTAAAGCAGTGGATGTTGTCTATATGGACTTCAGTAAGGCCTTTGACAAGGTTCCTCATGGAAGGTTGGTTAAGAAGATTCAATTGTTGGGTATTAATGGTGGAGTAGCAAGATGGATTCAACAGTGGCTGAATGGGAGATGCCAGAGAGTAATGGTGGATGGCTGTTTGTCAGGTTGGAGGCCGGTGAATAGTGGGGTGCCTCAGGGGTCTGTGTTGGGTCCAATGTTGTTTGTCATGTACATCAATGATCTGGATGATGGTGTGGAAAATTGGATTAGTAAGTATGCAGATGATACTAAGATAGGTGGTGTTGTGGATAATGAAGTAGATTTTCAAAGTCTACAGAGAGATTTAGGCCATTTGGAAGAGTGGGCTGAAAGATGGCAGATGGAGTTTAATGCTGATAAATGTGAGGTGCTACATCTCGGCAGGATAAATCAAAATAGGACGTACATGGTAAATGGTAGCGAATTGAGGAATTCAGTTGAACAGAGGGATCTAGGAATAACTGTGCATAATTCCCTGAAGGTGGAATCTCATGTAGATAGGATGGTAAAGAAAGCTTTTGGTGTGCTGGCCTTTATAAATCAGAGCATTGAATATAGAAGTTGGGATGTAATGATAAAATTGTACAAGGCATTGGTGAGGCCAATTCTGGAGTATGGAGTACAATTTTGGTCGCCTAATTATAGGAAGGATGTCAACAAAATAGAGAGAGTACAGAGGAGATTTACTAGAATGTTGCCTTGGTTTCAGCAACTAAGTTACAGAGAATGGTTGAACAAGTTAGGTCTTCATTCTTTGGAGCACAGAAGGTTAAGAGGGGACTTGATAGAGGTCTTTAAAATGATGAGCGGGTTAGACAGAGTTGACGTGGATATGCTTTTCCCATTGAGAGTAGGGAAGATTCAAACAAGGGGACATGACTTGAGAATTAAGGGACAGAAGTTTAGGGGTAACATTAGGGGAACTTCTTTACTCAGAGAGTGGTAGCTGTATGGAATGAGCTTCCAGTGGAAGTGGTGGAGGCTGGTTCGATTTTATCCTTTAAAAATAGATTGGATGGGTATATGGACGGGAACGGAATGGAGGGTTATGGTCTGAGTGCAGGTAGATGGGACTAGGGGAAAGTAATAAAAAAATAAAATAAAAAATAAGTGTTCGGCACGGGATGGCCTGTTTCCGTGCTGTAATGGTTATATGGTTATATGGTTATCCGTCTATCCGTCTATCCATCTGTCCGTCTGTCCGTCTGCCCATCTGCCCGTCTGTCCTTCTGCCCGTCTGCCCATCTGTCCGTCTGTCCGTCTGCCCGTCTGCCCATCTGTCCGTCCATTTGTCTATCTATCTATTAAAAGTCTGATCTTGGATGTGTATTTATTTGTGTGTGTGTGTGTGTGTGTGTGAGTTTGGGAATGATCACATCTTCACAAAAAACAATGCGGTAACGGTAAAACTTTTACATATTCTGGAAGACATTTTGCCCGTGGAGTCCAAAATTGCCATATCTGAAAATGTCATGCTTTATTTCTCAGTTATTACTGAAAATGTTCAAATATTTGACAAAACTTTGAATTTAAAAACGACTGTCTTTTGCTGATGATGTCACAATGTGTCTGCTCCACATTGTGGTCCACCCGCTGTGAGTGACGTCCCCCCTCCCCGGTTATTCAAAAGATGCAGGAAGAACGAGCAGGTCAGGCCCTATAGTGGAGCTCTCGGCTCCGTCTCGGCTCGGTCTCGACTCGGTCTCGGCTCGGTCTTGGGTCTGTCTCAGGTCGCCCGGTCCTCGGGTCCCTCTCTGCCCCCCTCTCTCTCTCTCTGCCTCTCTCTGTCTCTCTCTCTCTCTCTCTCTCTCTCTCTCTCTCTCTCTCTCTCTCTGCCTCTCTCTCTCTGCATCTCTGTCCTCTCTCTCTCCCTCTCTCTCTCTCTCTCTCTCTCTCTCTCTCTCTCTCTCTCTCTCTCTCTCTCTCTCTCTCTCTCTCTCTCTCTCTCGCTCTCTCTCTCTCTCTCTCTCTCTCTCTCTCTCTCTCTCTCTCTCTCTCTCTGCCTCTCTCTCCCTCTCTCTCTGCCTCTCTCTCTCTGCCTCTCTCTCTCTCTCTCTGCCCTTCTCTCTTTCTCTCTGCCCCTCTCCCTCTCTGCTCCTCTCTCTCTCTCTGCCCACCTCTCTCTCTCTCTCCCTCTGTGCCTCTCTCTCTCTGCCCCTCTCTCTCTCTCTCTGCCCCTCTCTCGCTCTGCCCCTCTTTCTCTCGCTCTCTGACCTTCTCTCTCTCGCTGCCCCTCTCTCTGCACCCATCTCTCTCCCTCTTCCCCTCTCTCTCCCTCTTCCCCTCTCTCTCCCTCTCTCCCCTCTCTCTCTTTCTGCCCCCTCTCTCTCTGCCCTCTCTCTACCCCCTCCCTCTCCGCCCCTCTCTGCCTATCTCTGCCCTCTCTCTGCCTCTGCCCTCAGCCCTGCCTTTGCCCTCTGCTCTCTCTCTGCCCTCTCTCTGTCTCTGCCCTATCTCTGTCTCTGCACTCTCTCTGTCTCTGCCATCTCTCTCTCTGCACTCCCTATTTCTGCCCACTCTCTCTGCCCTCTCTCTCTCTCTGCCCTCTCTCTGTCTCTGCCCTCTCTCTCTGCACTCTCTCTGCACTCTCTCTTTCTGTCCACTCTCTCTGCCCTCTCACTCTCTGCCCTCTCTCTCTCTGCCCTCTCTCTTTCTGCCCTTTCTCTCTACCCCCCTCCCTCTCCCTCTCTAGCTGTGCCTGCGAGTTGGGGGCGATGTGTGAGTGGATAGGGTGGGGGATGGGGTAAAAGGTGCAAATGAATAATATTAATATTATATTAAGGGGGGTGTTTAGTGTGTGTGTGTGTGTGTGTGGGGTGTGTTTAGTGTATGTGTGTGTGTGGGGGGGGGGGTTAGTGTATGTGTGATGCCGCAGGACGCCCCCTCCCGCAACTGCGCATTGAGAGGACGGGACCCAAGGAGTCCCACTGATTTAGTTAACTATTAAAAGTCTGATCTTGTATGTGGATGTATTTGTTTGTGTGTGTATTTGTTTGTGTGTGTGTAATCACATCTTCGCGAAAAAATGCTGCGGTAATGGTGACATGTTTACATATTCCGGTAGACATTTCAGTGGAGTCCAAAAGCGCCTTATCTGAAAATGTCATGCTTTATACTCGAGTTATACTGAAAATGTTCAAAAATCTGACAAAACGTTGAATTTAAAAACGACTGTCTTTTGCTGATGATGTCACAATGGGTTCCACGCGCTGCGAGTGAAGTCAACCCCCGACCCCTCCCTGGTTACTCAAAGGACACAGAAACAACGAGCAAGTTGGGCCCTGTACTGGAGGCTCTCGGCTCAGTGTCGGGTCCATCTCGGTTCACTCGGGTCCTTGGTTCCTCGGTCCCTCTCTGCCTCTCTCTCTCTCTTGGCCCTCTCTCTCTCTCTGCCCCCCTCTCTCTCTCTCACTCCCTCTCTCTCTCTCTCTCTCTCTCTGCCTCTCTCTCTCTCTGCCCCTCTCTCTCTCACTCCCTCTCTCTCTCTCTCTCTCTCTCTCTCTCTCTCACTCCTCTCTCTCTCTCTGCCTCTCTCTCTGTCTGCCCCTCTCTCTCTCTCCGCCCCCTCTCTCCCTCTCTCTCTGCCCCTTTCTCTCTCGCTCTCTGTCCCTCTCTCTCTCTCTCTCTCTCTCTGTGCCCATCTCTCTCTCACTGCAACTCCCTCTCTCTCTGCCCCCCCCTCTCTCTCCCTGCCCCCCTCTCTCTCTCTCTCTCTCTGCCCCTCGCTCTCTTTCTGCCCTCTCCCTCTCTCTACACCCTCTCCTTCTCTGCCCCTTTCTCTGCCCTCTCTCCATCTCTGCCCTCTGCCCTCTCTCTGTATCTGTCCTCTCTCTGTATCTGCGCTCTTTCTGTCTCTGCCCTCTCTCTGTATCTGCCCTCTCTCTGCCTCTGCCCTCTCTCTGCCTATGTCCTCTCTCTGTATCTGTCCAATCTCTGTCTCTGCCCTCTCTCTGCCTCTGCCCTCTCTCTGTATCTGCCCTCCCTCTGCCTTTGCCCTCTCTCTGTATCTTCCCTCTCTCTCTGTATCTTCCCTCTCTCTCTGTATCTGCCCTCTCTCTGTATCTGCCCTCTCTCTGTATCTGCCCTCTCTCTGTATCTGCCCTCTCTCTGTATCTGCCCTCTCTCTGTCTCTGCCCTCTCTCTGTCTCTGCCATGTCTCTGTCTCTGCCCTCTCTCTGTCTATGGCCCCCCTCTCTCTCTGCCCTCTCTCTCTCTGCCCTCTGTCCCCCTCTGCTTCTACCCACTGCCTATGTCCTCTGCCCTCTGTCCCTGACCTCGTCCCTCTGCCCCTGGCCTCTGCCCTCCGTTCCTGCCCTCTGTCTCAGCCCTCTGTATCTGCCCTGTGCCCTTGCCCCCTGCCTTCTGTCTCTACCCTCTGTCTCCGTCTCTGCCCTCTGTCTCTGGCCTCTGACTCTACCCTCTGTCACTGCCCCAGGCCCTCTGTCCCTGACCTTTCTACCTCCCTCCCTCTCCCTCTCTAGCTGCGCCTGTGAGTTGGGGGCTACGCACGAGTGGATAGGGCGGGGGATGGGGTACAAGGAGCAAATTAATAATATTAATATAATATCAAGGGGGGTGTTTAGTGAATGGGTGCGGGGAGTGGTTAGTGTGTGTGTGATGCCACAGGTCACCCCCCTTCCCCACCCCGGCAACCACTCCTTGAGGGAACGGGACCATATAACCATATAACCATATAACCATAACAGCACGGAAACAGGGCCATCTCGGCCCTTCAAGTCCATGCCGAACTTTTTTAAATTTTTATTTTTTATTTTTAATAAATACTTCCCCAATGGGTCACACTTTGTCTAGTATACTTTAAAAACTCTCATCTTTTATGTGGATTTGTGTGTGTATAATCACATCTTCTCAAAAAAATGATGTGGTAACGGTAAAATGTTTACATATTCCGGTAGACATTTTTTCCATGGAGACCACAAGTGCCTTATCTAAAAATGTCATGCTTTATTTATGGAGTTATTACTAAAAATGTTCTGACAAAATCTGACAAAACTTTCAATTTAAAAATCACTGATGATGGCACAATGGGTCTGCGTGCCATTCTTGCATGCACTGCAAGTGACGTCACCCCCCCACCCCTTGCTCCTCCCCCCCACCCCCTCCCTCCTCCCCCCCACCCCTCCCTCCTCCCTCCTCGCCCCCCACCACTCCCTCCTCCCACCCTCCTCCCCCCCCCCCACCCCTCCCTCCTCCCCCCCACCCCTCCCTCCTCCCACCCCCACCCTCCTCCCCCCCCACCCCTCCCTCCTCCCCCCCCACCCCCCTCCCTCCTCCCCCCATCGTTATTGAAAAGGCGGAGAAAGAACGAGCAGTCGGGCCCTGTACTGAACCCACCAAGTTCTCGGGTCGCTCGGTCAGCTCCTCTCTTTCCCCGCTGGGCCTCTCTCCCCCTCCACTTTCCCCTCCTCTCCCCCCTCCTCTTCCCACCCTCCTCTTCCCTCCCTCCTCTTCCCCCCCTCCTCTTCCCCCAGCCACTGCCCTGCCTCTGCCCTGCCTCTGTGCCTCTGCTCTGCCTCTGCCCTCTCTCTCTCTACCCCTCCCTCTCTAGCCATGCCTGTGAGTTTGGGGCTATGCGTGAGTGGATAGGGTGGAGGATGGGTAAAAGGAGCGAATGAATAATATTAATATAACATTAAGGGTGGTTGTTAGCGTGTGTGGGTGGTTAGCGTGTGTGGGTGGGGGTGGTTGGCGTGTGTGGGGGGGTGGTTAGTGTGTGTGTGTGGGGGGTGGTTAGTGTGTGTAGGATGCCGCAGACTCCCCCCCCCCCTCGCAACCGCATGCTGAGGGGACGGGACCCAATGGGTCCCACTTGGTCTAGTCACCTTTAAACTTTGCCCCTCACATTTTATAGCAATGCAAATGTGGTGTTTAAGTGGCTTTTAGATAGGCACATGGATATGCAGAAAATGATGGGATTAGGATCATGTGCAGACAGAGGAGGTTAGTTTACCTTGGCATGATATTCACTACACTGTGGGCTGAAGGGCCTGTTACTGTGCGGTACAATTCTGTTTTATATTTTATATCACAGAAAAGGTACCAAACTGCAATTGTAAAGTTACAAAAAAGCATTCTTAAAAATATAGAAGCAGTTGTCTGTTTAGTTTTATTTCAAGCATATGGTGTAAGTGTTGGATTTAGCTCTTTTTGGAATATACTTGGTGTAATGCTGCTTGGATTGTATGTGGGTGTTAATCTGATCCCTGAAAGCATTGTATTGTATAAAAGCACATGCTCAGCTGCGTGCCCTGTTCTATAACTGTAAGGTTATTGTCAAATGTTATTGTTTCATTTATTCTGCTCCATCATTTGTCATTAAAACCAGCTCAGCTATTCCAAGGATGGTAAGTGCTCAGTTAATATAACATCTCTGGTTACATCTCTGGCTGATGGACAGATCACAACTGGTTCTCTCAGGTCTGCATCTGTGGAAAATGCCAAGGCAATTTCCAACTGGATTACATATCAAAGACTATATTGCAGTACAGCTTTCTCTATTTTTGATCATGACAGTGACAAATTGTGTTTACTCAGTTGTTCAGGTTCCAGTAGTTGACTTTAATTGACCTGTGCTAGTAAATCTACTAACAAATATCCCCCTACATCGGAGTGCATGCAAATACCTACAGGGAAGAAATCAGGCAATGTTAACCTTTACAATGTATTATATATCAACTCTCATAAATAACGTGTTGTGAAGAAGGGTTGTAATGATGTGCTTCAAAACATACAGAATATTTATTGCCCACAGTTTCAGTCAATTGGAGAGAGGGGTACAATCCACAATATGCACTTCGTGAGAAGTCAGCTCACCCACCAAACAGAATCGATTCAAAGAGCAGAGAAATTGACTCTCGGCTGCTTCTCTGAGCAAAACAGAAATATGCATGGGGTAACTGCATATACTGTATACTGAGTGTATAACATCAACAATCACCAAGAAATCCAGTAAAAATGGAAAGCAAAGTAAAGGCAGATGCTGGATTATGACATAAAAGCAGGAAATGCTGGAAACCTTTAGCAGTTAGGCACCATTGCCGAGTCCGTGTCATCAGAATGCAGGGGCAATCTTGAGGTTCAATTGCCTGTGATATTAATTCCCCATCCTACATATTCAATGATTCACTGATACTTTATTGTCACATGTAACTAGGTACAGTGAAATGTTTTCTTTTGCATACAACCCGGTAAAATCATGTAGCAGACCTCACCTAAGCAGTGTATAAGTGTTGTCACACTTTCGGTAATCGAGGCAAACTATGTCTGTGGCCTTTTGCACTGTTCTAGTGAGCCCAATATAAACTTGAGGAACATCTTTCATCTGTACACAATGCACCTTGTAAGTGCTGAATTCAACGGTTTCAGCCAATTTACGTCCTCTGTTTGCTTAAGAGTTCTGTAGACTGGTCTGAAAGGTTGGCACCGAAGATAGACACAAAAAGCTGGAGTAACTCAGCGGGTCAAACAGCATCTCTGGGGAAAAGGAAAAGATGACATACGAGTCGAGACCCTTCTTCAGGTTGGCAGTCTGACCCTGAAGGTTATGGGATTGAGGGTGAGCTGGCCAACTGGATTCAAAACTGGCTTGATGGGGAAGGAGTCAGAGGATGGTGGTGGAGGTTTTTTTTCTGATTGGAGACCTGTGATCAGTGGTGTGTGGCAGGGATCTATGCTGGGTCCACTGTTGCTTTTCATCTATGTTAAGGGTTTGGGTGACATGCGGTTAATGTTTACATTTAATTTTAGTTTTAGAAATACAGTGTGGAAACCGACCCTTTGGCCCACCAAGTCCGTGCCGACAAGCGATCCCCACATATTAACACTATCCTACACACACTAGGGACAATTTTTACATTTACCAAGCCAATTAACCTACAAACTCATACGTCTTTGGAATGTGGGAGGAAAGCAAAGATCGCGGAGAAAATCCACGCAGGTCACGGGGGAGAACGTTCAAACTCCGTATAGACAGCACCCATAGTTGGGATCGAACCCGGGTCTTACAGTGCTGCAAGCACTGTAAGGCAGCAACTCCTTCCCTGCTGCCCATGGTTAGTAAGTTTGTAATGTAAATTAGTAATGTGGTTAGTAAATTTGTGGATGACACCAGTGGTATAATTGACAATGTGGAAGGCTATCGAAGTTTATAAAAAGGACTGGGTTAACTAGGGAATTGGGCCAAGGAATGGCAAGTGGAAGTTAATGCTGACAAGCGTGAGGTGTTGTATTGTCAAGTGTGAGGTCAAACCTGGGCAGGACTTGCACAGTAAACGGTAGGGCCCTGGAGAGTATGGTGGAGCAGGTAGATCTAGGGATGAAGGTAAACATCTTTCTGAAAGTAGCGGCACAGGTTGATAGACTGGTGAAGGAGGCATGTGCCAAAGGGAATTGAATGCAGGATGTACAGCTGTATAGGTTGTGGTGAGACTACACTTGGAGGATTGTATGCAGCCCTAGTTCTGGTCTACTATGGGAAGAATGTCATCTTGCTGGATGTAAAAGGATTCAGAAAAGATTCAACACGATGGTATGAGACTTGAGGCTTCAGTTATTATTAGTGGCTGGATAGGCTGGGACTTCTCCAGAGTACAGGAGATTAAGACCTTGTAGTGACATACAAATCACGAGGGGCATGGATCAGGTGTGCAGCTTTCTGTTGAGCAGTCAAGAGCCAGAGGGTACAAGTTTAAGGTAAGAGGAGAAAGATTATAAAAGGGATGGGAGGCAATTTTTTTAACAGAGGTAGGTGACACCCTTAATCCTCTTGGTGACATCTTTAAAACATAGACTCTGTGAATCAATGGATTAGTGCAGGAGAGCAGTAGGAATCAGAAGGGGAGCAGTGAGAGAGAGGATCGGACAATACTCATGTCAGAGAGAGGAGACCTCCATCAAATACTTCCTTTGGTTATGCTAAGGACCTGGGCTCTTTTTCTTCACTACTATTGTTATTAATTATTTGTTTATATTTGTTTATTATATGTTACCTCTGAATATCTCTGCTTACAGGCCGACTATACAGATGCAAGTAAGAATGTCGTTGTTCTGTTGTTGGTACATGCGACAAACACCCTTGACTGATAACTCACGACTCACCTTCCCAACCGATATATATCTTGTTGTAAACTTGGATGTCCTTCATCACTGTCCACTATACCATCTTCAAATTTACTAACAATGTTAGCTACGAATTGGTGTAATCTGTAAATGCAATATAATTATGGAGAGGGTCAGAACTGGACCTAGGGTTGAGATTTTTGATTGGAGAAAGGCTAACTTTGAGGAGATGCGAAAGGATTTAAAAGGAGTGAATTGGACATGTTGTTTTATGGGAAGGATGTAGAAGAGAAATGGAGGACATTTAAAGGTGACATTTTAAGTACAGAATCTTTATGTACCTGTTCGGTTGAAAGGAAATAGTAAATATTGGAAAGAGCCATGGTTTTCAAGGGAAATTGGACACTTGGTTTGGAAAAAGAGAGATATCTACAATAATTATAGGCAGCATGGAGTAAATGAGGTGCTTGAGGAGTATAAAGAATATAAAAAGTATATTAAGAAAGAAATTAGAAAAGCTTAAAGAAGATATGAGGTTGCTTTAGCAAGTAAGGTGAAAGTAAATCCAAAGGGTTTCTACAGCTATATTAATAGCAAAAGGATAACAAGGAATAAAATTGGTCCATTAGAGAGTCAGAGTGGACAGCTATCTGCAGAGCCAAAAGAGATGGGGGAGATACTGAACAATTTCTTTTCTTCGGTATTCACCAAGGAGAAGGATATGGAATTATGTGAGGTAAGGGAAACAAGCAGAGTAGCAATGGAAACTATGAGATTCAAAGAAGAGGAGGTGCGGACACTTTTGAAAAATATGAAAACGGATAAGTCTCCAGGTCCTGACAGGGTATTCCCGAGGACATTGAGGGAAGTTAGTGTAGAAATAGCAGGGGCTATGACAGAAATATTTCAAATGTCATTAGAAACGGAATAGTGCCGGAGGATTGGCGTACTGCGCATGTTGTTCCGTGTTTAAAAAGGGTTCTAAGAGTAAACCTAGCAATTATAGACCTGTTAGTTTGACGTCAGTGGTGGGCAAATTAATGGAAAGGATACTTAAAGATAATATATATAAGCATCTGGATAAGCAGGGTCCTGATTAGGAACAGTCAACATGCGATGTGTGCCTGGGAAGGCATGTTTGACTAATCTTCTAGAATTTTTCGAAAAGGTTACTAGGGAAATTGATGAGGGTAAAGCAGTGGATGTTGTATATATGGACTTCAGTAAGGCCTTTGACAAGGTTCCTCATGGAAGGTTGGTTAAGAAGATTCAATTGTTGGGTATTAATGGTGGAGTAGCAAATGGATTCAACAGTGGCTGAATGGGAGATGCCAGAGAGTAATGGTGGATGGCTGTTTGTCAGGTTGGAGGCCGGTGACTAGTGGGGTGCCTCAGGGGTCTGTGTTGGGTCCACTGTTGTTTGTCATGTACACCAATGATCTGGATGATGGTGTGGAAAATTGGATTAGTAAGTATGCAGATGATACTAAGATAGGTGGTGTGGTGGATAATGAAGTAGATTTTCAAAGTCTACAGAGAGATTTAGGCCATTTGGGAAGAGTGGGCTGAAAGATGGCAGATGGAGTTTAATGCTGATAAATGTGAGGTACTACATCTCGGCAGGACAAATCAAAATAGGACGTACTTGGTAAATGGTAGAGAAATTGAGGAATGCAGTTGAACAGAGGGATCTAGGAATAACTGTGCATAGTTCCCTGAAGGTGGAATCTCATGTAGATAGTAAAGAAAGCTTTTGGGGTGCTGGCCTTTATAAATCAGAGCATTGAATATAGAAGTTGGGAAGTAATGTTAAAAATTGTACAAGGCATTGGTGAGGCCAATTCTGGAGTATGGAGTACAATTTTGGTCGCCTAATTATAGGAAGGATGCCAACAAAATAGAGAGAGTACAGAGGAGATTTACCAGAATGTTGCCTGGGTTTCAGCAACTAAGTTACAGAGAAAGGTTGAACAAGTTAGGTCTTTATTCTTTGGAGCGCAGAAGGTTAAGAGGGGACTTGATAGAGGTCTGTAAAATTATGAGCGGGTTAGACAGAGTTGACGTGGATAAGCTTTTTCCACTGAGAGTAGGGAAGATTCAAACAAGGGGACATGACTTGAGAATTAAGGGACAGAAGTTTAGGGGTAACATTAGGGGGAACTTCTTTACTCAGAGAGTGGTAGCTGTGTGTGAATGAGCTTCCAGGGAAGTGGTGGAGGCTGGTTCGATTTTATCCTTTAAAAATAGATTGGATGGGTATATGGACGGAAAGGAATGGAGGGTTATGGTCTGAGTGCAGGTAGATGGGACTAGGGGGAAGTATATATATTTTTTTAATAAAAATGTAATTTTTTTTTTTTTAATGTTCGGCACGGACTTGAAGGGCCGAGATGGCCTGTTTCCGTGCTGTAATGGTTATATGGTTATATGGTTATATGGTTATATGACATCTAAATTGTGATGTGTCTCAAAGACCCACACCATCCTGGCCACACACTCATCTCCCCATTGCCATCGGGAAGAAGGTACAGGAGCTTGAAATCTGGAACATCCAGGTTCAGGAACAGCTACTTCCCCACAGCCATCAAGCTTCAAACAAGCTCTGAACAATAACAGTCTATTATTACTATTGCACTTTATCTGTTTAATTATTGTGTATATATACGGTCTATGGTATATAGACACACTGAACTTTTATCTCCTGTTCTGTATTATGTTTACATATTCTGTTGTGCTGCAGCAAGTAAGAATGTCATTGTCCTATCTGGGATACATGACAATAAAACTCTCTTGACTCTTGACTCTTGCCTTAAAGGGCCTGTCCCACTTGGGCGACATTTGTGGCGACAGTCTGGAAAGAGGTTGTCGCGTCGTGGTCGGGGCATGACGCATGGTGACACATATAGTGACGCGTGAGACGCACAAGTGACGCGCAGTGACGCGTAGGTGACGAGCGGTGTCTCCCTGTTGCCCCAGGATTTTGGAATGTTCAAAATATTTCAAATGTCATTAGAAATGGGAATGGTGCCGGAGGATTGGCGTACTGCGCATGTTGTTTCATTGTTTTTAAAAGGGTTCTAAGAGTAAACCTAGCAATTATAGACCTGTTAGTTTGACGTCAGTGGTGGGCAAATTAATGGAAAGGATACTTAGAGATAATATATATATAATCCATCTGGATAAACAAGGGTCTGATTAGGAACAGTCAACATGGATTTGTGCCTGGAAGGTCATGTTTGACTAATTTTTCATGAATTTTTTGAAGAGGTTACTAGGGAAATTGATGAGGGTAAAACGGTGGATGTTGTCTATATGGACTTCAGTAAGGCCTTTGACAAGGTTCCACATGGAAGGTTGGTTAAGAAGGTTGAATTGTTGGGTATTAACAGTGGAGTAGCAAGATGGATTCAACAGTGGCTGAATGGGAGATACCAGAGAGTAAAGATGGATAACTGTTTGTCAGGTTGGAGGCCGGTGACTAGTGGGGTGCCTCAGGTTGGTTCCACTGTTGGTGTTGTCATATACATCAATGATCTGGATGATGGTGTGGTAAATTGGATTAGTAAGTATGCAGATGATACTAAGATAGGTGGTGTTGTGGATAATGAAGTAGATTTTCAAAGTCTACAGAGAGATTTAGGCCATTTGGAAGAGTGGGCTGAAAGATGGCAGATGGAGTTTAATGCTGATAAGTGTGAGGTGCTACATCTTGGCAGGACAAATCAAAATAGGACGTACATGGTAAATGGTAGCAAATTGAGGAATGCAGTTGAACAGAGGGATCTAGGAATAACTGTACATAGTTCCCTGAAGGTGGGAATGTCATGTAGATAGGGTGGTAAAGAAAGCTTTTGGTGTGCTGGCCTTTATAAATCGGAGCATTGATATAGAAGTTGGGATGTAATGTTAAAATTGTACAAGACATTGGTGAGGCCAATTCTGGAGTATGGTGTACAATTTTGGTCGCCATAGGAAAGATGTCAACAAAATAGAGAGAGTACAGAGGAGATTTAGTAGAATGTTGTCTGGGTTTCAGCACCTAAGTTACAGAGAAATGTTGAACAAGTTAGGTCTTTATTCTTTGGAGCGCAGAAGGTTAAGGGGGGACTTGATTCTTCAAAATTATGAGAGGGATAGACAGAGTTGACGTGGGTAAGCTTTTTCCATTGAGAGTAGGGAAGATTCAAACAAGAGGACATGATTTGAGAATTAAGGGACACAAGTTTAGGGGTAACATGAGGGGGAACTTCTTTACTCAGAGAGTGGTAGCTGTGTGGAATGAGCTTCCAGTGGAAGTGGTGGAGGCAGGTTTGAATTTATCATTTAAAAATAAATTGGACAGGTGTATGGACAGGAAAGGAATGGAGGGTTTTGGTCTGAGTGCAGGTAGATGGGACTAGGTGAGAGTAAGTGTTCGGCACGGACTAGAAGGGTCGAGATGGCCTGTTTCCGTGCTGTAATTGTTATATGGTTATATGGTTATAAAATCTAGGGGCGACATTTTCGATGTCTCATCATGTCGTGCGCCCTGTCCTGTGGATGACGCCCGGTTAGAGTTAGGGTTAGGGTTGGGGTTCAGGACCACAGATGGGCTGTAAAATATTCTTCCTTCAATGCATGGATTTTAAACATTAAGATATTAAAATTAATACAATAAAATCAATTATTTAACTGGAAAGATGTCTGAGTCTTTCAGTTTTATTTATAGATGTATTGGTCTGCTTCCAGATCCAATCATCGTTTCTATAACTTTTCACAGGGATGGATTCAGTGATTGGAGACTGAACTCCCCTCTCTCCTCCACCCCCCTCTTCTCCCCTCCTGCCCCCATCCCTCCTTCTCCACTCCCCCTACCCTTCTCCCCCCTCTCCCCCCCTTCTTCCCTTCCCCCCTCTTCCTCCCTTCTTCTCCACTCCACTCGTCTCCCCCTTCTCCACTCCCCCCTCCCCTCACTTCCCCTTCTCCCCTTCTTCCTTCCTTCTCCCATTCTCCAAACCCCCCCCCGCCCCCACATTTCCCGATACCCCCCCATTGTGGACCCAGCCTGCGACCAGCGATCCCCGCACACTATCCCACACACGCTACAGACAATTTATACAAACCTGTGCGCCTTTGGAGTGTGGGTGGAAACACTAACCTTAACCCTAACCCTGACCCTAACCCTAACCCTAACCCTAGCCCTAACTCTAGGTTGATAGTCTTGGTATATGTATAAATTGTCCCTAGCATGTGTGGGATAGTATGCGGGGGATCGCTGGTCGGTGTGGGCTCGGTGGGCCGAAGGGCACTGTATCTCTGAACTAAATGTGACACAGGGGCCCCAGGGGTTGGACTCGAACACCCAATGTTCTGCCTGCTCCTCATGGGAACTAAACTGTTGGCCACGAGTTGTCCCAGAGGCAGATCTCTCTTCCAATGGTCTCTCTAAACCCCTAGATGCAGCGAGCTTTTCAACTGGGTACAGGCAATGTTGTCAATGTACCAGTGCCACCCACCTGCTCCGGGCACTGAGTCTAAATACCCACCACCCATTTTGAAGCAAGGCGAGGGGGCGGGGGGGGGAGGGGTGGGGGGGTGGGGAGGTGGGGGGTGTTGTTCCCAAAGTCTGCATTTATCCCATAGTTACTAAAACAGATGATGTGGCCTTTGTGCAGTACTGTTAGTGGGATCGAGCTGTCGCAGGCTGGGTCCACAAATGGGGGCGACGGGGAAAGTGGAGGGGGGTGGAGGTGGATGAATGGGAGAAGGGAGGGAGAGGGGGAGAAGGGGATGTGAGGAGAGGTGGGAGTGGAAAAGGGTGAGAATGGATCAGGGAGAAGGGAGGTAGAGGGGTAGGGTAGGGGAGAAGGGTAGGGGGAGTGGAGAAGGAGGGATGGGAGCAGGAGGGGGGTGGAGGAGAGAGGGGAGTTCAGTCTACACTCACTGAATCCATCCCTGTGAAAGGTTATAGAGACGGTGATTGGATCTGGAAGCGGACGAATACATCTATAAATAAAACTGAACTATTCAGACATCTTTTCATTTGCACAATTGGTTTTATTGTATTAATTGAAATATATTAATGTTTCAAATCCATGCATTGAAGGAAGAATATTTTACAGCCCATCTGTGGTCCTTAATCCTAACCCTAACTGGGCATCACCCGCAAGACAACATACGTCAGTGTGTGTCGTGCAACATGTCGGTTTTACGGGGATCAGTCACTGACGCTCCGCAGTCCCCGAAATAATCGCAAATTGGGATAGGCCCTTAATGTATATAACAAAACAGCATTTGACTCATCACCGATCCCAGTGAACACCACTGGTCACAGGCTTCCAATCAAAAATACAATCCAGCAGTCCTTCCAGGTGAAACAAGTTCACCCTCCCTCCCTACCCGAGTGCGCACACATTTCCATCATCTTCCACCTTTCGCGCACTCTGCATCTTTCCCTCCCTAGTAGGCTCACCTTCCATCCCTGAGACCCTATGTCCCACTTTTCCTACTCTCCCCCACCTCCCCACCCTCTTCAACTCCTTCATCTCCTTAGACTTTAGAATTTAGACATACAGACCCGCCGAGACTGTGCTGACCAGCGATCACCCCGTATACAAGCACTATCCCACACACTGGGACAATTTACAATTTACAGAAGTCAATCAACCTACAAACCTGTACATATTTTGAGTGTGAGAGGAAACTAGAACACCTGGGAAAAACACACATAGCCACAGGGAGAACGTACAAACTCCGTACAGACAGCACCCATAATCAGGATTGAACCCGGGTGACCTGGGCTGTAAGGCAGCAACTCTACCGCTGTGCCACTGTGCCACCCTAAATCCTCTTGGTGACCACTTAAAAAAAACTCTATCTATTAATGTCTGTCGAAACACTAGCATCATTAAATACAGGTGAGGTGCCGTAAGACTGGAGGGTGGCAAATGTTATGCCTCTATTCAAGAAGGGCTACAGGGAAAATGCTGGGAACTATAGGCTAGTGAGCTTAACATCAGTAGTTGGAAAGTTACTAGAGAGTATTCTGAGGGATAAGATATACATACATTTAGATGGACAAAGGCTGATTAGGAATAGTCAGTATGGATTTGTTACTTGGGAGGTTGTGTCTCACAAATCTGAGTTTTTGATGATGTGGCCGAAAAGGTTGAGGGCAGAGCTATACACACAATATATGGATTTCAGCAAGGGATTTGGCAGGATTCCACGTGGTAGGCTGCTCGGGAAGGTTAGATCGCACGGGATTTAAGGAGGGAAAGATGAATGAATTGGCTTCATGGAAGTAATGAAGAGTAACAAAGGAACATACCTGCTGTCGAGGGGAATGGGCATGGAATACTTGCATGGTTTGCCTACTCCCTTTCCTGATGGACACCCATCTACTTTCCGTCTGCACCATAGGTGTGATCACCTTTATATGACTCCTACCTGTGGCGCTCTGATTCTCCTGAATGATCCTGAGGTTATCCAGTTCCCTCGTGAGGTCATGGGAGCTGCAACTGGATGCACTTCTCACAGATGTAGGCCTCGGGACATCTCTCTGACTTCTCATATCCTGCAGATCCAATGGCAGATAAAATAAAGAAGAATCCAAAGAGATAGACGTATATTCGGAACAAAGATAAACTAAAGAGAGAATAGGGTCCCTGAGAACCAAAATGGTGCATATGTGGAGCCGCAGGATTTGGGCAAAGTATTCAATGAGTATTTTTCTTCTGTTTTTACAGCAGAGAAAGACATGAAGACCAAAAAACCTGTGAAAGTTAATGGTGATGCCTGGGGGGGTGGGGGGGAGTAGAAGAGGTGCAGGACGACCTTATGGGTATGAAGGTTGGTTAGTCCCCCAGTCCCGATTAGGTATATTCAAGGATCCTGTGGGAGGCTCTGGATACTCTGGAGAGGGGGCGCTGTCCTGTTCGGCTCCCAGTCCTGCAGCTGTCCATTTTTTTCACTTCTTTTAAAATATTTTTAGTACGTTAAAATGCGTAGTTGGAGGGTCTAACCTTTTTATGTGTGGGGGGTGGGGGGTGGGGGGGGGGGGGAGGGGGAAACCGCTTTTTCAAGTCCCTACCTGGTCGGAGAGGCTGCTTTCCTCCATGTAGCGCCTTCGACTTGTCCTCGCGGCCTACCAGCGGGGCCTGGAGCGGTGTTTCCTGAGGGGACTTGGCCAGAACCTCAGCTTCGGCGGCGGCACAGTGCTGGGGCGCTTTCGTTGAGCGGGCGATGCCTTGCTTGGGTCGCCGCGCTGAAACCATCGATAAAAAAACATTGCGGAACCGCGGGCGGCAGTGCTGAACTTTGCATCGGGAGTCTGGGATCTCTCGCCGAGATCGCCAGTGTGTGGAGCTCCGTCCAGCGCGGCCTTTTGGCTTGGAAGCCGCGGTCTCCGGTAAGGAGGTGGCCGTTCCTTGCACCCCAAGCCGCTGAGAGGATTCTCCCGACGCCGGGGCACCATCACCCGGCGAGAACGGCCTGGAACATCGGGCCCGACTATGGGTGGACATGGGGATGGGGGGAACCACTGTGGGGGGATGTTTTTATGTTAAACTTCTTCTTTAATGCTATGTTGTATTTTTATTAGTGTGCTGCAAGGACATCTGAATTTCCCCTGAATAAGGGGATTAATAAAGTATTTGTTATTATTATTAATATTATTATTATTATTATTAATAAGCTAGTGAAGAAATTGCACGAGCCTTGGCTGAGACATACGAATCATCGTTAGACACGAATGAGGTGCCCAAAGACTGGAGGGTTTCAAAGAGGGGGTGGGGGAGGGGAGGTGGGAGGTGGTGTCTGTTATTGCCAATTGTTACTAAGTAAGGGATTGCCATTGTATAAATAGGAGAAATAAACCACTACAGTTTCTGGTTAATATACAAAAGAACACAAACTGCCAGAGTAACTCAACTGGTCAGGCAGTATCGTTGGAGAACATGTGTAGCAAGGAACTGCAGATGCTAGTTTACACAGAAGATAGACACAATAAGCTGGAGTAACTCAGCGGGACAGGCGGCATCTTTGGATAGAAGGAATGGGTGACGTTTTGGATCGAGACTCTTCTTCAGATTGCCTGGAACTGGGCAGGAATCCATGTGAGTTAATGGCTGAGGGAGAGGCAAGGTTCCGTGCCGTCATTGGCGAGCGTGCAGCCGGGGTGGCAATTGCGGCGGTGGTGGTGACGGTGACAACAGCGGTGGTGGTGATGGTGACAACAGCGGTGGTGGTGATGGTGACAACAGCGGTGGTGGTGACGGTGACAACAGCGGTGGTGGTGATGGTGACAACAGCGGTGGTGGTGATGGTGACAACAGCGGTGGTAGTGACGGTGACAGCGGTGGCCAGTAAAGTGGTGGGGGCGATGGCCAGTAAAGCTGCATGGGTTGAGATGGCATTGACATCCCAAACTGGCAGTGAAGGTCAGTAAGTTAGTCCAATATAACCAAAATCCTTTACAAAGAAGTCTGTAAAAACAAGGGTTTGCTGTACAGTGAAATCTTGATCAGCTGGGCAAATGGTGTAAGATAAGTGTAAGATACTGCATTTTGAAAGTCAAACTAGGGCAGGACCTTCAAGGGGAGTGTTGTAGAGCAGAAGGATCTAGGTGTACAAGTACATTGTTCATTGAAAGTGGCATCACAAGTCGATAGAGTGATGAGAGGTTTTGGCATGCTGACCTTCCTCAAACAGGGAGTTGAGAATTGATGTTGGTGTTTAGTTTTAGCATTAGTTTTAGAGATACTGCACGGAAACAGGCCCTTCGGCCCACCTGGCCTGTGCCGACCACCGATCCATGCACATTAACACTTTCCTTCGCACACTAGGGACAATTTTTACGTTTACCAACCTACAAACCTGTACATCTTTGGAGTTTGGAGACAGCACCCATAGTTGGTATCAAACCTGGGCCTGCGGCGCTGTAAGGCAGCAACTCTACCGCTGCGCCACCGTGCCGCCCATGTTATATTTATTTATGTTATATGTTATATTACATTATGTGTTATGTTATATTTAAACATGATGTTGGGGAGATACAATGAACAGCAGATGCTGGAACTTTGAGCAAAATGCAGTGGCTGATTAACTCAATGGTTCAGGCAGCATCTGTAGTGTATACTGTAGATAGGTGAAATTTCAGGTTGGGACCATTCACCAGACTGTTGTATCAGGCGGTACTTGGAAAATTGGTCAGTTTTGTTCACCTGGCTTTAAGGAATATTGTATTTGTGATTGTAATTAATTTACTAGCCAAGTATGTAAAAACATACAAGAAATTTGATTTGCCATACAGTCATACTAAAAAAGCAATATTTAAAAGAACAAATGGAGGTCTTTTTTCAAACAAATGATACTTCAGATATATCGCCTACTTTACTTTGGGAATCTTTTAAAGCATACATTAGGGGTATTATAATTTCATATCAAGCTTTTCAAAATAAAAAGAATAAGAATGAACAAAGACAGTTAGAAGAACTTATTAGACAAATGGATATAGATAATGCTAAAGATCCATCAATAGATAAACATAATAAAATAATAATTTTAATATTTAAATTAAATAAATTATTATCTGCCAAACTTATAAGACTTTTTCAAATTACAAAACAAGAGCACTTTGAATTTGGGGATAAACCGCATAAACTTTTGGCTCGCCAGCTAAAAAAACGAGAAAAGGAACATACTATACCAAAGATCAAATCAGATAAAGGGGAATTATTAACAACACCGAAGGATATTAATAAAAGATTTGCGCAATTTTACGAGAATTTGTATACATCTAAAACGATAATTGATTCCAATAATATCACAAAGTTCTTGGATACCTGTAATCTTCCAAAGTTAGAGCTGAAGGAACAAGAGGAACTGGGTGCACAAATCTCAATTAAGGAATTAGAAGATACAATAAACTCACTAAAAAATGGAAAAACACCAGGCCCTGATGGATTTACTAATGAATTTTATAAAAACTTTTATGATAAAATAATACCAAGATTACAAAAAATGTACCAATACGCTTTTAAAAAACGAATACTACCTGATACATTAGCGGAATCAACGATTACATTAATACCTAAGAAAAATAAGGATTTAGAAGAACCTGGCTCATATAGAGCTATAGCATTGTTAAACACAGATCAAAAAATATTAGCGAAAACATTAGCCAGAAGATTAAGTAAATACATTAGTAAATTAATAAACCCAGATCAGACAGGGTTTATCCCTAAGAGATACTCTTCTAATAATATGAGACGTCTACTCAACATAATGCACTCACACAAATCTGAAGATCAAGAATTATCAATTATTTCGCTGGATGCTGAAAAAGCATTTGATCAAGTAGAATGGAATTATATGGATAAAGTATTACAAAAATTTCAACTGGGAGAGAATTTTATTTTATGGATTAAGTTACTATATAACAAACCTACAGCTAGAATACTTACTAATAACATATTATCCTCGAAATTTCAACTATCAAGGGGAAATAGACAAGGATGCTCATTATCACCACAGCTGTTTGCTCTCATTATTGAACCGCTAGCAGAAAAAATTAGAATACACCCTGATATTCATGGATATAATACTAAAGACTCATATAATAAAATATCTTTATACGCGGATGATATATTATTGTATATTACAAAACCTCAAATCACTATACCAAATATATTAAATTTAATTGAAGACTTCGGATCTTTTTCTGGATATAGAATAAATTGGAATAAAAGTGAAATTATGTCAATAAAACCGAAAGATTCAACACATCTTTTAAAATTCCCTTTTAAAATAGCTACAGAAAAATTTAAATATTTGGGAATCGAAATTACCAGAGCATATCAAGGTATGCTCAGGGCAAATTTTGACCCCCTACTTAATAAACTGAATACATTAATTAAATTCTGGAAAACGCTTCCGATGTCTTTAATAGGCCGAATAAACGCAATAAAAATGATCTTTTTACCACAAATTTTATACCTATTTCAATCAATTCCTATATACTTACCTAAGAAGTTTTTTAAAAAACTCGACTCAGATATCACTAATTTTATATGGGACTATAAATCACATAGAATACAAAAAACCCATCTGAATAAATCTAAAGTATTGGGGGGTCTAGCACTACCTAATTTTATGTATTATTATTGGTCAGTAAATATTAAAAACATGATTCAACTGATGGATAACTCCGCCCAGCAAGTAGACTGGATTGTAATGGAGAAAGAGGATTGCTCCTCTAGAAACATTGGAGCGATCCTCCTCTCTCCAATGAAATTGAATAACATAAACTATAATAAGAACCCAATTATTCATAGTACAATCCGTATTTGGAAACAAATAAAACAAAATTTAAAATTAAGAAACTTATCACTTTTATTACCTATAGTCAATAACCCTTCGTTTAGTCCTTCTATTATAGATAAAGCTTATACACAATGGGATAGACTAGGAATTAAAACGCTTGGTGACTTGTATGAAACTGGAAAATTACTTTCATTTCAACAATTACAAATAAAATATAAACTCGGAAATAATCAATATTTTAAATACTTTCAAATATGCGACTATTTGAAAAAATATATAAAAGATCATCATAATAACCCAGCAGATGTACTGGACGAGGCAATGCAGATAAAAGCGGAATCAGCAAACTTAATATCATATTTGTACAATATTATCTTAAATGCACAAATACCATCTACGGAGGGTATCAGAAGAGACTGGGAACAAGAGTTAGCTATTAAAATTTCAAAGGAAAGTTGGAATGAATACTTATTAAAAGTGCATAAATGCTCGATTAATGTAAGACACACTTTAATACAATTTAAAATTTTACATAGATTATATTATTCGAAAACTAAAATTTATAAAATTTTCCCAAACGTATCATCTATTTGTGATAAATGTCAATCCCAAGAAGCAACTATAGCGCACTCATTTGTCTTCTGTACAAAAATTCAAAAATTTTGGAATGAAATTTTTGAAATCTTTACAAAGTTATTTAAAACAAGACTGATACCCAAAGCAGAATGGATTATCTTCGGAATAACGGAAGATGATCCAGAATTAAATGTGTTTCAAAAGAAATTAATGGATTATGGGTTAATAACTGGAAAAAAGCTAATTCTAAAATTTTGGAAGAAGGCTCCAATACCAACTATAAATATGTGGATTTCAAATATGTTTGAAACATTACACCTTGAAGAGATAAGACTCCTCCTAGCAGGTAAACCAGATCACTTCCACCTGACGTGGTCTGCATTTATAGAATTATTACAAACATAGGGTGCAAAAGTACTTTAAAAAAAAAAAAAAAAAATTGAGGTCGGGTAAGGGGGGATGATAGTTGAAGAGTTGGTATGTCCTATTTACGTGATGCTCAAAAAAAAAAACATTTGTTTCTCTTTTTTTTCTCTTTCTCTTTTCTTTTCTTAGGGCCTATTTCTTAACTCTTTTTCTTTTTGTTTTTAATTTCGCTCTTATAGGGTCTTCGTCCTTTTTTGTTGTTACATTTTCTACACTTTTCTACACTTGCACTTTTTCCTTCACTTTCTTCTCTCTTTCAATCTTTTCTTTCTCTAGTGTAAAATATTAAATAAAGGGAGTACATTAATTGTAAGATGATATAAATGACGAGTATTAATGTATGTGGTTGTAATGTAATGTACTTCTAATAAATAAAAATTAAAAAAAAAAAAAAAAAAAAAAAAAAAGCAATAAGACACACAACTGCATAAAAATTAACATAAATATCCACCACAGCGCACTATGATGGAAGGCAATAACGTATTATCTTCTTCCCTCCATTTTCCCCACAATCGGACTAGTCAGACCATCCGCAGTCGAGGTGATCAAATCTCCCGCAAATGGGATGGTCGAAACTCCTGTGGTTGGAGCTTCCAAAGTCGGTCCATAACCAAGGGACCGCGAGCTCCATGATGTTAAGTCTGCAGGCTCCCGCGGTTGGAGCTCCCGAAGTCGATCCCCACCAAAGGGGCCACCAGCTCCACGACGTTAGGCCACAGTGCAGACGGAGATACAATCCGGAAAAGTAGCGGCTCTGTCGAGGAAAGAGATTTTTAAAAGGTTTTTAAAGTCCCCCCACCCCCCCACATAATACAAAGCTAAAGGTACACTAAAACGTACATTTAACAACAGGCTAAAAACAACAAAGAGGAAAAAAGACAGACAGTTGATGAGGCTGCCATTGTACGGCGCCAACCACCATTATGAGAGCAGAGAAGATTCATTAAGGTGGTGCTGGGACTCAAGGACCTGAGTAACAGGGAGAGGTTAGGCAGACTAGGACTTATTCCTTGGTAAGCAGGAGGCTGTGGGGTGATCTTATAGAGTATAACATTATGAAGGGAATAGATAGGGTGAGTACAGTGCCTTTTTCCCAGCTTAGAGGAATCATGAAACCAGTGGACAATTTTTCCCTCAAGGTCTGGGCATCAGTAACTTAGGGCTTAGCTTCAGGTGAGAGGAGAAGGATGTAATAGGAAGCTGAGAGGCCATTTGTTTCCATACATAGGATGATGGGCATGTGAATCGAGCTGCTAGAGGTGTAGTTGAGGCAAGTTCAATAACAACATTTAAAAGACATTTGGACAGATACGTGGATAGGAAAGGATTAGAGAGATAGTCATAGAGTCATACAGCTTACAAACAGGCCCTTCAGCCCAATTTGCCCATGCCAACCAAGATACTCCTTCTACACTCGTCCCACCTGCTTGCATTTGGTTCACATCCCACAAAATCTGTCCTATCCATGTCCCTGTCTAAATGTTTCATAAACGTTGCAATGATGCCTGCCTCAACTGCCTCCTCTGGCAGCTCGCTTCCTACACATACCACCCTTTGTGTGAAAAAGCTAGTCCTCAGGTTCCTACTAAATCTTTCCCCCTCACCTAGGAATGTGAGCCACGCACATGGAATGGATGAAATTGAGTTACTAAATCAGAATCTCTGCCCTCTGTATCAACTCCAAACAAGGCAGCCACCCTGTTTTATTTCACCACCCCACCCATATAGTAGTCCTCAGTAATGAACTACTGCTACACTCTGGTAAATCTGATCACCTGGATGTGCTACTCCCGACTTACAAACAGAAACTGAAGGGGGCGGATCCAGTGTAGATAGTTGTGCGGAGTTTTGTTCTGAGGAAACAGATGAGATACTTTGTGACTGTTTTGAGTCGGTGGACAGGTCCATTTTCAAGGACTCAGTAGCTGACCTAGATGAATATGCCAGTGCTGTCACAGACTTCATCAGCAAGTGTGACAAAAGCCTGGAGCCAAGATGAAGCTATAAGTATTCCCCAGCTGGAAACCATGGATGAACCGCATCAACTCTCCCGGGTGAAGACCAAGTCTGCAGCATTAAAGGCAAATAATCCTGAATGGTGCAAGACAGGAAACATGTTCCCGATGTTGGGGGAGTCCAGAACCAGGGGCCACAGTTTAAGAATAAGGGGTAGGCCATTTAGAACGCAGATGAAAAGCTTTTTCACCCAGAGTTGTGAATCTGTGGAATTCTCTGCCTCAGAAGGCAGTGGAGGTCAATTCTTTGGATGCTTTCACGAGAGAGTTAGATAGAGCTCTTAAAGATAGCGGAGTCAGGGGATATGGTGAGAAGACAGGAACGAGGTACTGAATGTTGATGATCAGCCATGATCACAGTGAATGGCAGTGCTGACTCGAAGGGCCAAATGGCTTACTCCTGCACCTATTGTCTATTGTCTATGACCTTTACGAGGCCATTAAGCATGCCAAGAGGGAATTCTGGACCAGTCTGGATTCTCAAGCAACGTCACGGATGCCTGCAGATTGTGAAGTCCTGCACGCAATAAGGGGCTACACAGCAAAAGCGGTGAAAACTATGGATCCCTCCCCCATGAACTCAATGCATTCTATGCCTGCTATAAACAGAAAGTCAGTGGAGGAGCCCGGCTCTGAGGCATGGCAGGCAAGGGTAAAGTCAGGCAGAGCCACAGTGATAAGAGGCTCAGGGGAGCAGACAGGACATTGTGCGGCATCAGTGGGGACTCCAGGATGGTGTGCTGCCTCCCTGGTGCCAGGGTCCAGGATGTCTCGGAGCGGCTGCATGACATTTTTCAGGGGGAGGGGGAGCAGCCGCACCTCGTTGTGCAGGAGCTTGGAGATGAGGTTGGATGGGATTGTGATGTTAAAAGCAGAGCTATTGTTGACAAATAGGAGTCTAAAGTAGGAGTCCTTGTTGTCTCAGTGTTCCAGCGATGAGTTTAGGGCCAGGGTGATGGTGTCTGCTGTGGGCCCGCCATGACAGTAAACAAACTGCAGAGCATCAAGGCCAGCTGGGAGGCTGGAGTTAAGATACACCATCACCTGATCAGATATATCCTAGGGCTCTAGGAAACTAGAGAGAAAATTGCGGGAGCCCTGGCTGATGTTTACGAGTCGTCATTAACTGCAGGAGAGGAGCTGGAGGACTGGAGCGTGTCAAATGTTGTTCAAGAAAACCTGCAGGGAAAATGCTATGAACTATAGGCCAGTGAGCTTAACATCTGTAGTTGGAAAGTTATTTGGAGATAATTCAGAGGGATAGCAAATACATGCATTAGGTGGACAAGGGCAAATTAGTGATGGTTTTGCATGGTTTTGTATGTGGGAGGTCATGTCTCACAAGTCTGAGGGATAGCAAATACATGCATTAGGTGGACAAGGGCAAATTAGTGATGGTTCTGTATGGTTTTGTATGTGGGAGGTCATGTCTCACAAGTCTGATTTAATTTTTTGACGGTGTGACCAAAAAGGTTGATGAGGGCAGAGATGTAGATATTGTCTATATGGACATGGCAAATTATTCAATAAGGTTCCTCATGAAAGTAAGCATGCAGGTACAGCAGGCAGTGAGGAAAGCAAATGGCATGTTGTCCTTCATAACAAGAGAAGTTGAGTATAGGAGAAAAGTGGTCCTTCTGAAGTTGGACAGGGCTCTAGTGAGACCACACCTGGAGTATTGTGTGCAGTTTTGGTCTCCCAATTTGAGGATTGCCTTCTTGCTATTGAAGGAGTGCAGCGAAGGTTCACCAGGTTAATTCCCGGGATGGTGGGACTGTCATAGTTTGATAGAATGGAACGACTGAGCTTGTATACTCTGGAATTTAAAAGGATGAGAGGCGATCTTAATGAAACATGTAAGATTATTAAGGGTTTGGACATGCTAGAGGCAGGAAACATGTTCTCGATGTTGGGGAGTCCAGAACCAGGGGCCACAGTTTAAGAATAAGGGGTAAGCCATTTAGAACGGAGATGAGGAAAAACTTTTTCACACAGAGGGCTGTGAATCTGGATGCTTTCAAGAAAGAGCTAGACAGAGCTCTTAGAGATAGGTGAGTCAAGGGATATGGGGATAAGGCAGGAACGGGGTACTGATTGTTGATGATCAACCATGATCACATTGAATGGGGACGAATGGCCTACTCCTGCCCCTATTGTCTATTGTCTATTGTAGGCTGCTCTGGAAGGTTAGATCACAGAGGATTCAAGGAGAGATAGCTGATTGGATAGAAAATTGGCTTCATGGAACGAAGCAGAGTGTGATGGTGGAAAGTTGCTTCTCGGACTGGAGGTCTGTGACTAGTGGTGTGCCTCAGAGGTTGGTGCTGGGCCCATTTCTGTTTGTCATTTACATCAATAAGTTAGATGGCAAGTGGCGGCGCTGCCCAATCAGCTGCTGCTCGCCTGCAGTCCGTCTGTCTTTTTCTTTTTTTTCTCATTTTTTTGTCTTGTTGGACGTATGTTTTAGTTTATTTTTAGTTGTGTATGTGTGGATGGTGGGGGAACTTGTTTTAGTCTCTTTCTTTGGGGTGATGCGACCTTTTCTTTGTCGTATCCCCGTCTCCGTCTCCGTCTGCGCCTAATCGCGGAGCTGGCGGCCTCCAACTGGAACCGACCTCGAGGTTCCGGAGGCAGAGCCAGGGCTCACCATCGCGAAGCTGGCCGACTTCGGGGCTGTGGTGGCGCTGCGGTGGCGGCCCGACCGGAGCCTCCGAGTTTTCGACGACAACATCGGGAGCTCGCAGGTCCCAGGTTGGTGACCGGTTCTCCGGAGCTCCCGCAACAACAGCTTCGTCCGCTGGACTTGAGGGTGGCAGCTTCATCCGCCCCAGGCCGCGGAGTTTGAACCGGCCCGTTCGCGGAGCTCGGATTTGGCCGCGGGACTTACCATCACACGGCGGGGGCCCAACATCGAAAGCCTGGATCGCCTCAACGCAGAGGGAGAACAAGGAAGGAAGAGACAAGGACTGTAAGACTTTTGCCTTCCATCACAGTGAGGAGGTGCCTGGTAGACTCATTGTGGTGGATGTTAAACTGTGTTCATTGTGTGTTCTGTTATTTTATTCTCTGTTATGACTGCAAGGTATTTAATTTCGTTCAAACTAACAAGTTTGAATGACAATAAAGGATACTTTATACTTACTTTACTTTACTTTATTAGCAAGTTTGTAGATGATACAAAAGTGGGTGGTTTTGCAGATAGTGAAGATGGTTGTGAAAAATTGCAGCAGGATCTTGATTGTAGAGAAAAATGCTGGAGAAACGCAGCGGATGAGGCAGCATCTATGGAGCAAAGGAAATAGGCAACGTTTCGGCTCGAGACACTTCTTCAGACAAAGGATCTTGATTGATTGGCCAGGTGGGCTGATGAATGGTTGATGGAATTTAATGCAGAGTAACGTGAGGTGTGAAAAGTTTGGAAGTCTAACATGGGCAGGACCTACACAGTGAATGGTAGGCCTCTGGGGAGTGTTGTAGAGCAGAGGGATCTAGGAGTGCAAGTACAGTACATCGTCCGTTCAAGGTGGAGTTGCAGGTAGATAGGGTGGTCAAAAAGGCTTTTGGCACATTGGTCTTCTTCAATCAGTATTGAGTATAGAGGTTGGGAGGTCATGTTGTAGTGCATAAGATGTTAGTGAGGCAGCATTTAGAATATTGTGTTCAGCTCTGGGCACCATGTTATAAGAAAGATGTCAAGTTGGAAAATATACAGAGAAGATTTACGAGAGTGTTGCCAGGACTCAAGATCTGAGCTGCAGGGATAGGTTGAGCAGGCTTGGATTCTAATCCTTGGAGCTCCGAAGGATGAGGGGTAATCTTATAGAGGTGTATAAAATCATGAGAGGAATAGATCGGGTAGATGCACAGAGTGTCTTGCCTAGAGTAGGGAGATTGAGGGCCAGAGGAAAAAGGGTGGTGGGTGTATGGAATGAGTTGCTAGAGGAGGTAGTTGAGACAGGGACTATCGCGCCGTTTACGAAACAATTAGGCAGGTAAATGAATAGGACAGGTTTAGAGGGATATGTGCCAAATGCAGGCAGGTGGGACTAGTGTAGTTGGGACAAGTTGGGCCAAAGGTCCTGTTTCTACACTGCACGACTCTATGACTCTATGACCTATTGAAACACAATGATGGATGTCAGCAGTACTGGACGGTAGTCATTAAGGGATGCCACATCACGGGGTGATAATGGTCATCTTAAAGAAGGTAGGGACCACAGAATGGATTAGTGAGTGGTAAAAGATGTCTGTGAATTCCTCATCTGCACAGGTCCTGAGGACACAGCCAGGGACTCCATCTGGGCTAATTGCTGTCTGTGGATTTGCAGGAAGGCCGACCTAGGGTCTGTCACATTAACAATTGGTACAGGCGCACCTGAGACTGGTGGGACAAGTCATGGAGACAGAGAGCGCAGAAACTTCTGCACAACTTCCCCATGCCAAACAAGATGCCTCATCCACACTAGCCCCACCTGCCTGCGCATGGCCAATATGTCTCTAAACATTTCCTATCCATGTCCCTTTCCAAATGTCTTTTACATGATGTTATAGAACATGCCACAACTACCTCCTCCAGCAGCCCACACCATATGCTCACCACCTTTTAAGTGAAAAAGTTGCCCTCAGGTTCCAATTAAATCTTTCACCTTTGCTCCTGGCCCGCTGAGTTACACCAGCATTTAGTGTCCATCCTCGGTGTAAACCAGCATCTGCACTTATTTCCTACACATTAAACCTATAACTTCTGGTTTGTGATTCCTCTAATCTGGGTAGTGGAATACAGTGCATTCAACCAATCTACTCCCCTCATGATGGTATACACCTCCATAAGGTAACCTCTCATCCTCTTGCACTCTATTGAACAAAGTCCTAGCCTGCCCTCGAGTCCTGGTAACATCCTTGTAAATCTTCTCTGCACTATTTCCAGCTGAACAACATCCTTCCTAAAGCAGGGTAAATAGAACTGAACACAATACTCAAAATGCGGCCTCACCAATATCTTGTACAACTGTAACATAACATCCCAACTTCTATACTCAAAACGTGTAAGAAGGAACTGCAGATGCTGGTTTACCCCAAAGGTAGACGCAAAATGCTGAAGTAACTTGTAAAGCCGTGCATGTTCCTTTAACATGGTGACCTCACTTCTACTAACCACTCCCCATTAGCTTCAGTATAAATGTAACCTTCCCACCCCTAGCTCGCTCTCTAGCTCCGGTAACGGACCACGAACAGCTAGGGCAATATGTGTGTATACGAATACAATGTATGCAATAAACTAGAGTGAAGACACCCTGTGTTTGGACAGTCTTTACATAACTGAGCGGGTCAGGCAGCATCAATGGAAAAAAGGAATAGGTGTCATTTTGGGTCAAGACCCTTGATCAGACTGGTGAAGTCAATACCATGTCTGGTGAAGGCCAATGTGCCGAAAACCACATTGACCACCCTGTCTACCTTACAAACTATGTACCTGTACCCCTAGATCCTCTGCTCAGCAACACTCCATAAGACCCTGCTATTCACTGAAGTCCTGCCCTAGTTTGACTTCCCAAAATGCGAAACCTCGCACGTATCCACATTAAACTCTATTAACCAATCCTCAGCCCACTTGCCCAACTGGTCAAGGACTTGCTGTAATTTTTGAAAACCATCTGTTCTATGAGTTAGTGCCATCTGCAAACTCTGCAAAATGCCTTCAACATTCTCATCCAAATCATTTATATGAACCACAAACAACGATGGGCACGGTACCGATCCCTGAGATACACCATTAATAATCTGAGTGAAATTCCCTTGGATTAGCATCCCCAGAATTTGCCTGGATTTAACTTCAGTTACGGGGTTATGGTTAGACTGGTCTTGACCTCACTGGAGCAGAGAAGTTTGAGGGATGACCAGATAGTTGTATATAAAATTATAAGAGGCAGAGATTGGGTAGATTGTAGGGATGTTACAAAATTTTGTGATGTTAAAAATCAAGCTGTAATTTATCCCATCAGATAAAGCATAAAAAGAAGTTTAATTTGATACCTAATTCACTTTCATGTCTTAAGTATTAAAAAAGTTATGGTCATTTGCATACTCAGATATTAGCATCTTGTTCCCCATTGCTTTTCCATTGACTTAACACAAAAGCTGTGATCGAGGACAGTCAATTGACATGAAAGCCCATAACTTTCTTAAAAATTAAGAAAACAGAATGAATTTTTCAGTTATTATAGATTGAAGCATTCTGAAACAAATATGATACATCTTACTTGGATGACCTGAAATTAAAGTATATAATTAGTTAATTACCTAATTAAGTAGCTAATTACAAAATTAACCGTTGCGATGGAAATAGTAATAAACACCCAGGCTGCCTTGAAAATTAAAAAATGTGATATTGTCAAGATCAGAACTTTAATATTATTGTATTATATGCTGTAAGCATAACAGACAGGTAAAAAAATTACAATTTCTAGAAAAAGACCAAGTCTTCATGGAGAAGATCAGTTGCTAGTTGGTACATTGGCATATCATAATCAGTAGCATCATCATACTCCTCAGACTGCAACCAATCAGCAACTCTGTACACCTTGTTTTTCCTCAACTTTTCAATTTTGGCATTGTAAACTACAAGTTTTTGCTCTTCAAACCACGCATGACATGCTTTTCTGCCCACTACTTTCCCATTCAGACTGACTTTTTCCAAACATGGTATACAAGTACAAGATGTGTCCAATTTTAAGATCTCTCTTAGACTCGGGCATGACAGAGAAATTCACTTCAAAGTAAGCTCTAGCTAAGCCAGGCTGGGCATTTGGATTGACAATTTTGCATTTCTTCTTCGGAGGCATCTGAAAAATATAAAGAAAAAAACCACTGAACAGCATTAAGTAGAAACAAGCTTTTATTTGCAGTTTTAGAAAAAAAATAGAAATGATTTTGTTCAACAAAATGCCTAACACAAGTTAAACGTTAAAACAAATAGTAAATACCCAACAAAACATTTATATTCATCAGTCATCAAATCAATTAAATTCATCTAAATTCAATTACTAGATCTAAACATCTATCCCATTCTTAAGAAAAGGCTAAAAATATTTTTTTAAACAGCCAATGTATCCAATTAACAAACTGATCCCATTCACACTAGAATTCACAATATAACATGATTTTTAAATCTCACTTTGTCATGAATTTCTATGCCAAATAGAAGGAATTAAATGTTTAATCCCATAAATTGTACTCTGTTGGTTCATAACACTGCAGCAGGCAAGGGCCGTTTTACACAGAAATGTGTTCAAAAGCCACAAACATCCACTCTCAAGATAATCAAAATGATAAGATCATCTAAATTATCTATATTTTGTGTAATTGTCTACCCATGATCCATAAATATCTGACTAAAAACTATGTACTGTGGATGTTTTTAGTCAGATATTTAGTATGAAAATATTGATCATGGATAGACAATAGCACAAAATATAGATAATTGAGATTTTCTTATGATATGATTGTGCAAAAAATAATGAATTTGATTATCTTGAGAGTGGATGTTTGTTCATTATGATAGAGTTCGGATTGTGGCCGCTGCCATGATTTTGCTCACACTCACAGCCGGTGGGCAAGACACGGCCGATATCGAGGCCTAAATAACATATTTCACATCATCAGATTAAAATGAAATTACACCAAAAACTAGATAAGATGTTAAATAAAGTACATACCTTTCGTGTTGTCCTGAACTTGCGATCTGTGATTTTGAAGGCGTTGAAGTTCAGCCCGAATTTCATCCAGCGATTGAATAGTCAAGCAACGTTTTTTTTTAAATCGTGAACGGGATGACAGGACAAAATTTCCTCATAAGCTTGTCATATGAGGAAATCCCTCCCTGACAACCAATAAAAACCTGCATTTTACTAACCCCCACACACAGCCTCTCGAGTCGCATGCACAGGCAGTGACAGATCTAGAGTGCCACTGATGGCAGGAATTTGTAACAACAATACTGGCTGTGATATCTAAATCATCATTACACAAAGATGAGGTGCCGGAAGACTTGAGGGTGGCTAATGTTGTGCCTCTATTTAAAATGGGAACAAGAGACCAGTGAGCCTAACTTCTGTGGTAAGCAAGTTACCCAATAGTTTCTGAGGGATAAGATATGTGTGGTTTGGATAGACAGAGGCTGAATAGGGATAGTCCGCATGGTTGTGGATGTGGGAGATCTGAATGAGTTGTTTGAAGAAGTAACCAAAAGAGTTAATGAGACAAAGCCATAGAGATTGTCTATATAGACTTCAGCAAGACCTTGAGAAGACTGTCAAATAAACACAGTAATTAAGGCCTTGTTTGAAAGTTATGTCCGACATCTACTTGTAAATTGTCCCTCGTGTGTGTAGGATAGTGTTTGTGTGTGTGGATCGCTGGTCTGCGCAGACTTGGTGGGCCGACAGGCCTGTTTCCACGCTATATCACTAAACTAAACTAAATCCACTTGTTGATCCATCATACTTGATATAGACAATAGACAATAGGTGCAGGAGTAGGCCATTCGGCCCTTCGAGCCAGCACTGCCATTCAATGTGATCATTGCTGATCATCCACAATCAGTACCCCATTCCTGCCTTCTCTCCATATCTCTTATCTCCGCTATCCCTAAGAGCTCTATCTAACTCTGATATAGGATCAGTAGTTAGGTGATACGCAGTCTTGATATTGAGAATGGTTGGTGAGATAGAAAACTGAATTACAGGGGTATCAGTGCTTAATATTAAGTGTGACAACATGTTTTAATGGGAAACAAATAGATTACTAGCACAGAAAATTGTGCAAATAGCAGATAATTCATTTTTAAGGAACTGCGGACTTGAACTCCTAAGGCCCTCTGTTCATCAACATTCCTGAACACCCGAACCCATTTCCTGTACATGTCCTGCCCCTGTTTGACTTCCCAAAATGTATCACCTACACTTGTCAAAATTCCATCTGCCAACACTCTGCTCAACTTTCCATCCGATCTATATCTACGTCGTCTATGGTAATCTTGCTCACTATCACCAGGTTTCATGTCATCAGCAAACTTACTAATCATACCAACTGCTTTCACACCCCCTACATAGCCTGTGCTTGGAGGGATGTGGAATAGGTTATTGTTAGATGAATAAATGGATCACCTCACCCTCATCTCTGATACAGCTGGTGTTCTTTGTGAAGAATTTAGGCTTATGGCCAGGAAGCAACTAAATTAGGATTATATCTCAAAAAGATACAGGCCCGTTTGTATTCCCAACATCTCATCACAATAATAGCTTGCCAAGTTTATTAGTTGCATGTAGAGCCAAGAGACGGAATCAAAAGTAAATGACAACGCTGCACTGTAACCTTCATATCAAAGCTATAATTAGATTTTGTGTTGCTTTTCTTTTTTTAAAGTCTCATTGATTAATGCTAAACATTGTTCACCCAGATGAAAGAGCAATGGACATGGAGCCAGAGAAGGTGACAGCTCTCTCTTTTGACAACTATCTTCTTTACATCTAAAATAAGCTGGAGTGAAGACAAACTATCTTACTTTTTTCTAAATAACATTCGATCGACAAATCAGAGGCATTACAGCAAATCAATGCACCATCCTGCATTTTGCTGAAGATATCTGTGCTGGCTGCACATTGTTTCATAACTGACAAAGGAAGCAATTTGCAAGTTATTAATGGCAATGGAGTCTTGCATTATCAGAGCAGCTGGTAAGGGGGCCTCACCCACTGCTATTCCTATCACAGAGCATGCCAGACTTCATTCCCAACATGTTTGTGACGGTCATCGCTAATTAGTGGGTCAATATGAAAGAAGTTGATGTAAAAGTTGATGGCCTTCCTTGTTAACCTTGCTGCATCGTATTTCTACTTCCATAAATTGCACGATGCAAAGCAGATTTCCCAGCCATTGTCATGCCGCTACTGCCCAGGTGATGGTCGGTTGTCTCAGAGTACAGTTAATCAGGGTGAACAGGGGAAACTGTCGACCAGGAACAGAACAGCTTCTTTCCCACTATTATCAGTCTCTTGAATGGACCTCTCACAAACTAGGGGGTGTCTCTGACTAAAGGGCCTGTCCCACGGGTATGCGACTCCATGCGGCAAGCACGACCTAACGTGGTCGCTTGAGCCGTATGGCCTCGCGGGGCCGGTCCCACTTCGATCGCCGGAGCCGTATAGAGTTGCGCGGAGCTAGTCCCGACATCGCGCGGGGCTCCGAAAAACTGAACGTGTTCAAAAATTCCGCGCGGCAACGGCCTACCGTCCCGCAGCCGCCTCGACGCCGTACCCACCGCCTCGACGGGCGTGCGCAGCGTCTCGAAGCCGTACGCAGCGTCTTGAAGCCATACGTCACGCCCGAACTTCCCGCGTCACTCACTCGACCTCCGCGCGGCCCCCGCTTCCGGTTAGGTTGCGCTTGCTGCATGCAGCCGAATGCTGGTGGGACCAGCCCTGTACAGGGATCACTCGACCTCCGCGCGGCCCCCACTTCCAGTTAGGTCGCGCTTGCCGCATGGAGTCGCAAGGACAGGCCCGTTACTTATTGCAAATCTTGAGCCTTCTCTGTACCTGTAACACTATAGCCTGCATATTTTTCCCATTCTCTTTGCCCTAAGTGTGTATTCATGTATGGTTTTAATTGAAATCATGTATGAACGTTTATTTACCTGGATGTTCAGTGCTTGTAAAGCCAGAAACAAAACCAATACTAATAACCCACATGTTCGATCTTTAGTGTGGATTAGAATGGGTTATGTGTTAGGGTGGATTACGTTTCTAGACAACTAGGAATCAGAAATGCAAGTAAAATAATGGAGCTGGAAAGACACAGCAGGTCAAGCAGCATCAGAGGGGTTGAAAACGGGGTTAACATTCCCGGTTTATGAGAGCAAACAGGCAACTTTAATTTACAAATACATCAGCAGTTCCAGGTATTATTTGTACAGAAACTTTCATGCAGCAAACTTTGCGAAGTCGGACATTTATTGAGCAAGTTGCATAGCAAACCATGTGAGGAGATACAGTATTGGAGCTACTGGTCAAACAGTTGCTCATGGAGAAAGGTTTAAACAAATGATAAAAGAAGAGAGGGAGGGGAGATGTTTATGGAGAGAATTACAGAACAAATCGAGGCTTCAGTTCTGTTGTGTTATGTTAGTACATTTCTTGCTTAAGAAAATGGTGTGCATTTCCTCTTTCAGACTTGGTATAGTTTTGAAAATGCCCAGCATCGCAGCTGTCCTACTGATGGAAGCAGCCATTGTTCCACAAGATACAGCTTCTGCACTTCCTTGTGTCGCCATTGTTGCTATAAGAAGTAGCATTGACTCGGTCCAATTAGAAATTAAAATCAAATTATGGCAGATATCTTGCAGGGTTTAGGTTAGTTTAGAGATACAGAGATCAAGAGAAACATGCCCTACAGCCCACTGACCAGCGATCCCCGCACATTAACACAACCCTACACACACTTGGGACATTTTTATTACATTTATACCAAGCCAATTAGCCTACAAACCTGTACGTCTTTGAAGGGAAGGAAGAAACCAAAGATCGCGGAGAAAACCCACGCAGGTAACGGGGGAAATTACAAACTTTGTACAGACAGCACCAGCAGTCACAATTGAACCCAGGTCTCTAGCACTGTAAGGCAGCAACTCTACCGCTGCGCCATCCTGCCGCCCTTTGGTTATCATATACAAAGCAGCTTAGATCTAAGGAGGTGGTTCCAGAGCTGCTGTGGTTGAAACACAGTGTGTGGAGATGGTGCAGACAACTTGGGTTGTGACTGCTGTCAGGATCAACTGTTACTTCCTTCAGAGGAATACAGAGATGGAACTGGTCAGAATTCGATCGTACAATACTTTAGCATAGAGACCCTTCATTGGTTCCTGCACCCTCTGAGCCTGAGTGTTCCCAGTGTTTTCTGACATTGATTTACAATTACATCAAGAGTTTATTTAGCATTCTTCCCAGAAATTGTTTTGATTGGCAGGAATTTCAAGATTACCTTTCAGAAATAATTTTGAATGACCGCGAGGTGAGAGAGAGAATGTGCGAACTCCTCAGAGACACCACCTGAGGTCAGGATTGAACCCGGGTCTCTGGCGCTGTGAGGCTGCAGTTTTACCAGGTACTGTGCTGCCCTTGTTGCCTCCCACATACCCAAGATATGCAGGTTTGTCGGTTAATTAGCTTCTATAAATTTCCCCTAATGTTTAGGGAATGGATGAAAAAGTGGGATAACATGGAATTAGTGTGCATGGATGAAGATTGTTGATTGGGAATCAGTGGATCGACGGGACTGTTTCCATGCTGTACTAAACTAACTATGACAGCAAAGAAATCGTGAAGACACAAGGAACTAAAGGTGCTAGTTTACTAAAGCCCCTGTCCCACTTTCACGACCTAATTGGCGACCTCTGCCAAGTTTGCCCTCGACTCATACTCGCAGCATGGTCGCCACGAGGTCGTAGGAGGTCTTCATAACTCTCCCTCATGCTCGTGAGTGGTTTCCGCGTACTCGTGGCCTCAAGTAGGTCGTGGCGTTTTTCCAGCCTGATAAAAAATGTCCACAAGTAAAAAAAAGGTCAGCATGGAAAAAATTGATACTTTTTACTCGTAGGTAGTCGTAGATAGTCGTAGATAGTCGTAGGTAGTCGTAGGTAGTCGTAGGTAGTCGTAGGTAGTCGTAGGTAGTCGTAGGTAGTTGTAGGTCGGTAACTGGCACGAGAAAAAAATGCAAACATGACATAATTTTATCATGTAATAATTTCCACTCGTAGCTAGTTGTAGTTGGTCTTAGGTGTGGAAGACTGAGGTCAGGGGGGGTCATAGGAAGTTGTAGACATAGTCGTAGGAGATCGTAGACATAGTCGTAGGAGGTCGTAGACATAGTCGTAGGTAGTCGTAGGAGGTCTTTTACTTTGGCGATTCAACACGACCTGGACATTTTTTTCAACTCGTCTAGGATCTTCTAAACTCGTGGATTAGGTCGTCCAAGTGGGACAGCCCCTTAAGAAAGATACATAGTATTGGAGTAATTCAACGGGTCAGGCAGCATCTCTTGATAAATTGGATAGGCAATGTTTCGGGTTGGGACCATTTTTCAGATTGATTGTAGTATTGGGGAGAAAGCTGGAAGATGGAGGAGGCCCAGGACAAAAGGTCAGTATGGGAATGGGATGGGGAGTTCAGTTTTAGGTTTAAATTTATTATTGTCACGTGCAGTGAAAAGTGTTGTTTTGCATGCAATCCAATCGGAACAAATAATATAATGCATAAATACAAGGAAGTCAAACTCAAGTACAATAGATAGAGCGTAGGGGAAGATAGAGCTCTAGGGGCTAGTGGAATCAAGGGATATGGGGAGAAGGCAGGCACGGGTTATTGATTGGGGACGATCAGCCATGATCACAATGAATGGCGGTGCTGGCTCGAAGGGCCGAATGGCCTCCTCCTGCACCTATTTTCTAAGTTTCTATGTTTCTAAGATACAGAACGCAGTATATTGTTATCAGAATTGTAGCGCATCAGTTCCATAGTCTAATGCCTGCAATGGTGTAGCTTGTGGTAGGATGGTTCAGAAGCTGGATAACACAGGGAAAGAAGCTGTTTCTGGATGTGTGGTGCTTGCTTTTAAACCTGTGTACTTTCTGCCAGAGGGAAGCATGTAGGAGGAGGAATGACTAACACTGGGACGTCCTTAATTTTGTTGGCTGTGTTTCCAAGGAAGTGTAGCGTTTAGTTTAGTGTAGTTTAGTTTAGAGATACAGCGGGGAAACAGGCCCTTCAGCTCACCGAGCGTAGAGACGATATACGCGGATGTCGCCAGGACTCGAGGGGCTGAGGTATAGGGAGAGGTTGAGCAGGCTGGGACTCTAATCCTTAAAGCTCAGGAGGATGAGAGGTGATCTTATAGAAATGCATAAGATCATGAGGGCAACAGATTAGCAATGTAACAAAATTTTGAGATTTAAAAAATAAAGTCTGTAATTTATCCCATCAGATAAAGCATATAAAGAAGTTTAATTTGACACCTAATTCACTTTCATATCTTCAGTATTAAAAAGGTTATGGCCATTTTCATACTCAGAAATTAGTATTGCTTTTCCATTGACAACACAAAAGCTGTGATCAAGGACAGCCAAAAGCCCATAACTTTCTTAAAAATTAAGAGAACTGAAATAAATGTTCAGTTATTATAGATTGAAGCATTCTGAAACAAATATGAAACAATCTTACTTAGAAGACATGAAAGTAAAGCATATAATTAGTTAGTTACCTAATTGTAGCTAATTACAAAATTCAATTACTAGATCTAAACATCTATCAATTTCTTAAGAATAGATTAACATTTTTTAATAGCCTAAGTGTCCAAATAACATTCACACAATAATTCACAATATAACATAATTTTTAAATCTGATTGTCATGGATTTACAGGCCAAATGGAAGGAATTTAATGTTTAATATCTGTAAATTAATGGCCATTTAAATCATCTTGCAAGTGGGGATTTCTGGTACGCGATCATTTTGAACGTTGATTTGCGGTGAATTTAACCCCGTATCGGTATGAAAAATTCTGCCGTTAGTTCAAGGAAAATAATTACCGTTTCGCATTAAAAAATGTGAATTACAGGCTTCTTAAGAAGCACTTTTATACAAAAAAATGAACTGCTTTCGTTTACCTGTCCCATGTGTGAAATCCGTCCCCGTTGTCGGCGTTGACGGCTTTCGAAGCTGATTTTAAAATGACTCCAGCGCTGAAATTGTCGATCGAATAAAAATAAAAAATACACAAAACGCCCGTAGGAACGATTTTTCAGCAAAAGGTTGCACTCCAACGAAATATAATTCAGGACAAGGTAGGAGAATCCCGCGTTTTAACCCCGCCCCCCCCTTAAAGGCGGCAAAATCGCGCACACGGCCAGTGGAAGATTTGCAGCGCCGCTGAAGGTAAGTATTGTAACATACCTAAATAGATCGGGTGCACAGAGTCTTTCACCCAGAGTTGGGGAATTAAGAACTAGGGAACATAGGTTTAAGGTGAGATGGGAAAAGATTTAATAGGAACCTGAGGGGCAATGTTTTCACACAGAGGATGATGGGTATATGGAACGAGCTGCCAGACGAGGTAGTTGTGGCAGCTACTATAACAACATTTAAAAGACACTAGACCAAGTGCAGACCCGTTGGGTGTGCTCCCCAAACGCAGGATTCCACCACTCACCCATTCCCCAAACGCAATATTCCACCACTCACGCAGAGCCCCCAACTGCACAGGCGTGGCTAATTTCTCCTCATCCCCCAGCTCTCCCTCCTCCTCCTCTTCACCCTCCCTCTTCAATCTCTAGAGAGGGAGGGGTGTAGAGAGTGATGGGTGGTAGAGAGGGAGGGGTGGTAGAGAGGGTGGGCTAGAGGGAGAGGGGGCAGAGAGGGAGAGGGAGGGAGAGGGAGGGGGTAGGGGTAGAAAGGGAGAGGGAGGGGGGTAAAGAGGAAGGGAGGTCGAGAGGGTGGGAGTGAGGGTAGATCAGGAGGGGGCATCTCCCTCCTCCAGCCATCCCCATCTCCCTCGTCCACACCCCCCCCCATCTCCCTCCTCCACACACCCCCCCATCTCCCTCTACCTGCCCACCCCATCTCCCTCCTCCTCATTTCCCTCATCCTCCACCCCTCACTCCCATTCCCAGCCCCAGGATCTACCCAAGTCGTAGAGTAGCGCCAGGGCCTGGAACTCGGCCTGGTTCTCGTACTTGGCCCGGCCCTGGCTGGGCTCGGCCCTCACTCCAGCGCCACCCTCCCCGTCATGCGTCGGATGCCGGCAGCCACCGCCACGCGAGCGCTGGAGTGCCCCTCCCTCCCGGAGCGTCCGTCCTGCCTTGCGAGTGCATTGTGATGTCACTCAGGTTTCTTTCCCGAAATGGGTGAGTTTTTGGGCTGTTTTTAAAACTTTAAACGATTAAAAAGTTTGGAAATAGTGGGAATGAGATGGGAAGATGTACATCGCCATCGCCAGATATCTATCTATCTACACACACACACACGCACACACGCACACACGCACACACGCACACACGCACACACACAAAAGAGAAGAGGTTTAGTAATATAGATTTGGATAGGTACATGGATAGGATAAGTTTAGAGGGATATGGATCAAACGCAGGAGGTGGCAGCAGAGTAGATAGGGCATGATGGTTGGCATACGCAAGTTGGGCTGAAGGGCCTATCTCCATGCTCTATGACACTAATGCCTCTAAAATCGACCTTGCCCTAATTTAGGACCTTAACGTGGGCCAGTCTCTTCATAACTACTTTAAAACTAATTGTATCACAAAGAGGTGGTTTTGAGACACGTGCCACAGACCAAGTGTAGTCTCCTAATCAAAACAAATTTGAGGGTGGCACGGTGGAGTAGTGGTAGAGTTGCTGCCTTACTGCTCCAGGGACCCGGTTTTGTTGCAGACTCCGAGTGCTGTCTGTACAGAGTTTATACATTCTCCCTATGACTGGGTTAGTTTTCTCTGGGTGCTCTGGTTTCTTCCCACACTCCAAAGATGTACAGGTTTATAGGTTAATTGGTTTCGGTAAAAATTGTAACATTGTTCCTAGGATGGGATAGTGTTAGCGTGCTAGGTGATTGCTGGTTGGTGCAGACTCGATGGGCCAAAGGGCCTGTTTCAATGCTGTATCTCTAAAGCAGCTGTGCTTTATCTTATTCATAATATAAACCACTGCAGTGCTGGCTCGAAGGGCTGAATGGCCTATTCCTGCACCTATTGTCTATTGTCTGACAAAATGTAAGTTCAAAAAATAATTCCAGTGGCAACTAACGTTGAAGAGACAATATAAAGAACATGAATTATGAGACTGGTATGGGGAATCTAAAACCGCAACATCAAATGATGGCCATGATGTACTGAATCTAAACTTGCCAGTATGAATGATAGCATTGGTATGGGGAATGTGAATATTATGATGGCTGCAGTGCAGTGAGTTTGAAATATAAGCATGAAAAATGACATGTGGGATCAAAGCCGTGCTAGAAAGTGGAAACAAAGCATCACCCAGTCGGTGGTGAACACTGCCTCGCACGATGGTTGCAAACACATTCTTGTCTTTGTAAGAAACTTTCCATATTTATCTGTACTGAGAAAGTGAGCAGGCACCCGCAATCTATTGGAGCAAACGTAAACGTATACCGAAGCAAAAAGTATACGTCCTATCGAAAGACAGACAGATGGGCAGAGGTGGTGGGGTAGCTTTGTTGGTGAGGAATGAGATTCAGTCCCTTGCGAGGGGTGACATAGAATCAGGAGATGTAGAGTCAGTATGGATAGAACTGAGGAATTGTAAGGGTAAAGATACTCTAATGGAAGTTATCTACAGGGCTCCAAACAGTAGCCTGGATATAGGGTGCAAGTTGAATCAAGTTAAAATTGGCATGTTGCAAAGGTGATGGGAGATTTCAACATGCAGGTAGACAGGAAAAATCAGATTGGTACTGGACCCCAAGAAAGGGAGTTTGTGGAGGGCCTCCGAGATGGATTCTTATAGCAGCTTGCACTTGAATCTATCAGGGAGAAGGCAATTCTGGATTTAGTGTTGTGTAATGAACCATATTTGATAAGGGAACTCGATGCAAAGGAGCCATTAGGAGGTAGTGACCATAATATGATAAGTTTTAATCTACAATTTGAGAGGGAGAAGGGAAAATCGGAAGTGTCTATTACAGTTGAGCAAAGGGGACTATGGAGCCATGAGGGAGGAGTTGGCCAAAGTTGACAGGAAAGATACCCTAGCAGGGATGACAGTGGAACAACAATGGCAGGTATTTCTGGAAATAATACAGAAGGTGCAGGATCAGTTCATTCCAAACAGGAATGAAAGATTCTGAGGAATAAGAGGTGACCGTGGCTGACAAGGGAAGTCAGTGACAGTATAAAAATAAAAGAGAACAAGTATATAGCAAAGATGAGCGGGAAGGCAGAATATTGGAAATGTTATAAAGAACAACAGAAGATAACTAAAAAGACAATACGGGGAGAAAAGATGAGGTACGAAGGTAAGCTAGCCAAGAATCTAAAGGATGATAGTAAAAGCTTCTTTAGGTATGTGAAGAGGAAAAATTTGGTTAATACCAAAGTTGGACCCTTGAAGACAGAAACAGGTGAATTTATTATGGGGAACAAGGAAATGGCAGATGAGTTGAACAGGTACTTTGGATCTGTCTTCACTAAGGAAGACACAAACAATCTCCCAGATTTACTAGTGGCCAGAGGACCTAGGGTGATGGAGGAACTGAAGGAAATTCACATTATGCAGGAAATGGTGTTGGGTAGACTGATGGGACTGAAGCCTGATAAATCCCCACGGCCTGATGGTCTGCATCCCAGGGTACTTAAGGAAGTGACTCAAGAAATTGTGGACGCATTGGTGATCATTTTCCAATGTTCTATAGATTCAGGATCAGTTCCTGTGGAATGGAGGATAGCTAATGTTATCCCACTTTTTAAGAAAGAAGAGAGAGAGACAACAGAGAATTATAGACCAGTTAGCCTGGCATCGGTGGTGGGGAAGATGCTGGAGTCAATCATAAAAGATGAAATAGCGGCATATGTGGATAGCATTAACAGGATCAATCCAAGTCAGCATGCATTTCCGAAGGGGAATTCATGGAATTTTTTGAGGATGTAACTAGGAAAATAGACAAGGGTGAGCCAGTGGATGTAGTGTACCTGGACATTCAGAAAGCCATTGGTAAGGTCGCACATAGGAGATTAGTGGGCAAAATTAGAGCACATGGAATTGGGGGTAGGGTACTGACATGGATAGAAAATTGTTTGGCAGACAGGAAACAAAGAGTAGGGATTAACAGGTCCCTTTCAGAATGGCAGGCAGTGACTAGTGGGGTACCGCAAGGCTCGATGCTGGGACCGCAGCTATTTACAATATACATTAATGATAAGATGAAGGGATTAAAAGTAACATTAGCAAATTTGAAGATAACACAAAGCTAGGTGGCAGTGAGAACAGTGAGGAGGTTGCTATGAGGATGCGGGGTGATTTGGACAGGTTGGGTAAGTGAGCAGATGCATGGAAATGCATTTTAATGTGGATAAATGTGAGATTATCCACTTTGGTGGCAAGAACAGGAAAGTAGATTAGTAAGATTAAACGAGAACTTACCTAAGTTTGAAGTTTGATCTTTATTTTATGAGGAGTTACGTAGGTGATTACGTGAAGAACCCCACCAGTGCGCCTGCGCGTCAATCTTCAAAGCAGCGGTGTGAAATCACAAAAAACAACAACCGAAGTAATATAGTCTCATAATAAAACGAGTAATACAAGAACTTCCATCTGACCTTTATGATAGAGGGTAGGGTCGTGGCGGGCACGTAATCACCTACGTAACTCCTCATAAAATAAAGATCAAACTTCAAACTTAGGTAAGTTCTCGTTTAATCTTACTATTTTACTTCGGAGTCACGTGAGTGACTACGTGAAGATTTTAAAGCTTTGTGATTTCATGCCGTAGATCAATCCCGGCTTCTCACTGCATTGATTGACTCGGAACAAGAAATAATCAATCATGCATTCATAATAACATTTGTACCACAAATGCAGTAATTCATTTCAATAATGAAATGAATCAGATCCCCTTTAAACCAGAGGAATTTACACAGAACTTAAAATAGTTTCTGCAAACAATCCCGCATTAACAATAGGCCGATGGTAAAAATGTTGAAACATCAACTCATTGGACCATCACATTGGCTGTGAGGATATGGTCGACGGGGACGTCTTATGCCCTGGCCACCGACTTTTCTGCTGCCCGAGTCGAGTGAGACGTAAAAACATAAGTGTTAATACCAGCAGCTGTTATGACTTCTTTTATCCATCAGGAAATAGTCTGTATTGAAACTCTCTTGTGTGGTTTCTTGTGTGTGATTAACAACCCAGTTTCCGTATTTCTTAAATTCTTTGTGACCTCAATGCATTGTCACAAATATGTCTTAACACAGAGACAAGGATCATTTGGATATGCTGCTAGCATAATTTTAAATCCTGTCACACCTGGCCTAATTTGCTTTAATAGGTCATAGTTATAGAATGTAACCTTGTCTTCAGTTACTTCCATAGTGTCTATTTGTAATTTTCCAAGTGTTTGCACTCGTTGTGCTGTCACTCATGCCATAAGCATGAATACTTTCATCCTGAGCTTGACCAAAGGTAAAGGCATACTTGGTGACCATTCACGAAGTAGTTTCAGTACCACACTTACATCCCAGATTGTCATGTACCTAGGTTTCGGTGGTTTGGAATTAAAGATTCCTTTCATTAGTCTGGAAAGAATTGGGTGTGACCCAATTGGGTTTATTTCTGAATCCAGAACCAAATATGAGGGCAATGCACTTATGGCTGAATTAATTGCACTACAACTCAGACCTTCATCATAATAGAGTTTTGACAGATTTTCTAAACATTTGAAATATCTGCAGTACTATATTGCAAATTCTTTTGTACACAGAACTTTTCACATTTCTTAATATAAGAAAGGTACTGTTTTTTGAGTGCTCTTCCTCCAAGCTGCTGTAAGCATGTCCACAGTACACTCAGACAGTCCTCGCCCCAGAAAAGGCCTTCTTAAACCTGCAAATCAACAAATCCAAACGATCATATAATGGATGTTGTTTCCCTGTTACAGGGTGCAGCAATAAATTACTCCTTTTTGGGACTTTCATCAACATTTGTGTTGTTAATTCTAATATCAACGGATACCATGGCTGTGTAGGCCAATCTGGTATTACCAATACACCTAAATCAGCATCTTGCCTGACTTTAAGCAAACACTGGCTTCTGAGGCAGAAAAGTGGAAATATATATGACAACATAACACTCCAATGTAGCGAGAAAGAATCAATCGCCACTGCTCCTGGATCTGATTCACATGAGACATATCTCGATAGCTGATGATTCAGTCTAGATGTAAACAAGTCAATGTCAGGCATTCCAAATCTGATTACTATATCATTGAATACCTCTCAATTCAACATCCATTCTTATTATCATGGAACTTTCGTGACCTGGTGTCTGCTATCGTGTTCATTCTACCTGGTAGATAGATAGCTGAAATGCAAATATTATTTTCAATACACCCAGTCCAAAGTTGATTAGCCATTTTGTCACATGACCCTGACTTGATTTCATCCATATCATTAATATAGGCAACTGCTGTTGTGTTTATCAATCTGAACTTGAACATGCCTTTTAGTTGTGTTAGAACAATAACCTTGGAGTCCATAGAAACATCCTAAAACTCCAAATAGTTAACTGCCCATGTCTGCAGTAACAATGACTCTTCCTGATTCCATCTGCCTCCGCAGCTAGATGCTAAGTCCGTTTCACCCCATCCTAGTGCACTGGCATCTGTTTGTAATATCATGGAAGGTTTGTTTAATCAGCACTTTGCTGGAACTGCTTGAGACATGTAGAATCCACCACTGCAGATCAGAAACAGCATTTGTTGTCAGTTGCATGGTTCTATCAAAATGACCACCATGCATTCTCAGTGCCTGTTCTTTAACTCTCTTCAGCTGTTGATAATGTAATGGTCCGAATTGGACTGCTGGGAATGCTGCTACTAATTTTCCCAGTACTCGAGCCACCTGTCTGATTGAGGGTTTTTGCTCGTTTACCAGATTACTGCAATCTTTAATCAACTCCACCCTTTTTTCACTGGACAAAGTAATTTTCATTTGGACTGAATCAATTGTGAACCCCAAATAATCAATCGAGGTACATGGTGTTAACCTTGATTCCTTTGGATGAATTAGAAACCCCAAACTTTCAAAAGTTGATTTCACAACTGCCACAGATGCTTCTGTTGACTGTTTTGTCCTTCCTATAATCAGGTCATCATCCAAAATATGCCATTAGTACATGCCCCTGGCTTCTTAGCAACCCCAGAATTGGTTTTAATAATGTTGTGAATATTCTGGGAGCGGACGTTAACCCATTAGGCAAAGGTTTGAACTGCCATAACTGGTTCATCCATGTAAATTTAAGATACTGAATATGTATCTTTTAAATCTATAGTTGCCATATGACATGCTTCTGAAATAAGTTGTTTGGCAGTCACAAATGTCTCTTTTAAAATGTTTAAATTAAACAATAGGATTCAGACTTGTCAAGTCTAGAATAATCCCACATCCTCGATCCTTTTTTGATCGAGGGAATATATTTAACACAAATTGGTGAATTTGGTAGACTGATTCTTCAATAACACCTTTTATATATTGGGTTTGAAACGCAGCTTGAACCTCCATCACTTCTTTTTGTGCAAACCATATGACAATTACAGCAGGAAAACAGGCCATCTCGGCCTTTCAAGTCCATGCCGAAGAAGTGGAGAATTCTGCTAGGAACATGCTGGACAGGCAAATCCTAATTTGGATTGAATTCAATTCGAAATCCTTGTATACTATTCAGAATTACCACATCTGAAGTAATCTTCCAATTGTTTATAGAAGAGACATAATCTGCCTCCAACTTTTGGACTTAATCCAGTTAGTATGTTCCCATGAGAACCAGGTCCACCTACCTCTTGAGTCATTTGAGTACTCTGAGATTCCTGGATTCTCCCGGAAGCACCCTCACTGGTTCTTGCTCCCTCTGCAGGCCGCCAGCTACGTCCCTGCGTTTAATGAGCGACTTGGTCCTGTCCAGGATCCGTATGACGTCTGAAAGGATATTCCTCTTTACAGACTTTACAACCATTGATGTTTTCATCAATCCTGTTTTCGCTTCATCTTCCAACTCTTTAACACATCTCTCGAGATCCTCTCCAAAGAGTAAGTTGGGTAATTGTACATTACTTGGTTTGCAGAGTGCTGCGAATTTCGGATTCATAATAGGCCGTATAGCACCTTTCCTTGGACAATTGATCTCGAAGTGGGTGCTGCATAGCAACCCCAGTGCTTCCTGATGCAACTCCGTCATCTCTTGGCTTTTATCCGCTATTCTGGCAAAGCAGTTATTCCAGATTCCAGCAGCTTTAATATTCTCTGCCATTTCAATTCTTGAGTTCTCATAATCATACTCAACTCATATTTTCTTGCATTCTCATCTATTTCCTGCTGTTCCAGCTGATGGGAAACCAAGTAATTTATTAGGGAGGCCAATTCTCTTCTAATGGCTCTCCTGACTCTGGCAGGGCAGCGAATCGTACTGCCAGGAATGGAACTTCTGGCAGCTGCCGTTCTTCGCCTTGTACAGCCTTACCGTCAGAATCGGGGTCTGAAATCTCATGACCCGTGGCACGCTCCTCATCCCTGAGGGTGCATTTTATCAGCCGTGAACCAGGAGCTGTTGAGCTGCTTCCAGCACATTGGATTTCAGTACACTCTTACCTGAGTGTGCTTTGCTCCAACAGCCTATGTAGCAGGCTTTCCATTTGGGCAATACGCTTTAAAAGCAGTATCTAGCCCTGGAGCTTCCATTTCCTGGGACTCCTCCTCCGTGGCCCGTTTCAATTCAGACTTGGACTTGCGCCCGACAGGCGTTGACTGCCCCAGGTCCACAGTCGCTATGCTTCACCGCTGACGACTGTACCGGGGTATTAGAGGCGGTTGGTTGCTACCCGCAGACTCCCGACTTTCCCGACTTTCTGTCGGCTGTGTTGCTCGCCTCTTCCCCCTGCCCGTTTTTTCCCATGGCATCTGTGGAAGAAATCCCCACAGACCCACAGTAAACGGACATGAAAAAATACTAAAAAAGTTTTTACTTACCTTGTAGTTAAAAAACTACAAATCCACTGAGGAGCTCTGCTCCTCACGTCCGTTTGCGACAAGGCGTCTGACGTAATGACGCGCAGGCGCACTGGCGGGGTTCTTCATGTAGTCACTCACGTGACTCCGAAGTAAAATATTATCTGAATGGTGTCAAGTTAGTAAAAGGGGAAGTACAATGGGATCTGGGTGTCCTTGTTTATCAGTCACTGAAAGTAAGCATTTAGGTACAGCAGGCAGTGAAGGAAGCTAATGGCATGTTGACCTTCATAACAAGAAGAGTTGTGTATCGGAGCCAAGAAGTCCTTCTGCAGTTGTGCAGGTCACTCGTAGAGTATTGTGTGCAGTTTTGGTCTCAAAATTTGAGGAAGGACATCCTTGTTATTGTGGGAGTGCAGAGTAGGTTCACAAGGTTAATTCCTGGGATGGCGGGACTGTCATAAGAATGGAGCGACTGGGCTTGTATGCACTGGAATTTAGAAGGATAAGAGGATATCTTATTGAAACATATAAGGTTATTAAGGGATTGGACAGAACCGGGGTCCAACATTTAAGAATAAGGGGTTGGTCATTTAGAACGGAGATGAGGAAAAACATTTTCACCCAGAGAGTTGTGAATCTGTTGAATTCTCTGCCTCAGAAGGCAGTGGAGGCTAATTCTCTGGATGCTTTCAAGAGAGAGTTGGATAGAGCTCATAAAGTTAGCGAAGTCAAGGGATATGGGGAGAAGGCAGGAACGGGGTACTGATTGTGGTTGATCAGCCATGATCACAGGGTGGAAGATTGCAACCTTCACGTGGTCCGCCTTGTTTCGACGAATGCAATCAACCCGGCGTGCACAATCAAATAAGATCAAATAGAACAAGTTGTCGTACAACTTTAGGCTGTGCACGCCATACGCAAGAAGAAGAAGAAGCCATGATCACAGTGATTGGCAGTGCTGGCTCAAAGGGCCAAATGACCTACTCGTGCACCTATTGTCTATTGTCTACTGTCAAACAGGACTGCAAGTGCAGCAGTTGGGATTGTCTAGATGGCTTAGACTGCAGAGAGCTATGAGTGTAATCGTGACATGCATTGCCATCGCCACACCAGATCAGAATGTGAGCCCAACCCAGACCACGTGAGCCTGAAACTGCTCTGGAATCTTTCCTGCTTGACATTTTTAGCTGCAGAGATTAAATTGTCTTCATCCCACAAATCTCCACTGCAAACCTATACATATGGTGTAGAATTAACTGATATAAAAAGAAGCGTTTGGGTCTCCAATGCATATTTAACATTGTGTGCATGCTTTCTGACCTCTATAAATATATTATAAGCCTCTGCCTGCTGGAGTTGGCTATTTGCATTAAATGTAAGAAAATATTTTAATTCATCTTAGATTTCTAATTTAAAAACAAGAGAATGATTTTTTTTAATAGAAATTGAACTCCTGTGATTAGAAAGTGAAGCATTTTACCATGAAAGATTTCCTTGTGTTCATTTTTGAACTTGCAACTGCAGCACAGAGCTGGATTGACATATAAGCTTGAAAACCTAAAGCTTAGGGCCTCGAGGCCTAGGGGGCCTCGGCAGGGCCGGATTTACCTACAGGCCTCATAGGTTGAAACCTAGGGCCTCAAAATCTAGGGGGCCTCTGGCCAAGGTGTTTTTCCCCCAGAATAAAAAAAAATCTAGAGAAAAAAAAAATTGGAGCGCAATCAGCGTTTCCACTTTGACAGAAATTACCCAGAATTCTGGTTCCGGCCGCTGGGAGTTTTGGGGGAAAATTGCGACCATTTGGGGTTGGACCAAATTGCGCAGTTGGGGGAGGCAAGTAGTGACGCAAAATGATGCTGTCTCTCCCCGCGTGCGCAGTGGGCCTGGGCGGGTTCAGATCTCCATTTGCACTCCACACAATCACCTCGATGCCTCGTGTGGACTCCAGGTAAGTAGTGGAATATTGCGTTGCGGGAGTGCCCGTTTCTCAGGGCCGGGGGGGGGGCTGCAGGGTCTGTGGCGCAGAGCCGGAGCCTTGCTGCGTGGGAGGGAGAGCGAGGAGGGAGGGAGAGAGAGGGGGGGATGTGAGAGGGGGAAAGGGGGGTTTGAGACAGAGGGGGGAGAGAGAGGGAGGGGAAGTGGAGAGAGAGAGAGGGGGGAAGGGGAGAGAGAGAGGGGAAGGGGGGATGGGGAGAGAGAGATGGGGAGGGAGAGAGAGGTGGAGGGAGAGAGAGGGGGAAGGAGGAGGGGGAGAGGGGAAGGGGGGATGGGGAGAGAGAGATGGGGAGGGAGAGAGAGGTGGAGGGAGAGAGAGGGGGAAGGAGGAGGGGGAGAGGGAAAGGGGGATTATCTTTAGTGAGATGCACCAGAGAGCATCTAAACCCCAGAGCTTCCAGGACCCTTAAGCGGGCCCTGGACCCCAGCCACAAGGGTCTTTAAGCTTCGCGCTTGTGATATGCGCTGCATGCACTTATTTCACATAACATTTTTGTAATCCTGCCATGTCACCCCTCTTTTTGAAAATCTTTGATAACTTGACACTAGTAATGGCAATAAATAAAAAGCTCAGCTTTCCAGCCCTTATCTCATTGGCCGCGCTTGGCTGCACATCGGTGTCAATCTGGTGGACTCTTCCATTTTCCTCTCGTCGTGGGGGTGGGGGATTGTGAGGGGCCTCACAAATGGAATAGCCGAGGGCCTCTCTTCATCTAAATCCGGCCCTGCTGTAGCATCAAAAGTCTCATCAACCACCAGAAATTGAGCACAAAATGCTTGTCTATCAGAAATGACGTGGTCTCCTGAGTTTGTAAAGGGTAGTTTTCACTCACAATTGATTCAAAAGGAGACCATTCAGCCCATCAAATCTATCCTGTATCTCTGTGGATCAGAATCCATGCCATCACATTTACCGATGGCTCTGTATTTCAAGTGCTCATTCCATTTCCTCTAGAAATCCTTGATCATCGTTTTTTTGGTGCTCTCGTTGTTCCGGGTCAATGCCAGTCACGATGTGCAAAAAAGAACAAAACTCCTTGAATCTATGTTCCTCAATCAATGTTGCATCAGCTAATGGGAACAGATTGACCTTATCTACCTTATCTTATGTGTCATAACCTTTGTCAAATCTCATCTCAGCCTTTGCTTCAAAGATGAGCTGGCATGAAATGGGATGATTTGAAAATACAACAAAGGTTAGCCCTTGTGGACACTTTACCAAATCCATGGTACACTGATGGAGGATCTGAAATAGGAGAGGTGGAGTTGAGACCATACCCATGGCAGACACATCAATGTTTTCATGTAGCATCTTTTATGATCTCAGGGCAATGCAGTACTTCCTTGTATGTGAATACTTGGCCAATAAACTTACTTACTCATATCCATACTTACACTTGGAATGGTTTCAGGACCTTTCGAACTTTCATCCCTCATTGATTTGTGAGGATTGAGCTCTGCATTTGACACCATTTGAAATAGTCTGATTTGGCTAATGATGAACTTGATTGATGTACTGGATGTTGTGTTAGTTGGGTGAGTTTTATTCATTCATCAACAGAACCTCCAAAAGGCAAGGGTCAAGAGACAAGCATCAAGTGTCCAGACGCACGGACGAAGAGGAAAGAGACAGGGTGTTCTGAGCTGGAGAGAGGTTGAGCAGGCTAGGAATACATTCCTTGGAATGCAGGAAGCTGATGGATGACCTTATAAAGGAGTATAAAGTCAGGATAAAGGAAACTAGAAACATAGAAAATAGGTGCAGGAGGAGGCCATTCGGCCCTTCGAGCTAGCACTGCCATTCATTGTGATCATGGCTGATCATCCCCAATCAATAACCCGTGCCTGCCTTCTCCCCATATCCCTTGATTCCACCAGCCCCTAGAGCTCTATCTAACTCTCTCTTAAATCCATCCAGTGATTTGGCCTCCACTGGCCTCTGTGGCAGGGAATTCCACGAATTCACAACTCTATGGGTGAAAACGTTTTTTCTCACCTCAGTCTTAAATGGCCGCCCCTTTATTCTAAGACTGTGGCCCCTGGTTCTGGACTCGCCCAACATTGGGAACATTTTTCCTGCATCTAGCTTGTCCAGTCCTTTTATAATTTTATATGTTTCTATAAGATCCCCCTCATCCTTCTAAACTGCAGTGAATACAAGCCTAGTCTTTTCAATCTTTCCTCATATGACAGTCCCACGATCCCAGGGATCAATCTCGTGATCCTACACTGCACTGCCTCAATCACAAGGATGTCCTTCCTCAAATTAGGAGACCAAAACTGTACGCAATACTCCAGATGTGGTCTTACCAGAGCCCTATACAACTGCAGAAGAATCTCTCTACTCCTATACTGAAATCCTCTGCTTTCAGTGACAAGGACAAGTACAAGGACACCCAGGTCTCGCTGCACCTCTCCCTTAACTAACCTAACCCCATTGAGATAATAATCTCCCCACTTGTTTTTGTGACCAAAGGGGATAACCTCACATTTATCTATATCATACTGCATCTAAGATAGTAAGACCTGAGTGATCTCCTGGACAAGTGTCGATCGCCTGGATTGGGGTCGGAGAGGAATTTCCCAGATTTTTTTCCCGAATTGGACCTGGGTTTTTATCCGGTTTTTTGCCTCCCCAGGAGATCACGCGGTTCTTGGGGTGGAGAGGGGTGATAGCGATATAAAGGGGAGGGTAGTGTCTTGTGTTCTGTGTCTTGTGTCTACTGTTTGTGGGTAAGGGTGTCTGTTTAGTGTTCAGCCATGAGCGAATGGCGGTGCGGGCTCGATGGGCCTGGTGGTCTACTCTCGCACCTACTTTCTATGTTTCTATGTTTCTATCTGCCACGCATCTGCCCACTCACTCAACCTGTCCAGGTCACCCTGCAACCTCCAAACATCCTCTTCACAGTTCACACTGCCACCCAGCTTTGTGTCATCCGCAAACTGGCTAGTGTTGCTCCTAATTCCCTCTTCCAAATCATTATTATATATGGTAAACAGTTGCGGCCCCAACACCGAGCCTTGCGGCACTCCACTCGCCACTGCCTGCCATTCTGAAAAGGACCCGTTCACTCCTACACTTTGCTTCCTGTCTGCCAACTAATTTTCTATCCATGTCAACACCCTACCCCCAATACCATGCGCTCTAATTTTAGTCACCAGTCTCCCGTGCGGGACCTTATCAAAGGCTTTTTGAAAGTCTAGATACACTACATCTACTGGCTCCCCTTCATCCATTTTACTTGTCACATCCTCAAAAAGCATGAGCATGATTTTCCTTTCATAAATCCATGTTGACTTGGACCAATCCTTTTACTGCTATCCACATGCCCCATTATTACATCTTTAATAATTGACTCCAGCATCTTTCCCACCACTGAAGTCAGGCTAACTCGTCTGTAATTCCCCGTTTTCTCTCTCGCTCCTTTCTTGAAAAGTGGGATAACATTAGCTATCCACAGGAACTGATCCTGAATCTATTGAACATTGGAAAATGATCACCAATGCATCCACTATTTCTAGAGCCACCTCCCTGAGAACCCTGGGATGCAGACCATCAGGCCCAGGGGATTTATCATCCTTCACTACCATTAGCCGACCCAATACTATTTCTCACCTAATGAAAATTTCTTTCAGTTCCTCGACCCCCTTAGATCCTCTGTCATCCAGTACATCTGGGAGATTGTTTGTGTCTTCATTAGTGAAGACAGATCCGAAGTATATGTTCAATTCTTCTGCCATTTCCTTGTTCCCCATAATAATTTCACCCGTGTCTGCCTTCAAGGGACCCACATTTGACTTTGCTACTCTTTTTCCCTTAACATATCTAATGAAGCTTTTACTGCCCTTCTTTATATTCCTGGCCAGCTTCCGTTCGTACTTCATCTTTTCAGCCCGCATTTCCCGTTTTGTTTCCTTCTGTTGTCCAATGAAAGTTTCCCAATCCTCTGGCTTCGGCTACTCTTTGCTGTGCTATACATCTTTTCTTTTAGTTTTATTCTATCCCTAACTTCTCTTGTCAGCCACGGTTGGCTCCTACTCCCCTTAGAATCTTTCTTCATTTTTGGAATGAAATGATCCTGCGTCTTCTGGATTATGCCCAGAAATTCCTGCCATTGCTGTTCCACCGTCATTCCTGCTTGTATCCCTTTCCAGTCTACCTTGGCCAGCTCCTCTCTCATGCCTTCATAATCCCCTTTGTTCAACTGCATCACTGCCACTTCCGATTTAATCTTCTCCTTCTCAAATTGCAGATTAAAACTAATCATATTATGATCACTACCTTCAAGCAGTTCCTTTACCTCGAGTTCTCTTATAAAATTTGGTTCATTGGACAACACTAAATCCAGAAATGCCTTTTCTCAGGTCGGCTCCATTACAAGCTGCTCTAAGAATCCATCTCCGAGGCACTCTACAAACTCTCTTTCTTAGGGTCCTGAACCAACCTGATTTTCCCAATCTACCTGCATATTGAAATCCCCCATCACCACAGTGGCATTACATTTGTTACATGCCAGTTTTAACTCCTGCTGCAACTTACACCCTACATCTGGTCTACTATTTGGGGGTCTGTGGATAACACCAATTAGTGTCTTCTTGCCTTTGCAATTCCTCAACTCAATCCACAGTGACTCTACCAAATCAGTCCCTATGTCTTCCCTCGCAAGGGACCTATTTCCATTCCTCACCAGAAGAGCTACCCCCCTCCTCTGCCCACCTGCCTGTCCTTTCTATAGGATGTTTAACCCTGAATATTAAGTTCCCAGACCCGATCCTCCTGCAGCCACGTCTCGGTAATCCCCACAATGTCATATCTACCAACCTCTATCTGAGCCTCAAGCTCATCTACTTTACTTCTAATACTTTGCGCATTCAAATACAGTACTTTTAATTCCTTGCGCATCTCACCATTCACATTGATCCCCACTACACTTGGTCATACTCTCCTATCCCTTTGTGAGCTTTCTTTCCCATTAATTCTGGGGTCATTAAATATCCCTTTGTTCCCTTTCCCTTTAACTCTGTCATTGACTATCCCATTTGACCCCCCCCCCCTTATTTAGTTTTAAACCACCTGTGTCATAGTGGCAAACCTGCCTGCCAGAATGCTGGTCCCCCACCTGTTAAGGTGCAATCCGTCCCATTTTGTTCAGTTCCCCCTTACTCCAAAACAGATCCCAGTGATCTAAGAATCTAAATCCCTGCTCCCTGCACCAGTTCACCAGCCACACATTCAGGTCCTGTATCTCCCTGTTCCTGCTCTCGCCAGCACGAGGAACTGGAAGCAAACCGGAGATAACCACCCTGGAGGTCCTGCTTTTCAGCACTTTTCCGAGAATCTGAGGAATGCTTACCCAGCGTAGATAAATCAAGATCTAGAAGATATATGTTTTAGTAAAGAGAGGCAAGTTTTTATAGGAACCTGAAGGAACGAACTGCCAGAGGAAGTCATTGAAGCAGGTACAATAACAACAGTTAAAGTGCCCTTAGACAGGTAGATGGACAGAACAGTTTTAGAGGGATATAGGGCAAATGGGACCAACTTTGAAGGGGGCATCTTGGTTGCATGGACAAGTTGGGCCGAAGCCAATGAAAAAAAAAATCTTACTTGCTGCAGCGGGTCTATTTAACAAGTCCATTAACACAACAACATGCAAATAAATACACCATAACCAATAATATGATACATGAATAATTAGTTATAAGTAACCATAATAGTGTAAAACAAAGTATGTAGAGTCAGAGTCATTGAGTGATACAGCATGGAAACGGGCCCTTTGCCCCAGCTTGCCCACACCGGCCAACATGTTCCAGCTACACTAGTCCCATCTGCCTACATTTGTCTCATATCCCTCCAAACCTGTCCTATCCATGTACCTGTCTAACTGTTTCTTAAATGTTGCAATAGTTGCTGCCTCAACTATCTCCTCTGGCAGCTGGATCCATATACCCACCACCCTTTGTGTGAACAAGTTACC